>NQII01000066.1:802837-854795 GCA_002778355.1 Clitarchus hookeri | reverse complement strand
ATAATTATATATATATATATATATATAATTATCCAAAATGTCCTATACATTCCACATTTTTACTCGGATAACGCAGGAATAAAGTGAGACGGTCAACAGCAATGTAAATTTTACATATGGCAGAAGGATACAAAACGTGAGGAACAGTAGATCCTAAGCACGGCTTTCAAAAGTGCTTATTAACCACGAGCAGCCTGCAGTGTGCCATGCCGTACGTGAAACAATTCATATAACACATGTATCCACATAAACATTCAATCTTAAAAGTATCTACAAACAGAAAGCACCGATATGTTTTGAAAAATTACATACTGAGGAGGATAAGTGGTGGGGCACTAAGGTGTTCAACGAAAATCGCACAAAGAAGTTTTGCAGCATTCGGATTATTAGACTGCGACCGTAGGATCAGTTCAAGTACAGTTACACCATTGAAACGATAGTGGTCTTTTCAGAGAAATCAAAGTTGGGGTACGTACGCAATTTCTTGAACAACCAAATTTATACGCAACACGCAAAAAAATTCCTTCCTAAACGACGAAGTACTACATGAATTTTATTTCCGGTTTGTCTCTACTAAATGCGCGTCCTGATTCTTCAAAAGGAACAAGATAACAGTTTGCCAAACATGTTGTGTCAAAAAACATTATGACAAGCATCACGAATATAAAATTGTTACATAGAGAGTGCGTTGCAAAACTGAAACAGTAAGTAGGCTGAGGAGAAATAAAAATATATTTTATAACTGTAGCTTGTATGGCCAGTACGTGAAATAAAACATTCTGCTTGGAATTAATGACTAGTTTGCATTATTAGCCGATCCTTTAAACTTACAAACCCCGTTACAAACAAGCGAGCATGTATTTTCGGTAACATGGCTCAATTTCAAAATAATGATATAACAAAGGAAAACGCCAATGTAACAGATACTACAAAAAATAACTGTTGCGCTTTAAGTGGTTTGAATAACTGACATAAAAATGTGTAAATTTTTTAAAAATGCCGGAAGATACTCCAATAGTTCCGTAATAGTGTTCTGCACAAAAATTCCCATAAACCCAAATTTTCTCGCGTCACGCACTCAGACGTAAAACGAATTATAAGTTGAAGTAGCTTGTGTGCCAGAGCCTACTGAAGTTCACATTACAGTGCCCCCTAGTAAAAGTTTTCGGGCACGCAACAATTCTTCTTTCGTTAATTAAAAATACATTCGTGTTCCACAGTTCAGAAACAGCATTTTGTGGCCGAACTAAAAGCTGTTATTCTCTCTACCAAGCTCTTAGAAACCTCTCTGGAAATTCTAACAAGTTACGTCACTCAAAAACAGAACGTTTATCACACTTATAGAAAACCCCCATATTATTCTTGTCATTTCAAATTATATTTAGTCACTCGCAGTTTTTAACTTACTACTGCTAACTAGTTTTACAAGTAATCTGTCAACTTGCCCGGGGGTGACCCCACACATTCAGGTTACGAAGGAAACTGACATATGCTGCAGACTGGGACGTTCTCACATGAACTGAATCTCCTCCCAGTCCTTCATTTGCATTCTGCCCTTGGAGATGATTAAGGACCCCGCCTGGCTGGAGAATAAAGTGCGTTGCTAAAGTATGTATAAAAAAGGGATTAAAAACTGTTGGATATTTTGTAGTGGTTACTGAACGTGTAAAAACCATTTGCGAAACGTTTTGTGCCCAAAACCAAGTTCCAAGTTCTCATTTCAACTCCGAAGATTATTTTTATGGGCGTAACAATGGCTAAAAGGGACGTTTCCAAAATAATTTTTAGCTGCAAAATTTTCCATACAGAAACTTTAGAGTTGTCTTTGACACGCATCTTACTTTTATCTTTATTAGCCATATAAAATACAGGTTGGCCGCTTAAAGACACGTTCAGGAGAGTCGTCTTGCACATAGAGGCCATAAGGCAAGTGGCGGGTGAGCAACAGTCGGCCTAATAATTCATGCGTTTCGAGACCCCGGGCGCGCTAAATAGCTGCACGCGGGCAGAACACTTAATTAAAGAATACGCATCTTCGAACGAGCTCTCGACGTAAATATCGTACCGCCGCCCTAAATGCGGGCAACGGCGCGACCATAGACTTAAGTTGAGGTAGACCGATTTTCGTCTTCTGCGCATGTACCCAACACTGACCTACCCCACATTATACAACTGGCAAAGTAACATGGCCAACACTAATAAACGTGTTTGTTTGTATCTTAATTTTAAAAATACAGGTCCTGTTATATAAATAAAATACTTTCAGAAATTTAAATTTAATCTAATTGCACTAAAATTTGATTAGGAGTATACAAACATTTTAAAGCACCTGGTTACATAACCAGTGTTGTCACCTCAAATCCTATCCACGTCGTTTATGAGAGTCGTATTGGTAAAGCAGTCATATATTGGGACACGAAGTGTCTACAGCGCACCTTGGGCGCGCACACTTACCCATTTTCCCATTACGAGAGCAACAGGAAATAACCAGTGTTCTAACCTCTCATATCCATGTCGTTTATGAGAGTCGTATTGGCAAAGCAGTCCAATGTTGGGACACCAAGTGACTCCTGCGCACCTTGGACGCACACTCTTCCCCATGTTTGCTCTGAGGATGCGACAGGAACCTCGAGCAAACGAAATCACCGAGGACGGGAACAATGAGAGGCAAGTGGCAAGTGGGAAGTAATGCGGCGGCCGGCTGCGGACAGGCACTCCATCACGGGCGGCGCGCTCTAGCCGTCTGCTGACGCGCTAGTTAACGATGATGGAGCTGCGACGGTGCTGGTATGGGGAGGGCTCACTAGACATTAGTATAAATTCGCGTTTTTAATCCACTTAGCCGTTTGGCCCTCCGGATTTCCTCCTATACTGTCTATTTATTCTTGTTTATTGTTTTATNATGATATTCTTCCTGACCCTTTCCGGTATATTTTTAGCTTCTTTAATTAAATATACTAGCATGTCATTCATTTGAGATGTAGAGTCGGTTAATTTTGTTACTGCCAAAGTCGTTTCATTCTTCTTCCTTTTTTTGTTTTCTTCTTCTTCTTCTTCTTCCGAGTCATCAAGTCCTCTTTTCTTACCAGTACTTTCTTCTTCCATCAGTTCTGACCAGTCAGTTGTCTTCTTATTTTTATTTCTTCTTTCTTCATTTATTCTTCTTTCCTCTTCTTCATTCCTCTCTTCATTTCCGGTTTCTTTGTCTTGTTCCTCTTGTTCCATATCCATTCTTCTTTGTTCTATTAGTCTTCTTCTCAGTTCTTCTTCTTCTCTTCTTTTGTCTATAGGTGGGGGTGACCTATTTACTCTTCCGCCCTTTCCAAATGGATTCTCCTTGATGCTGCGGCACATGTTCGACCTAATGACTGGGACCTAAGGAGCGGCTCCTGGGCAAGACGCAACACTCGGCGCCGGCTGCCATCCAACCCACTACCTCCGTTATCGTCACGCCTTTCCCGCCTCGGGGAACAGTTACGATGGCGTGGCCAGGCCTTAATTCGCCAGCTTGCCTGGACGCGCAATCAAACAACCAGGCCAGTGGGCAGCAGACTACAGCTATCGGGATGCAATATCTCAAACCCCTTGCAACTGGAAACAGCAAGAATCCCCACTCCGCCTGAACCAGGATACAACTGCGCGATGTAGCGGCAATACAGGACACTCAGGGCTCCGAAACGCCTTGCGCGAGGTCTACCCTTGCCCTGACGACAGCCCGAGAAGATTTTGTAGGAGACAATATTATGGACATAGCGACCGCCACCATAACCCACAAATCAGACAGCCCACTACATTGAGGTAGAGTGGGAAGTCATCTACAAGTTATGAAGCGTGGTTCACCTGTTATATATTTTAGATTCTTCTAGTACAATAAATATTAAAGCTCCCCCGATTAATCCACTGTAGCTGTTATTGAATGTCTAAATATATGTTACTGCTCTCTCTCTCTCTATCTCTCTCTCTCTCTCTCTCTCTCTTGTAGTCTGTACAGAACTTGCCTTCATATAATAAGATATTAATCGCCACATTAAAATATACTGCTCACAAAAAGTTTAACATATTCACCGTTGCTCACAAAAAGTTTGGCATATTCCCCGTTCGCCAACGAATACATAATATTTATGTTTCTAGTAGGAGTGGATCGTACCTACGTTGTGTGAATCATGTAAACATTGGCGTCCTCTCCTCCAGCGGTATGCGTATTGCACGTACACAAACAGCCGCAAGTGAGGAATGGGACAATTCGCCTCAGAAATTGCTTAATTATCTTGTTTTTGTCATGCTTCGTCAGATACAACCGTGCCTCAGGAATCGTGGAAGTTCTACACATTATGAAGGTTTGTCAATGCATCTGAGACGACCATTTTGGCTGTCATTGAAACTGATGAGATTCCTTTGTTTAAGTTGTTTTTTCTGTGTATGTCTTTTGTTTGTTTCTTACTGGGATTATTTAAACGAGTATTGTGTGTTTTTCTTTCTTCACTTTATGTGCTATTAAGAGTAAAACATGAAATGTAAACTACTTTTATTCAATATGACGTCCTGGATTCTCACTACGCTAAACTTTTTGTGAGCAGTATTACGTATGAACAAAAATTTTAATTTATAACTACTCGAATGATGTCAGGCAGCAAGTGGCACAGAATCCATCCAGCGGCATTTTGCCCAGACAATGCTTCACCGCTGACGACGCTCAGGTGCAAGCGCTACCACAGATACAAGCATATCATTAGAGCAGTTACCAGTTTCCTTACTGATTCCATTTGAAGCTTACTAACTTATCACGACCGAACTCTATGCAAATAAAAAACCGTAATAGCTTCTACTTAAATGTGTTTTCACAATACAATGGTCTGGACATGTGTCTACTGTTCGTCGTGAAGTAAACAAATTTCAGTGAGATGATCACAAAACGTTTTAAGCTCTGGCTGTCAATAGCGTGAATAAAGCTGAGTCGACAACTAACGAAAACTAGGTGTCACTCTGTCGTTCTTTGACCAGAAATGATAGTACCTATATTATGCAGACAACAGATTTATATATATGTTCTTCGCGGTAAAGCGAGCACTTTTAAGACCCTATGTACTTTTTCCTTTCAGCCATTTTTTTTCTTTTAACCACCTTTTTTAAATAAATATTGTCACGTAAATAACAAATACAGCGTGTATATTTCACCACGCTCGGAAGTTGACGTCTAAGACTACAATAAAATATATTTATTGACTGTTATTCTAAATTGGATGGCTTTCAAAAGTCCTTGCTCACCTAACCCTGAATAGCCTATAGAAAAAAAAAAACAAAAAAAGAAATTACCAGAGAAGTGACAACTGAACAGTTCTGTAAACGGGCTTCAGAGCAGCAGCAACCAAACTTATGTACCAGCAACATAAAGTTCTGTTAATTTGTTGCAGTTGTGTTTGATGCGGGAAAAATCAAAATATTGCTGAAACTGTTCTGATGAAGGAACTTTCTGTTCTGTAGGAGGAACAAAATGTCTGCTGCAGGGACTGTAGTCAAGACAAGACCATAACAATTCGGTTGCAGTTACTATCTACGTTGACAATATTTATATGATTCTTAAAACCAAACTGATTGCTGTCCCTATATTAACGGCATAGATGGGTTACGGGTACATAAATGTACTTCCTAAAACCGTATTTCTTTCTCAGTGAACGAAGGATTAAATAAAAGTAAGGGGAAAACGTTGACACTACATAACAATCCCATCCACGTTGATTATCACTACACTGTATAATAACAATTCCAAAAATTTCTGCAAAAGGTCTCCAAATCGTTTAGTCGGTAGTGTGACCTAACATCTGCTGGCTGGACTACAAATGTTCGTGTTATATCGTATTAAGTGTTCATACGACACTGAAATTAAGTACAGTTAAGGAAATATTTAAGATACTCAGCATTTACTAGTAGACAAATATATCGTGGAATCAATGATTGATTAAAGAGAACCATCCTTTTAGTCATTAGCATAAAACTCACTGCCAATTTTACAAAATTGGACTTCCACGGCAAATTCAATCTCCGACAATAAATCTTTAAAGCCAAGTGCCATTAGTTTTCCTTATACCCCCCTTCTCTCTCTCTCTCTCTCTCTCTGATCTTTATCTCTCTCTTTCATACTGGAAAATGTTTATAACCAAGTACGTGAGTATAGACATCGCCTGTAAATCATGCTAGTTCTCTAAATATACCGGACCTTTCAACAGAACAGTAAAAACTTACCACGGGGATGCAGACACATCGTACACGAAACACATAACCATCCTATAAACGGGTTTTAAAACCAACTAAAAACATAGACTTTAGCTATAATTAGTTTATAAAACTCAACTGCAGGCGCATTCGATGGTAAACATAGCGTAGTTAATCACGCGATCAGCAGCGTATACTCCCTCTTCAAACTGCGGAAAAATCTACACGTAGGCCCTACTATTTACTGGAATAAAAATATTTTCACCGGCATATTTTTTTGCAAAACGGCATGTAAAATTCACAATTTTAATGTTTCCGAAACGTACAAGTAATAAAAACTTATTTACTTACAGAAATGAGATAATTCACATTAAAATGAGACATGTTGAATTATTTCAAAAAATCTTTAAAATCAAGCTATGAAATATGTGCGCAATTGTTTTAAAAATTGCTGAAATTAGGGAAATTTTTCCATGTTTTTGATTTGTAGCACTCTATGACTTCTTGTAAAATAAATTTTGCTATGCACAGCTTAAAATTAATTAAGGCATGACCTTTCGGTAACCCTTATTTAATTTTTTGTAAATGTTTTAATTTAATTTATTTGTACGTCCCAAAACACCAAAATTATGATTACGACATAACATAATGGAAAAAGTAAACGATCTAAAGAAAATTTATGCAAGGAAAGAGTAGCAGTGTCTACAAGTTAAACTATATTATGTATCAAAAATTAATTTTTTAGTGAACTTAAAGTTATGACGGACAGCATTATCCGCCAAAGTCATGACAGTAACATCGTTTTCAAAGACTTGACACATGCGAACACCATCTTCCAACGACTGCCATGTATTGATTAAAAAGGGGCCTCTCACTAGACAGCCAGATGAAGTGCTCAGGTATAATAATAAAGTCATAATTTTGTATGGTAATATTTATGAAATGCATTAAACGAACTTCTGATGTCAGTTGAGACGTTGCGTTAACAATTTTAATTTCTTCGTGAAAATGTGCAGTTTCAAAACAGAAAGTCGTTAGGACGAGTATTCCTAGGATGCTATTTAGTCACACGAAATCTGATAAAGGCTGTTCAAGGTAATGTGAGCACTTTTGAAATCAATCTTTGAAAAACGTTACTGCTGCTATATTAGAGGGCTCCAAAATAATATTTACTGCATGCGTGGTATAGCTGTTCACGGTAAAATGAGCACTTTTGAAATCAATCTTTGAAAAACGTCACTGCCGCTATATTAGAGGGCTCCAAAATAATATTTACTGCATGCGTGGTATAGGCTGTTCACGATAAAGTAAGCACTTTTGAAATCAATCTTTGAAAAAAGTCACTGCCGCTATATTAGAGGGCTCCAAAAAATATTTACTGCATGCGTGGTATAGGCTGTTCACGGTAAAGTGAGCACTTTTGAAATCAATCTTTGAAAAAAGTAACTGCCGCTATATTAGAGGGCTCCAAAATAATATTTACTGCATGCGTGGTATAGGCTGTTCACGATAAAGTAAGCACTTTTGAAATCAATCTTTGAAAAAAGTCACTGCCGCTATATTAGAGGGCTCCAAAATAATATTTACTGCATGCGTGGTATAGGCTGTTCACGATAAAGTAAGCACTTTTGAAATCAATCTTTGAAAAAAGTCACTGCCGCTATATTAGAGGGCTCCAAAATAATATTTACTGCATGCGTGGTATAGGCTGTTCACGGTAAAGTGAGCACTTTTGAAATCAATCTTTGAAAAAAGTCACTGCCGCTATATTAGAGGGCTCCAAAATAATATTTACTGCATGCGTGGTATAGGCTGTTCACGGTAAAGTGAGCACTTTTGAAATCAATCTTTGAAAAAAGTCACTGCCGCTATATTAGAGGGCTCCAAAATAATATTTACTGCATGCGTGGTATAGGCTGTTCACGGTAAAGTGAGCACTTTTGAAATCAATCTTTGAAAAAAGTCACTGCCGCTATATTAGAGGGCTCCAAAATAATATTTACTGCATGCGTGGTATAGGCTGTTCACGGTAAAGTGAGCACTTTTGAAATCAATCTTTGAAAAAAGTCACTGCCGCTATATTAGAGGGCTCCAAAAAATATTTACTGCATGCGTGGTATAGGCTGTTCACGGTAAAGTGAGCACTTTTGAAATCAATCTTTGAAAAAAGTAACTGCCGCTATATTAGAGGGCTCTAAAATAATATTTACTGCATGCGTAGTATAGGCTGTTCACGGTAAAGTGAGCACTTTTCAGGTCCTAGTTACTTTTTTTCCTATTAGCCATTTTTTACCCTTTCACAAATTTTTAACATAAATATTGCCAGGTGAGTNCTTTCACAAATTTTTAACATAAATATTGCCAGGTGAGTAATAAACGCAGTGTATATATTTCACCGTACTCGAAAGTTAACGTCTAAGGCTACAATACAATATATTCATTCATTAATATTCCAAATGAGAGGGCTTCCATAAGTGCTCACTTTACCGTAAAGTACCATTCCTTTCTCGTCTGGAATATGATGTATTTTCGTAGGTAAACATACTGTAGGTGCCACAAGTGCTGACGTCTCTAGATGCCTGCTCTTGGGCCGCCGGCACGGCCCAGCATGCGGCATCTGATGTTAGTGACGGCCCGGCTCTCTACAAACTGTTACAAAAATATTTGGCACACATCGGCAACGGCGCGGCTGACTAAACGGAGACTTAATATTTTTAGCACGGCATCAGGCTGCGCAGGTACCTCTCCTCTGGCCAGCTGCCACCCGCTGCCCGTAAATCCATTCTAGCAATACAATGATAATGTCACCGCTCAACGTCCCATAGGTACACGCAGCACTACGAGAACACTGCACGCCAGTTCAGAGTCCTGCGCGTAGGAGTGTACGCGTGTCAGTGTCGACCTTATCGCTCGTTTGCTTATGGGACTCGCGTGTTGGAAATATCCAAGTAAGGCGGCGCCCTTAATCTCGGTAACCTTTAACTTTCAAAGCTCAAAAAAATTATAAAAAATTATTTCAAAAACGTATTATTAAAAATATATTATTAAAAACTTAAATTTCCGGAGATACCCATACACCCCTCTCCCGACATACATTCCACCATCTTGGTAGGTGCATTCCACTATCTTGGTAGGCATCACAGTCACCATCCGCCATTTTGGTCGGTGCAGTCCATAATCTTGGTAGGCGTCACAGCCACTGTCCGCCATCGTGGTAGGTGCAGCCTTACAGCATTTTGGTTGGTGCAGCCCGCTATATTAGTAGGTGCAGCCGCCCGCCATCTTGGTCAGTGCAGTCCGCCATATTGGTAAGCATCACAGCCACCGTCCACCATCTTTTTTTCATTTGTCATTTGTTTATACATTACTGGCGTTTGACTCTCACCTTCGTTCTACCGCCATCTTGATTTTTCGTTTTTCATTTGTTTTACACTACTGGTGCTGTCCTGAGCACCACGCCCAGCAGACGACTGACCAACTCCACTCCCCTCTTCCAATATATTTAATTGCTCCACCAATGTTTCTCATTGGCTAATTACTCGGGTGACCGGAATAAAGGTCAAAGGTAAAAGGTCAAGGTTACCTGGATTCATTATGGCCGCCTGCCGACCGGAATGACAGTACGAACAGTTCCGACGCTCCGGTCCCTGGTTCCGATGTGCCAGACCCCATAATCCCTCTAGTTAGGTATGCCAGGATATTAGGTTATTTGTGAAACTGAAGGCTAAGTCGATATAGCTTTGTCCCTACTAGAACAACATTTCACATTTTTAAGGGGCTTTCCTAGTTGCTACATGGGTCTCATTGCAATTGTGTATATTCTATGCACAAAAAAAACTGTGGAATATTTTAATTTCAATTTTTTATTTCAGGACAGAAACAGAAGTCGACATTTTGTTGCCAATTCATAAATTTAGTTATTGATACATAAATGCGATGCAGTAATTTAAAAGAGTCAAAGTAAGCAACAATCACTGTAAGTAGCCCTCTGTTTACGATAATTTTTTTTTCTGAACACATCACTGTATTAAAAATCTTAAAACCCTTTAATCACTGCTTAAAATTCTGAGGAAACAAAACAAACGCGAAGCTTTTTTATGCTATTTTCTATTGTCGTCGCAATGCTTCCTTATAGCCGTATGTGACATTCGGATTTTAACATTACTTACTTTAGTCCATTCATGGTTACTGCCAACTTTTCAGAAGCCCTGCTAAAGTTCTACTTCCAGGATATACCTTCGCTTATTGAAAACAAAGTTTAACTAAATCTATTAAATTACACCAAAGGGACAATGCACCGAATTCGTACGCATATAGTGTAAACAGATTCTACGTAAGAACTATTTCTTACTGGGCATTACCAACACACCCATTTTGTCCCTGTTATTATTAATAGTAATTATTAATGAAATGTTATAATTTATAGATAACATATAAGTAAAAGTTCATGTTAACACAAATATAAAACGCTCCTGATACATGGCGTACTTAGGAAACAACCACACTACATACATGGGGTGATTTTTTAAAGGTTTGAAAGTGTGAAGAAACCGCGAATAGACAATTGGGGATTCCCATTAACTCGTGTGCCTTGGTCTCAAACTCTCTGTTAGCATTTCTGTGCGGAACCGGGCCAACGCCGCCCCGGCTTTGCCAAGAGAGGTATATGTGCTTCCTCGCCGCCCACGACGGGGAGGTGTGATCGATGCCGAAGTCTCTTTGACAGTTGAGGAACTTTGACCCTCGTGCGAGCCGCCCCACCCTGCACATCGCCCTAACTTTTTAACAACATCCGCAAACCCCTCGCTAGCTCATAATAAATTACTTGTGGAGGAAACACTCAGTCATACTCAGGTTCTCCCCCGCCANGCCACTGGTGTATCATGCGTCCCGTTAGCTCCTCTAACACGCACGTACACGGCTACACGAGTCACCGCTATCTGCTAGCTGTTGACTCTGTTTACAGTATCATATGCAATTATAAAAACATAAGTGAATTATATTCAGTATTGAAGTGGACATTTTCTCAGGGCTGTGGAGTAGCGAGTCGAAGTCTGAGGATGTGTTCCAATTGGCACTTTGAGTTTACTAAATGGCCACGTATATGGTAGTTTAGTTCTTAGTTTTTAGTAAGTAACGAAACTTACTAAATACTAATTTACCAAATTCCAAATCGCTGCCATATTTTTGTTTTAACCTGTGTGGCGAAGGGAACTGCGGATTAGGTTAATATTATACAAATGTGTGCGCGTGTGTGTGTATGTATGTATGCACATATATATATACACTATACAGTGTATATGTTATCATGAATTCACATAATTTAATAATATACATATAAGTGGATAACTGTATGCATGAATTCAATACAAATGGCTAAGAGATCTGCAAAATTCGCGTTATTATTTAAGGACATTTTAAAATTTAAACAATTTTCCTTTGCAATACGTTTGTCATTGGACCATTCTTTATTTGACACGCCTCGGGTAACTTTGCGACAATAAGTGAACGTTTCCACAATCGTGTGCCCCAATCACGTGCAGTTCACTCAGAAAGGAAGTGACTTAACATCTAGGCAGCAGCCAATGGAAAAACGACGTCGGCTCGAGTATATACAGTACCATGAATTTTAGCTTGAAGCCAAAAAATAACGCGAATTTTGCAGGTACCAACCAACGGCACGTTATGAAATGCGATACATTCGAATGTACACAAAACGAAAAAAGTATTGTAGACGTGCTTTTTTTTATTTGATTAATTTGTTTATTTAGTAATTTAAGATAACAGTTGCGTCAAAACGCCGTGTGTTATAAAATGCAAATTGCAGACTTTAACTTCGCTGGACATTAACAACATCGCGAGTAAACAAGTAACTATGGACTGAGGGTCCAATTGAACTAACTAAATAACTAATTACTTAATTACGAAATTGTCAGTTGGAACACGGCCTGAGCAATTTTGGGCGAAGTCGGAGTCGGATTCAGCGTCAGTTAAAACATAGCAACTTCGACTCTGCCTTGGATGAAAATATTTTCTGTATCATACAGTCCAGGGTTCGCATTTTATTACTAAAAATTGAGTGCTATTTTAGCTCAATTTTTTTACACGTGTTTGTTAAATAAATTTGTTAAATCTCCCCAGTTAATAAACTCTAACTTAGATTATACATAACTGATAAATTTGTGTATAATTGTTTAACAGAAAGAGTTTTCTTTTTTTATATAGGTAACTACATTAATAAAAGGACACGTTTTTGTATTAACTGAGTATGTACTTTGTTGCATGTTTACTTCAATTGGAATTTTAAACGTTTTCATAGGTAAAAATGCTACGTAAACTTCACATATTACTATGTAAAAATTAATATTTTTTTTATATTTACCCAATGACGACCTTAATCAATAATTTTGCTACTATTTAAGTTTTTGGGTTTGGATTCGGAGTTGGAGTCGGAGAGCGGAACGGAAAAACTGATGAGTCGAAGACGGAGGGTGGAATGGAAAAACTGAAGAGTCAAAGTCTGAGAGTGGAAAAACTGACGAGTCGCAGTAGAAAGTTTGGTATACCGACTTCGTAGCTCTCCATTCTCTATTTCCTTGTTTCCTTTCCGTGATATTTAGTACACATTTTTGCTGATTTTCAACGACTGGGTTAATCATACAAGATACTTCAACATATCACATAAACTTAAGATTTAGCCATCAACCTCACAACCGTGATTTAATTACAAAATTTCCAGCGATATGTTTGTCATGTAACTGTGTTCAAAAGTCAGCATTTCTTTATTAGCGAATGTTTTACGGTGGCAATTTTTCGTAAAACAGAATTACATTTCCGTACTTGCCATTACAGCGTGAAATGTTTCATTTCAGCATTACCATTATTATTTACTATAACAAATACATTTGGCAGAGTGTGGGTCCGAATTATTAAGCTTAAAAGCTACTAATGAATAATTAATTTTAAAGGAATATTCAAATAATGCACGAAGTAAGAAATAACAGGTGTGATCAGACAAATAAGAAAGTGATAAAATCATAATAAATTCAAAAATGTAAAGTAAAAACGCGTTTCTACAAAATATTGGAAGAGGAAAACAAAGTAATTGTTATGTGTATTTATGCAACGTGCAGGTAGTAAATATTTTGTTTTATATGCAACAAATTTGTTAATGTGAAAGTCGGAAGCCTTGGCCCGCAGAACCTCGATTCGTTTCCCTTACAGAAATGTTTTGGTCTAAAGACTGCGGAGGAGTATGAGATCCAAGTCCTCGCAGGGACAGGCAAGTATTTCTGGAACTTTATGGCGACCATCTTCCTTCGGGTGAGCAGTATCGTAGGCGCAGGTGAAACATCACATAAGTTACGGTATGCATTTCCGTGACTTCAGAGAGCGTGACGCTCACTAGGTATTGTGCACTCGCTTGGCATATCCTCTGAACGAGTGACGAGCATGGGATAAAACCCCAGTCCCGATCCGCGCAGGTTAATGTTTTCCATTATTTTTTATGGAGTCTGCCTATCTGGAGCTGTTTTCCGCTTCTCAAGCCGAGAAGTGCAAGAGCAATAAGGGCTACACTGCCTGCGCATCAAAAACGCCATCGCCGCTACGCGCAAGACTCTGATGACTCGGCCGGGGATTGAACCCGGTTCACCTTGATGGGAGGCGAGCAGTCTAACCGCTCAGCCACCACGGCCTATACTAAATAAGATTTAAACTTGAAAATAGACAGCAGCTGCCATATAGTTCACTTTTGGGAACTGAGATTTCCGGCATGCGTTATATATATTTATCCTACAAAACCACTTAAGACTAGCATTAAAGTTTGTTATCTGTACCATACTGAACTCTAAACAGTACTATCGTCATGCGGATGCTACAAAACCCACCAAAAAAATATCGGAAGAAACATTTGACTGGAAAACCCGATAAACGTCTGTTTCAAACATCTATTAATTTTGCCTGATTGTCACGTAACGTAATATGCTGATGTGCTACTCAACTGATCATTTAATCGTTACTCCATTATTATCTCTCAGAGCACGTTAAACGCAATACAGCAATACAAAGAGAGGGAAATACGTGACGGGAGGTTTAACCATTGTATTTCCGGGAATTTATTAATGAAGTTTATGTTCACTGATGGCAAGCTCGTGAGAGGAGACAGCCGGATAAATAATAAATCACTTGGTTAAAAAAACCACGACAATAGCACTCCAGCTGTCGCTAATTGTCTAACTGTGTGGGCAGCTATGCAAATCGACAACCGCTATTAAACAAACGTTATGTAAAAATGGCAGAGAAGAATAAGAGAAAAAATAAACAGTACGCTTGGATAAAGTCTGACCCTGCGCTAATTAATGAATATTAGTAGGCCAACTACAGACATGTGGATTGATAATGACATTTTAGCATGGGGAAATTACTTACAGTCAAAATCATACGCTATAATACTTTGTTATAAATTCCCTTCCTAAAACCAACAAACTAACAAAATTGCATGAGCAAAGAGTTCTAATAACAAAGGAAAACACTATGGACGAGTGCTAAACAGGTCGTACACGTTACGTAATTTCTGCTACCCTCTGCTATACTTAGAGCGTAGGAGAAGAAAGAATGCATCAGTTCTACATAGAGTACTATCAGAAAGGCGCATAAAAAGCAGGGAAAAAATAACATTTGGCAATCAGTGCAAATTTAACAGAAATACAGTTGCAGTCAAACTTTAGTTGAAGGCCCTGCTCGATGTATTAAAAAAAATTTAGAATCAGACTATCTGCACATAATTGAGTTTTAAGTGTACTGCTTATGTATGAAAATGATACTTAGATAAGGTATTCACGTACTCTGTACGATGGAGGTTTGCGCCATCCATTAACACAAGACAATTAAATTATTTAAATATTATGTTTTAAAAGTATTATAATCAAACTCGTTCTTTTCCATTATGCGTTTTTAAGGCACGATAGCTAAAAGAAGATAATCTCTCAGCACTGAAGATGGATGCTTTTAAGCATATGCCTGTTAAAATTATTTATGAATGAAAAACCAACCAATGATGGTAGCAAACCACCACAAAAACAGAACAAATAACTATGATTGTATACAGTTTCCCGGTAACAAACATGCATATCCAAGGGTGAAAGTAGACTGGGAAAACCATGGTAATTAGCATAAACTTTGCCAGCCAAGTTTACCAAAAAGTTGCTGAGTTTTCATCGCCGAGGGCTGCCTCCGCAGTGGGCTATACGTGTGTAAATGCGGAGTCACTGAGTGCATATTTCACGTCTGCAATGTGTGTACCATCCAGACCCCAGCAACTCTAATAAAGAAAACTAATCCTTATCGAACATATACGAAGTCGATGTTCTACGGTCTTACAACTTAGGCGTTAAAAAAATTGTTGCATATTTAAACAGAATATTTACAACCAGAGCATCACGAAAACATACAATAAAAGATCCTGTAGTTTGTTCCTTTAGATAGTGCAGAAACACGTGCTTGGTTACAGATTTTCATTTTGATGGTGATAGCACAGTACACTCTAATTCTAAATCAGTGAGAATGTCAGTGTTTAAACCAGTTAAGAGTACCTGACTTATTCAAAAGTCACTTCAGTCAATTTAACTGATGAATTAGTGAAAAAAAAAATGCCAATTTTCCTTTACTTGTTGATTTAGCGACATTTTCAACTAATTCATAAACTATTTAATTCGTTGTTTTATAGTGATTTGTTTTTTAAGAGATAGATAAGTTAAACATGGTATGAAATAACGCCTAACTAATAAAATACATAACATATTTTCTTTTATGTGAGTTTCGTCTTTTATAATACCATTTTAGGAGGCAACATGAACATTCAGACTTTCATTTTGTTTTCACGTCATTATCATTGCTATAGGTTTGAAGGTTTAAACTGCATTAAATGTGGTGAAAAGAGTGCATTTACGTACTATTTGTTTTAACAATCCTATCGTTACCAATTAAACTAGAAACGAGAAAGAAAGAATGTACAATTTAAAGCTACATATTTTCGATAAAGAAATATAATACATATATTTCCCCCTTACAGCCAACGTTGGCTTTCTAGCTTGATTGATAGGGTAAACTGTCTAGAAACTGGATATTGTAGGTTCAAAGCCTAAACACTGCGGATTGTTTTCTTTACTTTTTTTAAATGACGTTAAATTGCGCAATATAAATAGTGACCATCGTAAATATGTTTATTTTCCGTAATATATGGCAAAATTCAATGAAAACAATATTTAATTCGCCGCAAGCGGTTGGCTGTCACTTATTCAATCAGTGAAATCGTTTATCACTAATTCTTGTAGTTGAATTTCACTGCAAATCAGTGGTTTTCCACTGATACGAACGTAGAGTGTAAGCTCATTCTTTGTCCATGTGGCTTTCGCGTCAGTTATCTCATATCATGTGTATTTTCATAAATGTTTGCATGAAGCTCTCTATAAAGTATTGTTTTATCTCCATGTTCCATGGCTATGATTTATCTAATATATAAAATTCTCCCGTCACAGTGTTAGTCACTGAACTCCTCCGAAACGGCTGGACCGATTTTTATGAAATTTTTTATGTATTCTCGGTAGGTCTGAGAATAGATTTATATTTATTTTTTACACCCCTAAGTAATAAGGGTGGCCACCCCACAAACAATTTTTTTTATTGTTTAAACAAAGTTTTTATTTTTGATTTTTTATGATGTGGCATCAAAAAATACATACCCTCCTAAATTTTCACCCTTCTACCACCAACCGNAGAATAGATTTATATTTATTTTTTACACCCCTAAGTAATAAGGGTGGCCACCCCACAAACAATTTTTTTTATTGTTTGAACAAAATTTTTATTTTTGATTTTTTATGATGTGGCATCAAAAAATACATACCCTCCTAAATTTTCACCCTTCTACCACCAACCCTTATTTTTTATAGCGATATTAGTAATTTTATAAATTTTACCCTAGGTCGATAACTGATCAATTATCATCGATCATTTATCGATCTAGGTTACAATTTATTCCCACCAGGTGTCTCCCAGTGACACAGCAAAACAACGTTTGCCGGGTCAGCTAGTATTCTCTATAATTCATTACTGGAATGAAATAACTGCGAATAAATGACGCAGTAAAAATATTATCCAGAATATGCAGGCTAATCTTATAATACGAATAAAATAAAGTCCGGCAACTTCATGCACTTTGTCTGCATACATGAAGTGAATATTTTACTCTGTTTACCTTGTGTTCTAACGTTGGCAGTGCCGTAGAACCTATTACGGCAAACAAATGAATAAGATAATGTTCACTCGTGACACTATTGAGTTGCAAATCTTCGGTTGCATATTTCTTGGTATATACTGTTCACGGTAAACTAAACACTTTTGGAAGCCCTGCTTAAGATCTACTATGCACGCTGTGTATTCTTCCGCCATGTGTCAAATTAACATTGGCATATGTCTGATTACTTTATTCATGCATCGGTAAGGTGAAAGTGTGAAATTATTACAAAAGTAAATAGTTTGCGAATTTGCTCACTCTTACACGTTCATGCATCAAAAAACTTAAATAAAAGAAAATAATTTAATTATTCGCAAATACGTACTTAACACTTTTAATTCTCTCAGTTAATGGCAATTTTACTGGGAGGATGCTAGTCAGTGTGCCCGTTAAAATACATGCAGGTAGGGGCAGTGACAATTTTCAAAGGTTGATTTCAAGAGTGCTCGACCGTGAACAGCCTACGTAGAGCCTGGAACTGCTGTTCCAGTAGACTGGTGCTACACTGAGGGTGGCGGAGCTAGCAGGCGGAGCTAAAGCAAACAGCGAACACTGCCAACTTGGCTGTTTGGTCCCTCGAGGTGACCATAGCTGTGGGTAT
The DNA here is from genome assembly GCA_002778355.1 of Clitarchus hookeri. NCBI lineage: Eukaryota > Metazoa > Arthropoda > Insecta > Phasmatodea > Phasmatidae > Clitarchus > Clitarchus hookeri. The sequence goes on along the minus strand of NQII01000066.1, from coordinate 836,688 downwards.
TGCGCTCCACGCGCCAGATAAAAGAAGAACAATGCACGCGCGGACAAAGTTCCTGCATCGCACACAAAGCCGGAGTTATTTGCTTTCTTTGCTAGGCGGCGTCTCTGTAGCTGCAGCGTCCCTCATAAAATACGTTCTTTCACAGGAGAAAAAGTAACCAAAGTGCGGATGTGAACTACGTATACGATTTACAACAGCTGCAATGCCCCCCATGGCGAACTAATAGGTCAGCATCCTACAATTCATTAGCAATATTAAAATGTGGTAAATGTACTGCATATTAAATCCCGAACAGTTCACGACGAAAAGCATAATCAGAATCAGTTCCATGTTTTTATATATTTAAAAAAAAATTGTATTAGTAATACTGATAACTAGTTAATTTGAAATAAATTAAATTTATTTCCCTTCAGCCGACCACCCGTGGCGTAGTCGGTTGATGCGCCACCGGTCTGCGGTGCGTGAGGTTCTGGGTTCAAATCCCAGATAAGGCACAGATGTTAATTTAAGTTAGGTAATAAGTTAATTTGTAGACCGTCCCTTGATAAGCCTTCAGGCATAAAACCGGGGGACGTTAATAAGCCATTTCCAATCCAATACAATCTATTTTCTCTTCTATCCGTAAAAGTAGATTTCACTAAAAGTTATAACTAGGGACTGAAAAAATTCGCCAATTCATTTTAGGACATGCTAGTCTTCATGTATATTTCCGTTGGATAAGAATTGGACCATAGTTTATCAAACATGCCAACTGAGCCAATAACAGTCATGCAAGTAAATAAAACCCGAATCACGTGCCACCTGGTCTGAGAAAAAATGGCAACCCACTGAGACACAAACCAATGAATAAATAGCCTAGGTTCTAAAATACATAGAATAGTGGAGTATATCCTACAAGTTGTTGAAATCACGATTTCTTTTTGCCCGTCCATAATTATAACTTAAAAGAACAATAACAATTTTGATTTACGCGAGGTGATACGAAAACTTCCAGCAAATCCTGGATCAAGACTTTCATGCAAAGATTGGAAATACGATAATAAATGTAGCAATACATTTTTAGACTAAAGATTTAAATATACTTAAAATATTTCAGACACAAAGAATTGTACTATTTTACACACCCTATAAAAAACACGGCTAAACAAGTTTATATGGTGTGAAATTATAAAAAAAAAATTAGGTTTTTCAAGAAAACATGATTTCAGCCAAAATGTTAAAAACAGTAATGTTAAATGGAATGCACCAAAAGCAGCTAAGTAAATAAAAGAAAGTGATTGGCGTACGAAATAACAAAGAAGCTACTACAAAATCGTACAAATCAATTTTTGTTGTAAAATTTAACGATGTATCCTGATAGCGTATGCGAAAAAACAAAACCTTTATGTTAATTTAAGTTTTCAGATTTGGTATCTCGATTAATTTAACGAGAGAGTCAGGAAAACGTCTTGCAGAAATGACTTATTTGAAGTATGAACAGTATTCGATAAACAACCGAGCAACTCACCTCAAAGTACAACGATATAACCCATTACCAATCTCGTAATATTTTACTACTTAATTAGACACATCACTCATGCTAATTAACATTTATCACAAACTTGCAGGAGACACGCGATTGTACACAAATTTAAATGCATAACATCAAAGCGACAACAAATGCTATGCTATACATGATAAAGATTCAGTGATACATTCCTTCGTTCCAGTAATATGCTTACGTATCTGAGAAAGATCTCGGAAGAACGCGTGGACATCTTATGCGTTAAGGTCGCAACATGCACAAATAAGACTAGACTGTGATGATCAGCAATTATCACCGTTTGCACATCTAAAACGCGCAGACAGGTAAAAATGACAGTTTATATTTGTACCAAATACTATTCACCATGTTAACAGAACAAATTACTAAATTTTTTCTTAAATAAAAAATAGATATTCCACAGTTTTGGATTATCACAAGTCAAAGATACAAAGTTAGTGTTTTCGGGACACGCCAAAATAAAAACTAACGCACTTGCACATGAGGCTTAACTCTGAAAAAAAAAAAACATTCTACTCTGCTACTTCAAGGAACACGTGTCCCTGAATGTATGTTACAAACCTTGTCAGATGGATCCTGATGAAAAATGTCACAGAAGCATAATACGATTCAGCTTAAAATGATCGCTGAGGGAGATATGCACCCCTAAAGCACGAGTTTTTGTAAAGGATCTATTTAAATATATCAGAGAATACGTGAGTTTAAACAGCAAATTAGTGCATGATGTTTAGTTGACAAATTATATGAAACCCTAAAAAGTTTGGTGTGTAAAATCATTCCCCTTCATATATTTTTTTTGTAAACCGAATTGCATTATCACAATTCTTTAAAGAAAATTTTCAGCCGAGGTCCCAGCACCAAGTCCAGGACAATGAAAAGGTGTTAGAAAACTATTTGCACAAAAAAATTCTCGCCCGATATTCACGATCAGCACATTACCGTAGATATGCACTACTCAGTGCATATCTACGGTATCCACTCCTATAAAACCTCCTTGTGTAGGCGCAGTAATGCGGCTCAAAGATTGGTACAGTACCTCCAGATTTGCTCACCTAGAATAACAGGAACAATAAAATATATAGATTAGTTAGTCTTTCTAATTGACTTTGAGGCAGCAGCAACCATACTTGAGCAACACGAAATTAATAGAAAATATTCTGCAAATTATCACAGTTCTGGCTACTATACGAACAATACCTATATAGCTCAACATGCTAAGTTGAACAAACCATACTCGCTGTGACAGAAAGAGGTTGCCCTGCCGTGGGAATAAAATTTTTACTTGAGATACAAAACCCACGAAAGACAGTTCTGTTGGTCTTGCTATCTAATTTTTACAGAGGTACCAACAACACAAATAACTGCCATCACTTTATTAGCAGTCCCAGATTGTCTGAGAACTGAAGTATAGTTCCTTTGGTTCCCACAGCAACTGTGTTTTCTTAGCGAATACATTAAAAAGTCAGAGCTAGTTATATGATCGATCATAAAAAAAACACGCCACTCCACAAATATGTAGTTCGGCTTGTTGCCACAGAAGGCTGGGATTTTCAGCCACAAGTGATGGAAGAGAATATTTTCTCTGTAAAAGGAAGCTTCGCTCCATCGTTATCTACTTTACTGGGCACATGCCGCACTCAGTGTGCCCATAAAATACATGCAAGCAGGGACAGTAACATTTTCCAACCGTCGATTTCAAAAGTGCTCACTTTATCGCGAACCGCCTTTATCCTGTACTTGTGGTACTCCCTGCAGTAGGTCTCGCGCAACACGCCCTGCCGCTCTGCCCGGCCGATCGGCAGGCTGCCCGCGGTGGGCGTTCCCTGATCCTGCCGCGGCCAATCACGGCAGCCCGTCACCGCCCCTGCCGCACGCGGGACACTGTATATGCTGTTCACGGTTACTCCCAACTTTCCTGAAGCCCTGCTCAAGTTCTACCTCCAGGATATTCCTCATACAAACAAAGCCCTGTTTTTTCATATTATTTATAAATGAAATATTATAATTTAAATATAGAATATAAGTAAAACTAGGGCCTACAGTGGTAATATAAATAAGGTAATTTTATGTTAAAACATGCATAAAACGCTTGTCATATGTGACACATTTAGGAAACAACCAAACGCAACATACATGGGGTGATTTTTTAAAGGTTTGATTCAAAAAGTGAGAAAAAACCGCGAATAGACTCAAGCAAGCACTCAACCGGTTGTCACGCCTGCTCCGAAATCCCACACCCCCAAACACTGTGACCATGTGACAATTGACAATTTAGAAGTTTACAATAACACACTAAATAAGTACACACAGGTGAAATGGCCTGGCGATTTCATTGATGTAGGCGTAACCTTTTCGCTGAAATCTCTGGAACGGGTCACGGGCTACTGCGAGCTGCGAACGATTCTCTATTGGCTGAACTGCCAGCTGGCAAGTAGGTTACTCCATGCTGATTGGCGAATCGCGTCCCGATATGATGTTGGCTAGTGACGCCATTTTGCTGGCATGTGCAGCTGGGATTCGCTGTAAAACCACTATCATCTCTGTAGTCTCGTAAGAGTTTGTATGTTTCCATTTGAACTCTGTTGATAGTCCATTCGCGATTTATTCACACTTTTTTAATCAAACCTTTGGCAAGTCTCTCCATGTATGACGTACTTGGTTATTTCCTGAGTATGCAGTGTATTACAAGCGTTCTATACTTGTGTTAATATAAAAATACTTTACTTTTTATTAATTTGAACTTATACTTGTCATTCATTTATAAATTATAATATGTTACATTTATAAATTATATATAAAAAGAAAGAAAATATGTGTGTTGGTAATAGCTAGTAAGAAATAGTTCATATGCAAAATATTATTACACTGAGTGCGGACGAATACGGTGCGTTGCAGAGGCGTGTGCTGAAGTGTTGCAAGGTAAGCTGGTGTTTGTTCAGTACTGTACACACTCGGAGCACGCAGTAGGAACCAGTAACCAGAGTGGAGCAGGGAGAAACAGAATGTACTGTTGCCACTCTAGAGAGGCGCCCATTACACACGTACTATGACATCAAACACACTACATACTACGTTTAAGTTGGCCGATGCAAAACACGGCTTACCTTGCAACAGTTCACCACACGCCGCTGGAGTGTTGTCCCTTTAGTGTAATTTTCTAGACTCCGTTACGCTTTANTTTTTGCATGAGGCGGGGGAATATAATGGAAGGAAAACTTTAGCAGGACGTAACCGCGGATGGACTATAGTCACCTGTTTACCTATACAATGGCATATGCAAGGCAAAATTGTAGTCTGCTTAACAGTGGCTNAATCAAGTTGGAATTGTAGAGCATGAGACTAGTCCCCGCCAGAGGACGTCGGGTGAAAGGAGACCGGAAGGAATATGAGAAAATCAAGGTGAAATTGTAGAGCATGAGACTCGTCCCCATCAGACCGTCAGGTGAAAGGAGACCGGAAGTAATATGAGAAAACCAAGGTGGAAGGGTAGAGTATGAGACTCGTTCCCGCCAGGGCGTCAGGTGAAAGGTGCTCGGGAGGAATATGAGAAAACTAAGGTGGAATGACAGAGCATGAGACACGTCCCCTTTACAGATTTGTTCATTCCGACATTTAGATACATTAAAGAAAACAGAAAGCAAACGAACATTAAGATTAAACACTGAAGAGCAAAAAACACTCGTATAGGCGTGCGTATGCAAATAACAGAGGTATGAAACCAATCAGAGTAACGCGATGCGGTCGGCAGCTAGTTCGACTACTGCTGCTACAATGGCAGGTTATCAAGATTTAAGTGAGTTTGAATGTGGTGTTACAGTCGGCGCACGAGACATGGGACATAGCATTTCCGAGGTAGCGATAAAATTTGGATTTTCGCGTACGGCCATTTCATGAGTGTACCGTGAATATCGGGAATCCGGTAAAACATCAAATCTTCGACATCGCTGCGGCCGGAAAAAGATCGTGAACGAACGGGACGAACGACGACTGACGAGAATCATTAAATGTGACAGACGTGCAACTCTTTCTCAAATTGGCGCAGATTTCAATGCTGGGGCATCAACAAGTGCCAGTGTGCGAACTATTCAACGGACCATCATTGATATGGGCTTTCGGAGCCGAAGGCCCACTCATGTACTGTTGTTGACTGCACGATACAAAGCTTTACGCCTCGCCTAGGCCCGCCAACACCGTCATCGGACTGTTGATGACTGGAAACACGTTGCCTGGTNTACAAAGCTTTACGCCTCGCCTAGGCCCGCCAACACCGTCATCGGACTGTTGATGACTGGAAACACGTTGCCTGGTATGACGAGTCTCGTTTCCAATTGTATCTGGCGGATGGACGTGCACGGGTATGGAGATATCCTCATGAATCCATGGANTATTCAGAAGAGATCTCCACCGCCTCGCACTCCTATTGATTTGTGGACTGCCCTGCAGGATTTATGGTGTGAATTGCCTCCTGCATACCTTCAGACATTAGTCGAGTCCATGCCACGTCGTCTTGCGGCACTTCTGCGTGCTCGCGGGGGCCCTACACGATGTTAGGCAGGTGTACCAGTTTTTTTGGCTCTTCAGTTTACATATTTACATATATGAAAATAAATGCATGTATACATTATGTTTCTTGCTACATTTACATTCAAATGTATCACACTCCGTAACGTCTTATTGGCATTAAATCCACGTGCACAGTTATTTACTTTCGTACATATCTATCAAATTACGTGAATTCGTAAAAAAAAAAAAAATGCACGTATGTGTATAGCATGAAGTAATCTCCGCAAAGTTCTAAGTCGCATCAGATTATTACCTAATTATGCGCAGAGCGAGCCATCTGTATAATAAATCGAGTATTACTACTAAGCCGTTCGTTATGTTATTCTGACACTACATATTTCGTTTAATTTTCTTCGGTGGATAGATTAAGTAGGCCTCCGTACAAAATAATCCTGCGGCCGTTTTTACATGAAAATTTCGGTTTAGTTCACAGCATAGTCGGCCCTTATTAGCCTACCAGTACAAAGCGGGATCATTAATAACGATAAAAAAAACTCTCCCAGCGAACCAATTAGCTCTCACTTGTTCTCCGGCTCCGTTTTACGCAATGCTAAAATGAAAAGAACCAAATATTACGTTATTTTTAACGTCTCCCATTCCACGGTTTCAAAAAGCTATCACGGGAAAAGGCTTACACACCAACATCTTCGGATGTTCAATCCGTGGACCGGTTACAGCTATTACTCTTCTTCACTTCTTTCTTTTCCTCCGTTATCCTCTCGTGTCACTGTGAGATACCGCTTCAACATAATTCATTGTTAGTTTGATATACTGACGCCTTCGTCTTATTCTAGCAGCGCTGCCTTTCATAGTGCAATCTACTAAGTTTATCACTTATATTAAGACAGAAGTGCAGTCAAGAACCTTTTAAGAAAGCTACGGTTTACACATAAGCTTGAGCAGGGTTAGGTAATTGGGGTGCAAATCGCAAAATGAAGACCAACTTTTGCGACTTTGAAATACAAAGTACGAATATACTCAAACATAGACATCAAAAATAGTCCACAATACATTAAATCTACTTATGAATTTGGTGGTCGTTAAAAACATGCACATTTAAAGTAAGAATACGAAATTGGCCAGATTCTAAGATTCTTCTTCATTTCCCCGTTGACATGGTGCAATTTGGGGGGGGGGGTGCAACTGCACCCCCTGCTCCCCCCTCCCAAACTTGCGCGGGCGTATGGGTTTACATGAAAAATTAAAAATGTTTAGGGTATTCGTAAAAATTTCATTCGTAAAGCACACATTATTATTTTGCCATTATCTTAACACATTTATAATAAATCACTCACACACACTTTCTTACACTACCTTTAACGACACTAAAAATTATTGCAGAAGGGATATATGCAACTTTAAGTTCATGGCCGTGGAGAGACTAACCAAGTCTACACTGTCATCTTGCGAATGGCGGTCCAGAGTTCGCTAAATTTGTATGAATTTTGACATGGACAAGCGACATATACGCATATTTAATTTGCTGTTTGGTTTAGGGATGTCTACGCGCTACTCATTTTACGGCGTCTTTCACAGCACAGCATGACGTAAAACAACCGTAGTTATGACAAAATAATCATTTTAAGACAAACCATCAACATTATGTAGAAACTGGGCACGTAATTGGCCGACAGGTAAAGAAGTTACGTCGTCTAAAGTATTTCCAGAAGGATCAAGACTTGTATGGGTGTAGAGAAAGTTACAAAAAACATATTTTTTTCGGAAGTGGGATACCTTCCGCCAATAATTCACAGGTTACCTGCCTTGGCCGAAGCTACAGAGTTTGTCAGTGTTGCTGGGAACGAACGGGTGGTTTTATTAAAAAGACCCGGAAGTCAAAACCTTATTTTATACTGCACTGAGCCGAGGCTGGCATATATGTATCAGCGACGTTTTCCTTCAACGGCGTTGAATCCCATCTTCCTGTAATACAATGAAGCCAACAAATATAAAAACAATATTGCGAACTTCACTTTATCATGTGTTTATGGGCAGTCTTAAGGGAGATACGTTCGCCATCTCGGATTTAGCATACATCTTTGGAGTAAATTGAACTGCAAAATGTTTAACGAAATTTTCTGCACGATAGACTTTATTACATAGTTACAGCTTCCTTGCTTCATTAATTTTAAAGTGTTGACACCCCAGAAAAAAGTGATGAATTATTGCGAGCGATTATATGAACAGTACTAATAACAGCAGCAGTCAAGTAACACTGGCCAAAAAAATAATATTTTGTGAAAACGTTTTAAATAAATGCAGCTGAATCGTATGTATTTTTGGGTGCTGAAACCAAATCTGGCTTCAGTTTTTTGTATCGCCCACGGTTCTCTCACAATATGCATTTATATTTAAAAATGCGATGTATGCAATTGTATTTTTAAAAAAAAATTCATTACACACATTTTAAGTGTTTATTTTTTGGTATTTCCTTTCTCTATTTTCTTCGAAGTTTCTTATGTAGCTTTTTCTCCTATGTGATGCATTTTGTTGTTCTCGGTGAAGTGACCAGCAGTAATCACCCATCATGCTGACATTCCACCGTCCTCGGTAACGTTTCTCCCTCACTGTGATGTCCTGGTGAAATCGCTTCCCCTGCCCTTCACTCACATCACTCGAGTTGTCAGGGATAAAGGCACGATGGTTGTGTAAGAAGTGGACTTTAAGGCTCATCAGGCATCCCAGATTTTGAACTTGTCTATCATATTAGCTACTATAAACTCATAGTTTGGGTCTTTAACATTGCCCAAAAACTTAGTCACAACTTGCTTTAATGATATCCAAACCTCCGTCTCCTTTTCCTTTGTAGTCATTTTTGTTTAAAAGTTGGAATCTAACATCATTTAACGAATGTCAGGCCCAACGAAAACCCCTTTTTTTCCAGTTTGGCTCCCGATAAATGAGGAAACTTTTCACATAAATACTTAAAACATTCGCCATCTTTAGGCAAGGCTTTTAGAAACTGTTTCATTTAACCTAATTTAATGTGAAGAGGTGGTAAAAGAATTTTTTTTTTTTTTGGATCTATTAAAGTTTTATGCAAAATGTTCTTCTTTCCAGGTGTTAAGGTTTTTCTTGCAGGCCAATGTTTCGTGGGCCAGTGTCGATTCATTGCTCTGCTGTCCCACTCACATATAAAACATGGCAATTTAGTAAATCCCTTTTGTTGACCTAGGAACATGCAAACAACTTTCAAATCTCCACACATCATACAATCGTGAGCAGGATAGTTCATTTGCTTTAAAAAAATGTCTAGATTTTCGTAAGTTTCCTTCATATGGACTGAATGAGCCACAGGCAGTGAAGCATAAGTATTACCATTGTGTAAAAGAACAGCTTTTAAGCTAGTTTTTGATGAGTCTATAAAAAGCCTTCATTCTTCATTGTTGTACTCAATTCCAAATTAATTCATTTGACCACCAATATCATGGCAGTACACCAAATCCTGTTCTTGCTTAAAAAACTTAGCGAACTGTTGATCTCTTGTTCTATATTGATAAATAGATGCTCCAGGTGTCAACAAATGTTTTTCTTTTAGCCTAGAGCCAAGCAATTCAGCTTTCTCTTTAGCCAAGCCCAAATCTCTTACCAAATCATTCAACTCAGCCTGCGTAAACAACTGAGGTTTTTAATTTCCTGGAGAACATTGGAACTCATAATCATCTGGTTTACCTTCATCAGATTCAGTTTCACTGAACTGATCAAGTAAAACGTCATCAATAGCCCGTGGTGGCTCAGGGACAGGAAGTCCCGGACCATGACCGACTGGCCGAATAGCTGAAGGAAGATTAGGGTAGACAATTACTTTCTTATTTTTGGAGTTATATCCAGTAACATTAATGCTACAAAAATAACAATCGTCTTAAGATTTTTTGGTCCTTCCATATCATGGGTACTGCAAATCTAAAAGCTGTCTTTTCTTCTTTTGACCATTTTCTAAGGTCTTCAACACAAACATAGCATACCTTGTGTGGAGCCCAAGGTTTTTCTTGATCACCGAGTTTTATTCCAAAATATACCAAGTACATTTTTTTTTAACAAACTCTGTAATGTTTCTTTTGCGTTTTTTTAATTACAAACTCACCACATATATAACAAAAACTGTTAGGAAAGTTTTTACAACCACGGTTAGCGATACTTAGAGCACATGGGCAAAAAGTTTAAAAGCGAGGTTGTGTTGACTGAAAGAAAACAAACTGTCACACCACCACTGCCAACCTAATTTCATTTAGATTTACTGTATGTTTCAGTATATTAATAATGTATATCAAGTATATAAAAATGTATATAAAATATATAAATAAAGTATATAAAATGCACAGATATTAGATAAAAAATGAATTTCTCACATTTCGTATATTCAAATATGAAAAAATGGTGGGTGTTATGACGTTTTTATTATTATTTTCGGACTCAGCACACCAAAAAACATAAGAATCCGGCAAAATCATTAAACAACTTTTTTTAACGTTGGCCTGTGTAATCAGTGTTCTAAAAAAAAAATTCTACATGCAATGTTTTTTTTAATTTTTCGAGTCGTATAAGATAAAACAAAATCTAAACTGCAGGCTNGGGCCTGTGTAATCAGTGTTCTAAAAAAAATTCTACATGCAATGTTTTTTTTAATTTTTCGAGTCGTATAAGATAAAACAAAATCTAAACTGCAGGCTGCAACGAAAATTCCACGAATCCAAAATGGCGGAGACAGATCCATCTAAATCCACAAGGAAGAATATTGTGATACGAAGGAGCCCAGAGCTCCGTGCAGATTCCACCAGATGTTTGCAATCAACTCCGAGCCCAGGCCGGAATATCCTCCTCCAAGTCAAGAAAACGGCTGACCTCAGACTGGGCTGAAAAGACGACGACATTATGAGAGAGTGACGAGGGAGGTGAATGTCGAATCTTAGCGGCCGACGCCCAGCAGGATGTGTCACGAGTTGCTCCCAGAAATTGGTGGTGGAATTTGTCCTGGTTATGATTCCGTCTTGACAATGACATTGTTTTTAATGGTTGGTCCTCTGTATGGTCGTAACTACTGTAAGTGCCACATATTCTGGCGGTTCGCCTTGCATATACACCTGCGTCTGGGGCGCCTACACGGTCCAGCCGGCGGCAGCTGATACTAGTGGCGGCCCGACTGTGTACAAACCGTTAGCAAAATATCAGCGCGCACCGACAAACGCGCAACTGAGTATACGGAGACTCATGTTTTTAGCACGGCGGCAGGCTGCGCGCGCAGCTACGTCTCCCCTCGCCCTCGCCGAGAGTCGAACCCGGTTCGCCTGGGTGGGAGGCGAGTAGTCTAACGACTACAAACTACTACACCACCGCGTTCCCGACACACCAAGAAGAATTGTAACATATTTTCTCACATATCACACCGTTTCCTGGATTCTATTTATGTAAATATATTTTCATGTGTGGTTTCGCTGTATGTGTTATATCTTATTATTGAAAACAGGTAGTTATAAAACACTTCAGTTTGCATGGGACCTCATGTTTCGACCAAACTGTCTGCACGACCTTGAATATACTGCGTCGGTAGGAAGACTGAGGGGAAGGGCTTGTGTTTCAGTTATTTCCTGGGGTTTCACTTGAGTTCGTCTAGCAGTACCATCCTTGCGACTCGCCTCGCTTGGCCAGGGCTGTAGAGATCGCAACGGAATCAATATGGCGAACTTTACGTCCGGAAGAGGACCATACTTCGGAACAGCAACATACAAATTGTATTGCTTCGGAGAGCGGCTGCCGGAGCCACAAATAACACGGGCGGCGCACGTAAGTCGCGAGGCGGCGTGCTCCCGGTCGCACCCGCATATATCATAGAGCCGCACATGTAGCGGGGGTGGGGGGTTGTGCCACAGGGACCCTCGTATAGGGGCCAGCCAGCACCGCAGTGAGATACGCCGGACCGGGGTATAGAGATGCCGGCATCCCCTCCCGCCAATCACCATATAGGCCATTCTCCGTAAGTGAGCACTTTTTGAATCTCATTTGGAATAATATTCAATAAATATATTTTATTGAAGTCTTAGACATTAACTTTCGAATCCTGCGAAATATACACACTGTGTTTATTACGTGGCAATATTTATTTTGAAAAGTGGTGGAAGGATACAAAATGGCTGATAGGAAAAAAGTAACTAGAGCCTCAAAAGTGCTCACTTTAACGTGAACAGCATATACAAGGATGGAGTCGTAACTCTACGGTATGCCAACGCAACATTGTCTTATTCATTTGTTTGCTGAAGTAGTTTCTACGAAACTGCCAACGTTATAAAATAGAGTAAAATAGAAACGTTCACTTCTTCGTCAATATGTATTTTATTATTATTTTAAGACTGGGCTACGTTTTCTGGATTATGTTATTGATTTCGTTGGTTATTCGCAAGTATATCTTGCCACAAATGCATCCGAGAGAATAAGAACCGTAATCAAGGAGATGAAACACTGCCTTATAAACAGTTGGGTGTGAATATTCATTAAAATACACGTGGCATGAAATTACAGACGTGAAAACGACTTAGGCGAAGAGTACAGTGCTACCACTAATCAAATGAAAACATACAACCAAGCACGTGTATTTATATCATCTAAATAAAATAACTGCGTGACCGTTTTATCGTATATTTACGCGACGCGTAAATACGCAACAAGTTTTTATTCAATGCCGAAGTCGTAAGACCCTAGAACCTTGACTCCGGGTAAGGTTTTTATTCTACTCAGGTTAGTAACAAAACGAGATTTATTATGGGAGAGTTTGGCATAGGAAAAATTTTCCCCGCAATATGCACTGGTGTTCCAAAGAGATCGCTTTTAAGGTGGCGGTAAATTGAGAAATGCTATATATTTGGGTGCAAATGTTCGTTGTTTGGCTCGAATTAAGATGTATACTTGCCCCAGCCAAAATTACAATTAACTTTATTTCGTAACTATTACCCGTGCCCTCCAATACGGTTTACAAGCTCAAACAGTGAAAACACAACTGTGTTGGGCATTGAGAGTGCATAAGCAAGCTTATTCCAATTGAAAAAACGTCACGAATAAATATAGCCTTCATCAAAACTAACATTTTACTTTTCTCTTTTACCTTTAGAAAACTGCGTATAAAAGCCCTAAAACTGATATTTTTACCATTTTAACTATTTGTTTTCGATTCAGATGTCATATTTAATAAATGAACTGCGTAACCCCAAATTTTACTAAACTCAGTTTTACGAAGGAATATTAAACAAAATGTGGACATATGTTGTTATATTTACTGTCTAACACGAAAAACAAAGTTAATTCTTTACCTAGGTTCTAACACAAAACAAATCGGAAAATTTTACACAATCATATTTGTTTTATAAAAAATTGCTATTATCCCATGTACTTACATACAAAACGGACAAAAAAAAATCCGGTACGCATGCGACACCAGTGCACACTGACGGCGATAATTTTTAGTTGCCAAATTAAAAGCACTGAGCTTCCCAAACTGAGTAGAATACCTTCCGACCTGACTGTTAAGAGCCGCCTAAATCTCATCACGCACTCACACGAGTTGCCGGGCCTGGCCCCCGCTGTCTCCTGGCACGGCACGACTGCTCGCAGCTCGATAAAGGCCGGTCTACAATTGGCCGTAGCCGTGGACGTGTCCTCATTCCTATGTCAAGAGACGTCACATTGACGCAGTCCGAATCATAGACTGAAGATGAGGTAGACCAATCTCGCTAGCTGCGCACAACCGATCTCAGTGTTCCAACATTGACCTGCTTTTCTGCCAACACGTCTTGCGAAAACGGCATGGTTTGGATGTTAAGTTAGAAAACTGATTTGTAAACAAATGTTTTGAGACGGTTTTATACTTCATCTAACTAATTTGTAATGCAGTTAGATTAAATTCAAATTGGTAAAATTATTGTATTCTTATAATAGTGCTTGTCATTTAAAAATTAAGATATAAACAAATACTTTCATAATAGTTGACCATGTGACTTTGACAGTTGTGCTCTTTTGGGGTAGGCCAATGTTGCGTACATGTGCAGAAGACGAATAAGCGGTCAACCTCATCTTTAGTCTTTGGTCCGAATATGGTCTGTGATTACGATGTCCAAAACTGAGTTTTCTCAAACTACCACCTGGGCACAATACGCCTTAAGTACCCATCATCCTAGGTTTACGGAATTTCCGCCACAACCTGCATCACATATATTGTATTTTAATTTAGGCATCGTCAAGGCATAGAGCATTGCTTTGCACACGTGCTAAAACATGTATTGCTTATTACTAGTATCATTTCTGTGAACGTCAGCAAGAAAAAATACGTATTTCTTGACAGGCAGTCACTAGTAAAAAATTAATAAATAAAGCATTGAAGTTGTAATAATTTTATAAAACTTGAGATGCTATTATTTATGATGTGACATGCGAAAATTTTCTTAAACATTGTACAATGGAACTTATGGCAAAAAAGTATAAATCCACGATGGCGGGTACTAACACCCCCCCCCCCNCGGGCCTTTTTTTTACTCTTAAGGCGTCAGTCTATCTGGCGCGTGAACTGGGTTGTAGTGTGTTCATAATACAAGTTCTAAAACAATCTTTTTTCATGTGTGCACAATCAGTTTACACGCGAAAAGAAGTAACACTTCCGACTAGAACGGGATACCACCCTCTTTCAACAGATCACGCTTATTGCAAATGCTGTAGTAGGAAGCTCTTCAACGTGACCAAAAACGACACTTTCAGACTGTTATAGATTAAAATATGCTGGGTAAATTGCTGCGAAACTAATATAAGGCACTGCACTAAACCTCGCTACAGACTTTCCACCAACAAAATGATAGGGTCACCGCGTGAAGTCCCATAGGTGCAGCACGAAGAGAACTGCAGGCCATTTCATAGCCTTGCGCGTAGTGACGATAGCTCACTTGATGTACGTGACAGTTTCACCCGTATCGCTACAGCGCTGCTGAGCCTCGAACATGGAAAACAGCTCGCTTCCAGGTAGACGGGCCCATTACCTTTGTTTTTGTTTTTTTTTGTTGTTGTACTTATTTCGTAATCAAATGTTAATTTTTAATAGATTAACATGGGGCATGGATTATAATTTTAATTTAATTCATAGTTACGCATTTAGTTTCAGAGCAGAACACGACGTCGATATAGTTTTGGCCTGATTTAATTCAATTTTATATTCCAAGGCTACACGTTCAAATACAATATGATTTTCTGAGGTCCCTTTTCAATGCCTACCTTTTATGTTAGCATCTCACGACAGAGCATGAGACGAAACTTCAAAGCTCAATGCTTGTCTCAGGACACAGCTTGTCTTGAGACAAGAGAGTTTGGGATAGCGACAATGCGCAGACGGTCACGTGCACCAATCAGCGTACTCTGGTCATACGAGACACATTGGGATAGCGCAAATGTGGATAGGCCTGAAGCCCCTGTCACGCTGTCAAATTTTTTCTGTCAAACTGCTTCCAAAGTTTGGTCGAATAAAGTTGGAAGGGCGTGACCTTACCAAGCCGTCATAAACGCCGCCCAGATTTGTCTGAAAAAGTTAGGTAGCTTCATTTTCCATGACGAGTTTAGCAAATCAGAATCGTGCACATAAAAACGTCTATTTCCGAACCGAATAAACTTTAAAATGGCAACCAATAACTATAAATGGAATAAGGTTCTGGAGATAATAAAAATATACAAAATCTATTAGGACACTAATACTGTTGGAAGTGCACATTGAACCAAAATATTGAAAAGTCAAAGGCAATTTATTTTCATCGCGCAAAAAATATGGTTGACAAAAAAAAATTCAAATTATTTTAAAAGCGAAAACAAATCACAAAGTTCTTAATACTCGTTCCTGTAATGAGCTACATGGTAACACAGCAGCATTATACCGCTTTGAAAATAATGTTCAAGAAAAATTCTGAACAGGTCCATCAAGTTATTTCTGAAATTTAATGGTAAAGGTTTGGTGGAACTGAATTAGAATTTTGATTGGATCTCCATTGCCTTCAATGACTACTACTTTTTTCGTAGTCATTGTATGCAATGGAGATCCAATCAAAATTCGAATTTAGGCCCATAAAATAAAAAACTTTATGAGTCAGCTAACACATTCAAGATTATTTTACCAAATTTGTTTGATGGCAAAGTTTAATGACTGTGTTACGAGTTCAAATTTTATTGCCACATATATTTGAAGGGCTTTCTTGGATGTACATATTGTTTGCCATTACGTAAGTTGGAGAATAATTTTTGAAAATGTGAGTTTGTTAGAGTATAAAACTTTCTTTCATTATATTTTAGAGACGATTATCATATGACTTCTTGTGCTACTGTCGCTTCCATAGTCATTCTCACAACGCAGTCAATAATTGATTCCTTATTATTTCACATGGTAAACAAATAAAGGCGTTCC
Organism: Clitarchus hookeri; assembly: GCA_002778355.1. Classification (NCBI taxonomy): domain Eukaryota; kingdom Metazoa; phylum Arthropoda; class Insecta; order Phasmatodea; family Phasmatidae; genus Clitarchus; species Clitarchus hookeri. Next base: position 820,165 of record NQII01000066.1, on the reverse strand, counting down.
ACTAAGATCACCGTTATTCAGTCAGCTTAGTGATGCACTATGTCTTATCCTAGAGGAAATTCCAATAATGAATTATGAATACATTTTATGACTTAAATAACTGGCAATACTGCAATGATTATTATCGCTTCCTATTAACACGCTGTCGACCTGGCGGGAAGCTACATACTCAACACGCCGAAGTTCGCGTGACGCACGGCCTCCGCAGTATGTGCCGGAGAGAGAGAGAGAGAGATATATATATATATATATATATATAGGCTGGTCACGGTAAAGCGAGCGCTTTTGAAGCATTAGTTACTTTTTCCTTTCAGCCATTTTTCATCTTTTAACAACCTTTTTAAATAAATATTGCCATGTAAATAATAAACACAGTCTGTATACGTTACCGCACCCGGAAATTAACGTCTAAGGCTAAAATACAATATATTTATTGACTATTATTCCGAGTGAGTGGCCTTTCAAACGTGCTAACTTTACCGTGAATAGCCTATAGTAATATTGTGTGTGGCTGTTAATATCGGGGTCTTGAGCCGNGAGAGAGGTTTGTGTGGCTGTTAATATCGGGGTCTTGAGCCGGAGAAGGGTGCCGGCGCCACATTGACACACTCCCACCAGTACTTCAAACAAAACATACTCTGCTCTACATAATTGAGTTTCAAGGTGTCTACCGATAATCTCTAAAGTTACTTTGCGTGGCCTATCTGAGCACTTTTGCGTCTTCTAAAATAATCTGGTAAAGATATTGAAAAAGGATGACATAATTACACACGTATATTTCGCGTCAAGCAAGTCATGAATGTAGCAAATAAATAATCAATATAAACCCTGCGTATCGGTATGAAGCGGTGAACACAACTGATAGTAAACCACATTAAGACAAATGCAAAAAGAACTGACATACGTTAGCAACTAATGGACCACTTGATAAGGAAGCCTCGAGCTCACTACATTATTCTTAAATTAAACAAAAGTAAATAAATAACATGAATGACTGGAAGCAGCGTGCCCGCGCATCTTTCTTTGTATTATGTATTGAGATGCTATGTTAACATCGGGTAGTTACTGACTGCAGTGAGCTTAGTGCCATGCTGTAGATGAGTCGGTGGGTCCCGTACCAACACCAGTTCGACAGTCTCATTGCAGCATGATCACGACGACTTAGTCATCGCCGCAATGCCCATAGCTCTTGTGTTCGCACCAAGTTACGAGAAATGACACAAGTGCCAGGTTCACCAGTTTACACGTTTGAATACTTTAGCAAGCTGCTACCTTGGCATGGTTTCGTGAGAGTCAAAGAGGCGAGAAGGAAATGAGAAACACTCGTATTAAACTGGGTTTGCAATGGAAAATTTAAGCGTTAAATTATGCGTTACGACGTGTACAGAAGAACTGAAAATGTGTTATTATGGGTTGATTTCCAATTGAAATTACCAGGCCGGGTGAGGTGTTGGGATGTCCTCGTAAAACTTGTTTAGCGGCGACCACTCAGAACAGAGCAGCCGGTATGGCAGTAAACTGTTATATCAAATACTGTAAGCATAAATATATTAAAAAGTTATGTGCATGCACATGTTTACAATTATATTGGTTCACAAAAATAAGCTTATATGATAGAAAATGTCTGCTTTGAAATAGGATCTGCTTAAATATAGTTGTGTTACACGAGGTTAGGTTAGGAACAAAAGTAGACAAGACAGACTTGCCGCAAGTTTTCACTGGCTGGACTTAAAAATTATCACTTCTATTGTGAATTGTAAATACAGAGTACGAAGTTCCGTATGAGATAACTGCGGTTACTGCATAATTCTTAACGTATAAGTTTTTTAATTATAAAACCAGCTTTACTGTATTCTGACTACTCACTATTTTCACCTCCAATATAGGCACTTTCATCTGCGCTGCCCACAAGATTAGTCTTGCATATACGGACCTGACGGGTGCAAAGAACGGCTGAAGGAGGGGAATAGAAGAATTAAAAGAGTGTCGAGAAAAAATCACAGCAGCACCCATCACAACAATAACGTTGGCGCAAAAAAAAAAAAAAGATAGCTTGGACTTGCAACATCTGCAAACTTTACTAACTATACAAGACGCCAAAAAAATAACACGGGAGATAAAAGGTACTCTTTTATGAAAAAAGACGAACACGAGACGACATCATTGGCCGAAGTAACTTAGGTGTTTCATTCGTATACCGCGCGGTTGTAGGTTCGAACCCCAGGAAAGTCATGCATGCGTTCGCTAAGTCGGCCGTCNCACTATTTTCACCTCCAATATAGGCACTTTCATCTGCGCTGCCCACAAGATTAGTCTTGCATATACGGACCTGACGGGTGCAAAGAACGGCTGAAGGAGGGGAATAGAATAATTAAAAGAGTGTCGAGAAAAAATCACAGCAGCACCCATCACAACAATAACGTTGGCGCAAAAAAAAAAAAAGATAGCTTGGACTTGCAACATCTGCAAACTTTACTAACTATACAAGACGCCAAAAAAATAACNATAGCTTGGACTTGCAACATCTGCAAACTTTACTAACTATACAAGACGCCAAAAAAATAACACGGGAGATAAAAGGCACTCTTTTATGAAAAAAGACGAACACGAGACGACATCATTGGCCGAAGTAACTTAAACGTTTCATTCGTATACCGCGCGGTTGTAGGTTCGAACCCCAGGAAAGTCATGCATGCGTTCGCTAAGTCGGCCGTCCCCACATTCCCCTTTGGCGTCATCGTGGAGGCGTTAGCTGAAACAGAAAGTTAGTGCAAGGCAAGAAATATTAAGTTTTCTACTGCCCACACCAACGCTTACATTTCTGCCTTTTTTAATTACGGAAATTAATTCCATAAACTTCCATTACGAATACAGAACACCCGGAAAACAACATCCGTTGTAGCTTGTCTGCGGTCTAATAATTTATCTAAAAAATATCCACGCTGTATTCAGTTATTCAGAAGTTAAATGCACAACATTACGAAATTAAAGCGTGTATCAAAAGCAGAGATAAGTATTTTGGTTTTCTAAAATTAGCCAGCATGTTTCTTTTAGCAGATGCATGTAATGTTCCATACAGAGCGAGGTGACGCAGTGGTTAAACTTTGGACTCGCATTCGGCAGGACCTTAATTTCTGTTTTCCATGGATTCCCGAGATCACTCCAGGCGAATGCTGGGGTAGTTCCTTACTACAGGCCATGTCCGCTTCCTACCCGTTCCTGCTTCTCTGAGCAACATGCTCCATCTCTTATGACCTCGCTGTCGACGAGACGTTAAGTCCTAGCTACCTACCTACATTTAAATGTTCCACGCATTTTCTGCAAAAACAACTCGACAAATGACGAACTCCTTAGTTGAGGTTGCTATAGCTCCTATACGGAACACAAGGTTCCGGACTCGGATAAGACAGGGATGTGTGCTGTTTATATCTGTAAATTTAGTTTAGGACTTTATTAAGCTCCAGAATAAAGCAGGAACGGGGATGTTACAAACAATTATAGTAATAGATTTAAAAATGTTATATTTATATTTAAAAACTGGCCCTAAGACATACGCCATAAGAACAACTTCCAAATAATGACTATTTGCGTCCGGCAGGGCACAATTAAAAATTTCAAAATTGTTTGAAACGCCGACAAATTGCCTACAAAACTGAACCAGTGACTATCGTTATCGTCTCACACTATAATGTACGGAGTTTGATGTAATCAATTTACAACGAACTACAAACTGCATTCGTAGGTTGAAACAGCTCTAAGGACTAGCTATTGACGAACAATCCAAGTTATCTACGAAATCATTGCGCAACTCAAAATATTCCATAACAGTTAATGGATGTCTGAAGCTATATTCGTAGAACGTCCAATGTTACTTTGAACTTCTATAAGCACCAGAAACAGTGACAGGAATGCCAAGGCGCTATCTGTGAGGCAATACCGGCTCTCCGGTTCAAGTGGGTGGCACAACTGTCTGTTCTTTCAAGCCCGTGACCTTTAAAGCAGCTCACATATGTAACATACATCAACTTCAGCGATGACCTCGGTACTACTCTTTACAGTACAATTTCTGTTTTTCCATCTTTACGTGATAGTCTACCCCGAAAATAACAATTGCTCACGAAGTGTTAACTTTAAACACTATATCGATTTTCCCTCCGTCTTAAATGATAATTACTCACTAAGCAATTTTAAAATTGCTATATACACACTAATAATACAAACATATTCAAATATGTGCATCCACCGTAACAAGCGAATTTTAATAATTACCGTTACGTATGTGCTACGCATGGGTGTACCACAAGGCTAAGTTTTAGTATACCTACATTGTTTTATTTAATTATCACAAAATACTTTTCCTCGTGCTTAACATTTGGTGATGCAAATGTGTGTGTTCGCTGATAATACATATGTAAAAAAATCATAATTTAATCCCTTTACTTTACAATATTCAGATATACCGACACACAAAAAAATTTCTTAACAATAGCCTTTTAATATTCTCGGATCTTCCTTGACGTTTTTTTTTTAATCTACCAAAATTAACAGCCTCCTGAACAAAAGTATTGCTGCTCTATTCATGACTGACAGTAAAAATATAACATAAAAAAAACACCTTAACTGGAAGGATTACATTTCAGTCTCACGTGATAAACTTAGCTGCCTCTACCCTGCCATGTACAAGTTTACTACATAAAAATTGTTGATGATTGTGCACAGTCAATCTTTAAATAAGGCAATGTGTTGTAGGGCATATCAACAAAACGATGAAAAATTTAGACTATATAAGAAAATCATAAGAACAACAGTACGCATAAAAAATAGCTCATATTAATCCCCACTTTCAATTGTTAAAAGATACTTCCCCATTTTCTCTCTCTCTCTCTCTCTCTCTCTCTCTCTCTATATATATATATATATATCTGTTATACATGAAGTTGTTACTCCTGGACTCACACAATATAAAATATTCAACAAACAATGGCGCACAAGGGTCACTGAAAATATTTATTGTATACCATAGAGAACCTTATTTGAAAAGAGAGATTATCCCGCAATTAAGTTATTAAATAATTTGCAATAAAGGTTATAATGAAATAAGATAGTAAATCAAGTCAATCCCTTCTAGTGAAAAAGTCTGACAGAATATTTTTAATGCAGAGAAATTCTTACTTGACAGGTAGTGTCTGCAACTGAAACAATATACCACACGGTCATACGCCAATTAAAGTGCCTATTTATTTGCTTGATATGATGTTGATATGCACTTTTGTTTACTCTGTTAATTTGAATATATGTTTTGTNGTCATACGCCAATTTAAGTGCCTATTTATTTGCTTGATATGATGTTGATATGCACTTTTGTTTACTCTGTTAATTTGAATATATGTTTTGTNAAGTGCCTATTTATTTGCTTGATATGATGTTGATATGCACTTTTGTTTACTCTGTTAATTTGAATATATGTTTTGTAACTATAATGTTTTATAGCGGCAATGTAAATAACTGAAAGTGCAATAATGTACGGTATGTACGTACGCATATTCTGATAGCATTATGTATATTCCTGTTTTGTGTATACTCCAGCACAATATACATATTTTTTACTATGATTTGTGTAACAAACCTTACTCATTGAGTACGAAAAAATTGTTAATAAGATGAATAATAAATAAACAAGCATTCTCCACATTTTCTGGGAAACTATGGATTATACCTAAACAATTATACGATTGTATCAACAAATGTAAGTTATAAATTGAGATTATACATGGTTTCACAAACACTGGGGAATCCGACGAGAATATATAAAAAATTGTTTTAACTTTTAATTTGTCTTAGATATGCAGCTTACAAGATCGAGTTTTGTTCAACATTACGTTATATTATGGAACCTATGGAGACAATGCGAATATTTTCTTACGGAAAATTCTTCGCTGTATCGATCGCTTCTTAACATACCATTAAAATCCAACCTGAAATTAAAATAAATACATAAACAAACAAATAATTTAACGTTATATTTAAATTGTACGAAAACTCAAGACTACGCGGGAAGCTGCGTTCTTTCATTATAGCTTTGCATTCAAATTTTACTCTAAAAAAAACCACTTATGCATAATATTGAGAGATAAAAGTTGGCAAACTCCCGAGTTCATGTTTCTGCATTTCATTTCCGACAAAATATAACTTTTAAAATTAATTTGTTAAAAATAATCTAATAACAAAGCATAAAAAATTACTGAGACATCTTGTAATGTTTTCTTCGTATAGCTAATGGGATACTTACGACTTTATTTAGCTTATCTCTTTGAACAGCTTAGCACACTGTCCGGGCATGTTACGGCAGGAACGGCACTAGGGAACCTATCACTGTGATGTTTCTACGATAAAGGATACCAGAAATGCGAAAATAGTTCCTAAAGCAACGCACGGTATAAAATAAAAACAAAAATAATAGAAGTAAAGCAAATACATTCAAGTATTTATTTGTACAGTAGCTGTAGTTTATACACCGACGGCGAGTTCGCATAGAATGAAGTCGTATAGGCGGATCTCGTCCTCGGTTCTGCCCTCTCGATGGATTTCTGGAGTTTGTAATCTGAAGGAAATGAGTTCAGCACTGGACCGCACACTATTAGTTAGCCGCCAGAATTAACTGAGTCCCCCATATCATTATCTTTATCATTACTGAAATTTTAATAATCGTAATCCTCTGCCCCTCTTCGCGGATCAATGACGCCATCTTCCATTTAATGTAACCGTTATTAGCGCAGAAGTTTTGAGGAGTTGTATTTGTGGAAGAAAAAGCTAATAAAGTCCACCTTATTAAAAAAAAATATAAACTCGTAATAGGTATACTTGATATATCTCCTGAAATGTTTACATTTGATAGCAAAATTATCCCAGGAGACTGAATGGCCTATGGCGTAGCCAATGATGAAACTAATAATTAAAGTGCAGGACTGACAAACTCGCATTATGGAGAACATAATGGTCTTCCTTCGTTAAGTATCTTAGAATCTCTTTCTTCTTCCTTGTACACTGCAAGTTGAGGTTGAACCCACCAAAAGGAATATGATTTCTCGAGCACAAACGTGTCTTTCCTTCAGAGACGGCATACGAAGNACCCACCAAAAGGAATATGATTTCTCGAGCACAAACGTGTCTTTCCTTCAGAGACGGCATACGAAGCTACGAAATACATAAAAATTATTATATAAACATGTTTTACACCCAAAAAAAATATACGTACGAAAAACTAAGTTACTTTACATTACTCTAAATGTGTTACGGCTGTGTCCCCAGGTCGATAAAGCACCGTGAGAGCCTAATTATGAGCCGTAAAAACCGTGATTGACTGAGATCATTCCCGACACAAAAAAAACTGAATTAACGGGGCAAATATACGAGATGCTGTAATAAGAGTAACAATACTCTTCGCAGCATCTGTACTAATAATTACTCTGTCTATTTATTATCTGCACATTAACCAACCTTACAACCGATCTGGACTGAATTTTATACACGGGTACGGCACTATAGGATCCTACGGAAAATAAAGGCTGCCATAAACCTAAACCCCTGTCCTTGACTCATTCCATTTCTCCGTCACAAGCCTAAGCAATTTAACCAATTTGACAGGAATATGCAAAGCAACGGTTCAAAACCGCGCTGAAAATAATACGCCAAAGTAAAACCTGGGCATTACACCTTCACCCTTGGTTACATCCACTCCATGCGCATTCATGGAAACTGTTATACTGAGTCTACTTGTTGAAACTCAAAAGCCAAAAAGACGGGAAATTACGGTAAAAGTATGCGACCTCTATTAATAACAATAAAATTATGTTCATTCTAAATCGGAATCAGTAAATATTTACTGATTGCCAATTGAAACTGTTTCATCCAGAATCAGTAGAAAAATAAAACTAAGAATATCTTCAGTTAAAAGTAAGCTTCTAATTCAAACAGCCAAAAATCGGTTATTTGTACTATATGCCTAGTTGATAAATAAATGAGGACTATGATTAAAAAAACAGTTAAGTGAAATAACTAATTACACTTATTTTGTAGCAAAACATAGCTTTTGTCTTTAAAAAAAAAAACGTTGTGGATGTGGTTAGGATCGAGCCTCCACCCAAAATGGAATTCATACTCCAACATCTACAGTCGATCGTCTTACCAACTCCGCTATTTTGTCACTATATTGCGCTTTCATATTTTGTATAATAAATATAATATGTGAGTTGAAAAGATTTCGAAGGCTCTTAACAGCGGTGCCAGAATGAAAGGGCGGGGGAAACTGGAGATACCCGAGAAAACCCGCCAACCAGCGGCATCAACCGGCACGATCCCCACATGCGAAAATCTGGGAGTGGCCTGGCCGAGAATTGAACCCGGTTCGCCTTGGTGGGAGTCGAGCAGGCTAACGCTCAGCCACCGTGGCCCCGCGTAACTTATTGAATCATTTCACTGACATATTAATAAAATTACTGATCAATCTGTAAAAAATAACAATTTAATTCTGTAGTGTCTCGTTGCGTTGTAAAATGGCGGATACTAGTGAACTTCATCAGCTGACAAGTACTCGTTGTTAAGAACCGTCCCGATCGCTCAACTCAACTAGTGAACATCGATAAGCACGTCAATTAAATAACTATATTTATCTTTTAAAGCATAATAGAATCTGAACGAAACATAATTTAGATTGACTTTTGAACCTTGCAAATACATGTAAGTGCGCAGAATATGTAAGCACATACTTCGACATTTCACATCACGAAACTCATTGCTGTTTGTCATTAGATTCTTCTGTTCAGTACTCATAATACGAGCTAGTGTTGTGCAATTGTGAAGTAGGGCAGTAGATACGACCACTGCTTTACATTTTGGGCGGAGGTTCGATCCCAACCATATCCACGATTTTTTTGGGTAGATAATATTTTTGTTTTCCGACAAAATGAATTGTACTTCATTTATTTCTCATTTGAATGCCCTGTTTTTTACAACCTGGAGCTTATTTATTGACCAAATATAAATAACTAATTTTCTACTGTTTGTATTATTGGATTTATTTTAACTAAAGCATTAGTGATAATTTTTCTACAGATTCCGGATGGAGCAGTTTAAATCGGTATCGGTAAATATTTACTAATCGCCAGTTGAGAGTGTTTATCGCAATGCATCAGAATCATAAGTTCGGCATTTTGCACAAATATAAATAAGTACTCACTACATCACAATTAAGTTATGCGTTGCGTGAATTTTACGTCTTAATTTTCATATTTTACTAATGTCAATCCGAGTAACACCGGTAACTTCCTGTTAAAAATATTTTTTTTCTATCAAACGGAAACCCTTTACCGTACTGATACGAGGAACTGTTCTGGTGATTTTACTGCTGAATCTACATTAAACCTGAACCAGTGATATCAGTCCGTGAAATAACATTCACTGAGAGTCAGTTAGAGTTGCGGAATTCTTGACATTCAGAGGGAATGATAAATAAATCAGTTAAATTGAGCCATCATATTAATTATTCATCTGACACTGACTAGGCCTACTTGTGGAATCATTTTCACTGGCGGACCGATTTGGCCAGATTTTAAATATTTCAGTTTTAGAGTGTAGGTACATACCAAATGGGAAATTAACCGACGAAGATGACGGGCAGACAAAGTTCTGTCAATAAACATCCAAGCGTGCAGCACTTCTTGCCGGCGCATTCCTTGGCCGACAGACTTCCTGGAGCATTTGTTCTACTGTCAGCTCCTTGTTCTACAAATCGAAGACTCGGTTATTTCCGTCGCCGCTAGTCAAAGAGTTAGAGGGCACTTTGTTGCGAAGGGGAACCTGAGGACGGGGACTGAAGTGAGAACACAGCTCCTTTGTGCTCCGATAAGCGGGTCAAAAGCCTTCAGCAGAAACAGCATCATCAAAGGCGGGCTAATGAGCAAAGTGACACTTCGTATGGTCGATACGTTGGCGGGGACTGGGAGGCTGATTGCGTAACCCGGAGAGTGAAGTTTCCACGCTTCGCCAACACGCAGCGCTGCGAGTTTACATCCTCGCGGCTGCCCGGGATGTCTAGCACACTAATATTGCTCAATAAGAATATGTCACCCGCCTACTTACAGCCCGATAAAACGTGCACGCCTTCAGAAATCCTTCTCTTACAAAAAAACTTGTCAATATCTCGCCGCGAGTTCTGGCTGCGAACATGATTTTAGGGTGCCGATTACTTGCAGGTGATTAGGACATTTGAGACCGAGAAGCTACTCGCATCAAGTGCACCATCACCGCCGCTACACCTGGGCTCTGAACTGGCATGCAGTGTTCTCGTTCTGCGTGTACCTAGGAGACTGAGCGGAGACCGTTCATTTTATTGGTGGAAAGAGTACAGCAAGATTCAGTGCTTGCCCCTCGAGTACATCCGTATGGATATAACCCGTATATTTTGAGATAAAGCGCTTTGTAAACTATACTGGAGTACTCTGAAATGGTGTATTTAATGTGCGTGGTGTCTTGAAAATAATTGACAGGCCTCGTCTGAAGTGCGTGTCCTTTTCGTAGTTCAGCACACTAAACGCATATTTAATAGTTCCGTAAAAGAACTGGATTTCAAACACTCTGCAACGCAGTTCGTGCGCCAGGCAGGCCCCTTTAGGGAACTAACTCTTTACTAGAATATTATCTGTAAAATCAGTGTTTGGGCGTATACGCGTATCTCAATAAATATATCTACTGTCAATAAAACTTTTTCTCCAGAATAGTTAATAAAAAAAAAATACAGCAACCACATTTTACTTTCATCCTGACAAATATATCCAAAAAAGTTGCGACAGCGGTTTAAAAAAAACATATTTAAGGCTTTCTTGCGCAGTCTGCTGAAAGTAGGCGAAAAGTTCAAAGTGGCATCTGTAGATTAACAAATTCGCTCACATCGCGTGTAATAATATCCTGCTTTTATAGATATAATTTCCGAAAAATTCAGTTACCCGTGAATGCATATCGTAGGACTTGTCGCAGTGCTTCCTACTAATTAAACGTGACCTGCGAAACGGTTTAAAAAATTTCACTAAAGGATTCCGCTTAAGGAACGTTACAGTATGCATATAGGTGTCGGTTACTCAACTCTTCTTACAAAGTGTTTTTTTTCCGAAACTGAAAATGGCTGAAACGGGCGTGTCCAATATGAAACTAACTGATTAAGTCCGGCTGCTGTCAAGATTCAAGGATACGAGACAGTCAGTGCTGTGCGCTTAGAGGTGATAAGGAATCTCACGCACACACGCACCATCCTTGCGTCAGTGCTTCAAATGCTCAAAATATTTCCACGTGGACGGAGCCTGAACTGAATCCAAGGGTGGATCCGGAGGGGGGCCAGGGGGCCNCCCCAACACGCAATTAAAACCTACCGAAACTTGTAGTTTCCATACCCATAAGTATTTTACTTATTAGATAGGTATAAAGGCCAATTTAGTATCTCACAATGATAAATAAATTGCCGTTTATTTCGACAATATCTGTTGCGTTGCAGCTGATAGCATATTTCACAAAGCACAGGCTGGCGAAGGTGAAATGACCGAGGGCAGGTTGCGGGAAAACGTCTTCAATTGTTTTGTTTTGACGCGGAAGCGGACCGCGGGAGAGAGGTTCATTCGGGCTGTGTCACTCACATGGGGGTAGAGTATTGGTGACTCTAAGTCAGAAGGTTGGTTGGGTGGCCGAGGTGGTGTGGCAGTACCATGCTATAGTAAGCGAGCCCTACACCGCACCGATACTAGAAAAGGGTGGATGATGCGTCTCTTATAGCCTCTCGACACCCTTGGCGACCCAAGGCTTCTCGCGCCTCTCCCGTTTAAAACAGATTGGGCTCCACCGCTCATTCCCTATGGGATACCAGCTTCCTCGTGGCTGAATAGGGGTGTCTGCCATGATGGCTTGGGCCGATAGTTGGTACCTAGGCCCGACCACTTGGCACTCAGGCCGTTGAGGCCCAAAACAGGAGTTTCTTGTATGTGTTAGAAACTCTATGTATGGTAATGGTCTAGCGTCCGATGGCCGCGCGCTAGATCTGCTGGTTGCTGGGTGAGAACGGTGTGACAGTGATGAAAAATCTAAATCGTGTGTTCCAGCGTGGTGGAGCCTTTGGTCCCTCGGGACTCGTCGGTGTTATCCACTTAACGATGGTCAGTCGGATTATTAGCGTTGACGTATACGCATGCACACAGATTATCAGAGTCCTGCCGCATTTTGCGCCAGCGGAGCGTTGTGTGTGACGATCGGACATGAGGAATCTCACTAGTGCCATGGAAAATAAGTGGGAGCACGGACTGATCGGGTTGGCCCCATCAGAGGTTCTCTCTGATGTTCCTATCAATATAGGTTGGACTCGTGCTGGCATTAGTTAACTCCATATGCTTGGAGGAGGCTTGGAGAGATTCCCCTCTTGTTGAAGAGCCGGGCGGTGAGCAGGCACCTGCTCCGGTAGCGTCCTGTGAAGGCGTTAGGGGTCCGGATAGTACTCCGGCTAGACCACACGCTTGGTAATCTGAGTACGAGGATCTCAGACCTTGTGGTAGGACATGCTTGGTGCGATCTTATGAATAAGATCGGGGCTTCGGGTCTGATCAACTTGGGTGAGCGCTGGTCATGTCTGCGTTGAGAGGGCGTGATCCCTCTTCCCTGCCGAGAGGGCGGCCGGGGCGCGATATAGCCGCAAGGCTAAGAGCGCCACGTTAAAGTAGAAAATTATGGTCGTAATGGCTATCACACTCGTAACTGTGTCACTCTCATGTTCACGTTGTGTTGATGTGATGTGGTCGTTGATCGGCATTGTAAACTCGCAGTTTTTAAGTAAATTTGTTGCTGTGTCGTGACTGGAGATACAGAGTTGAAAATAGTAAGTATTAGTTCAATGAAAGGTTTTTTTTATTGCTGTAGGTATTAAATAGTGGCGCAACAATGCCTTTTCTGATAAATATTTGTTTACTTTTTTTTAACGGAATACTCAACACACTATTGAATACCGTACTTATTCAAATGTCGTAAATCCTACTACAACATAAAGTAAAATTCCTAGAAAGAGTAACACAAAACCAAACAAAACAAAAAAGCATTAAACAAGTTACATTTTCCTATTAGAACAATGTTAAATCCTGGGTTTAGTTAGCTTCCTAGACATCGCCAAAACAAATAATACTCATATTTTTTTTTACAAAACTGTGCTCTACATAATATAATGTAAGGGACGAAAGTTGTGTCAAAGGCGATTGAAGAAATAAATAAGAAATATTACATACTTTCAAATGCTTCGATGGAATTGTTTACAAGTACCGTATGGCACACACACAATTTGATGGAACATCACGACTGACATTTAAATTTTTTGAATCAGACACACATTATTATATTACGTGAATTTCTACTACCTGTTGTGGCTTTTGTTCTTAAATAGAATCAGTGAGTCTGCAATTTTTTTTTAAGTTGCCATTTTTCCATTCAAAACATATGATCTGTGAAGAACGTGTTTCTGCTTCGGCAGTCCGATACTATTATGTTATATTCAAGTTTTATAACAAATCAATGATGTGCATTTTGTTTTCTTTTTCACATTCTGTAGTCAGTTTTATAATTATATGCAAACAAAGTTATTTGACAGTAACATTTTGATACTGCAAACCTTTTTTGCTCAAGTGCAAAATATATCGGTTTTTATAATTTATAAATGTCTCATTGATTATATTTCGTGCCTGTGTATCTACTGTTGTGTTAAGGCGTTTATGAAAACTCACCAAGTTAACCCCGTTAGGGTAAAACTTTTATTCTGCTAGTTCGAAAACTCACTCGATCAAAGTTTACTCGCGTTCGAACCAAGATAACTAAATCTTCTATTCTATCAACTCTGAGCTAACCCTGCTCGACACCGGGGTAAATTAGCCTTAGCACAACACAAGTGAAATGACGCGAAAATATGTAAACATTGTAACCAAAACAAACAAGTAACTTCGCATGTCGAGCAAAAAATCCTCAAATTTTGACTTTTCCGAACGGAAATGAGTTTTGAAGTCCGCAAACAATCGAAACAAGTAAAATTATTTACGTTTACCAACTCGGCAATTTACATATAGCTCGTGAATCCTATTTTGTAGTTTTACGTTAACCTTCTGAATACTAAGTTATAGTTTTTGTGTATTACTATATAATAGTGTCTTTTTTTTAAGTTGCGAATTTTCATATAACTTATCATTTTACAAATAACTCCTCTTCGTCTTTTTCAAAATGTTTTATTTTTATTATGTTGCATTCGGAATTAAATTACGTTCTTATCTTCGTCATTATTTACAAAAAAAGTGTTTTCTACCAAGACGAACAATAGTTTTTTACAGCAATCTAATTTTAGTGAAACTGGATCTGGTGAGTTGTTGACGGGTTTGACTTCTGATATTTCGACAGATGCAGTTGCAGAAACTCCAGACAGAAACTGTTCACCAGAATACGATATTGCCGTTTACGTCGGTAATATTAATAAATTCGATGATTTCACAAAGAGTCATTTATTAGAAAATCCACGGAGTCCATCTGATGATTCATACAATTTTCCTTGTTATGTACATTCTAAGTGTGGCAGCTTAACTAACTACGTGAAATGTCATCACATCGCAGAACACCACTGGCTTGTTCCCTTCCATGTTCATCGTGCTCTGTATTGTAAGTATTGCGTTCTTCTTGCTGGTGACCATGGAACGTGTCAAAGCAACAGTTCACTGGGAACATTCGTGAAGAAACCTCTAACGTCTTTTGTTAAAGTTTATGGAAAGGATGTTTATATCACCACTCCCGAGAATACAAAATATCATAAAGATGCGGTTAGTACAGGTAAAAATTTAATATGCTCATATCATGAGCCTGAGATGGAAGTTATAAATCAAGTTAACACGCAACGTTTGGCGCAAGTTCAAGAAAACCGTGCTCGGAGCCGCCCTATAATTGAAACCATAGTTTTATGTGGACGCCAAAATATTCCTGCACATGGGTATAGATACGATGGTTCCATTTTACTTCCAGCAACTAAAAACAATAGTCTCGTCAGCAATGAAGGAAGTTTTCGTGAGCTTTTACGTTTACGGATTGCCGCAGGTCATACTGAACTGGAGTGACAGCTCAAAATTATGTCTGCTAATGCAACTTATATCAGTAAAACTACACAAAATGAACTCGTAAACGGATGCGGCGAAAATATACAGAAAATAATCTTTGAAAGGGTTCGCAAAGCAAAGTGGTTATCATTAATATTTGATGAAACTACAGACGCATCTCATAAAGAACAGATGAGCATTTCTGTCAGACATGTGCACGAGAATATTTGTCGGGAGAATTTCGTGACTTTTATTGATTGTTACGAATCACTCAGATCTGGACATCCAAATAGAAGAGAAACGTCTATCCGGCAGAGCTCTCGCCTACACTGTAATGGATTTTTGCAAAGAAAAACACTCCCTTGACTTAAAAGCAAAATTGTGTCGCTGTCGGAACGGATAATTGTGCAGTTATGGCATCTGCAATGAAAGGTGCTGTTCAAGAAATATGCAAAATTGTGTCATAGAATGTCACAACTCTGTGGCCAAAATGAAAGAGATTACATCATTCTCCAATTCGCCTGCGAAAATCACAGTTGTTTTCCGTAATTCACTCGGTCGATCCTTTTAGGGTATTCGTGGAACTAGGTGGCAAACAAACATGACACAATTCAATTTTCCACATTGCTACCTCAAATTTTCGAAGGTCTGGAAAACATCGCTAAATGGACTAGTAGTCCCGAAACGAACACCAAGGCATATGAACTTGTTAAAAGCATTAATTCATTGTAAAAACATTTGCTTTCAGTGATGTTTCAGGCACAACTCTTGCATTAAGTCGACTCCTGCAGTCACCTACACTTGATACTGTATCCGCTATTAATGCACTTAAAGATATTATTTCAGTGCTACAGGAAAAGAGAGAAGATGCTAATTCTAGATTTAAAAACATATTCATCAAAGCAGATGAAATTTCATAATTGCTAGATGTCGAAATATCAAGACCACGTATACCCCGAAGATTAGTGTATAAGGCAAATCCTCCTAGCGCCCATCAAGAACCAGAGGCGTTTCTTAGGACTGCCATTTACATGCCCCTTCTCGATCACGTTCTGAATGACCTGCGGAATCGTCTACCTGAACAAGTCATAACGAATTTCGACCTTCATTTGCTTATGCCCTCCATTATAACTAAAACCATCAAAGAGTCCACAAATGTGTCCGAGGCAAAAACAATCTTCAAAAGCGAGTAGCAAAGATGTCGCAAATATACGAGCATGCTTTGAGTGACTATGCAATTAATTTGGAGCCAGAGTACGCCATATGGCTGGAAAAGTGGCAGCGAGTAAACACTGAAAAAAGTGATATTCCGATTACTGCTTTGGAAGCGTTAAAAGTTACCAATAAAGACATGTTTCCAGCGATACGCATCCTAATAAACATCTTAGTTACGTTACCAGTGAGTGTTGCAACGGCCAAAAGGACTTTCTCAACTTTGCGTCGCCTGAAACCTCGGCTGTGTGCAAGAACTTCAGAGGAGAGACCTAGTCGACTGGCGCTTGTACGTATCCATATGGATGTCAAAATTGATGTGGAGAACATAATAGACAGACACGCAAGGCGTAAAACAAGGAAGTTAAATTTTATTTTGTAGATTTTGTGCAGCAAAATTTAGAACAGATTTATTCTTCATGACAAGGACTATTCTTTTAAATTATTTGTGTAAAAGTTAGTTATGTATGCCTTCCAAAATCGATGTTACCATTCCTTCATCAAAGTAATTTCTGTTTAGCTGAGAGATTTAATGAAAACATATTTTGCTTGATGATTTTGATTGTGACTTTGTTTTGAATTTGAATTTAAAAGTGTTTCAAATATTGAGTTGTTTCTTGCTTATGGATGTCGCATGTTGAATCTGCATTGTACTTATTTCTAAGCACTGAAGTTTTTTTGTGTTTTTTTGTCTGCAATTTGTTTGCGGTGTTCTGTTCCGATGTCTACTGGATTCTCGTCGATACAAGTCAAAGCTTTCTAAACAATAGGAGAATAAAACTCTTGCTACTCTGAATATATTGCTGCGAGTTAAAATTTATGTCACAATTTATTAAATAATGTTTTTTTTTTTTTTAAATATTGTTTACGAGGCTTTTGCAGTGCTTTCAATAAGTATATAGGCCCACCAGGTGATAAGTTAACAGTCAGTGCCTCACCAATCCCTTCTCTGAAGATCTTAGATTTTAACAAG
>NQII01000066.1:776284-802739 GCA_002778355.1 Clitarchus hookeri | reverse complement strand
GGGGGTGGGGGGAGAAACAAAGTTTAAATTATGCGGCATCTCGCAAAACTTCCAGTCAACGAGTAGATTTCCGAAGAGTTCAGGATTCGTTTCGTAAAGTACGTCAAGAGAGTCCTCGGCACAGCGAGTAGAGGCCGACGCAGGGTTTATTCCCTGGAGTGGAAACAATTCTCTTTTCAAGAGGTCTGTTTTCGTCCCCGTGAGTACTGAGTTTTTCAAATAAATAATTAACACGCATTTTGGATTTTTTTTTAAGCAAAACAAATTATATGTTTTACGGTATTGATATTGGCATTACCTACAAACATCCAGAGCTGATCCATGCCACGCAACTTTTCCATCCCCTTAACACAGGTTAGTACTTTTGAACACATTGTGTGATTATAGCCTGAAGTAAACGACCCTGCCATTTGATTAAGAATTCCATGTTCTTGGGATACATCAGTATAATAAAAGGCAAGTAAAATGCCGCGCGCTGTAGAATGTCTGTTGTTCACAATTGTAGTCAAAATGTTGAGAAAAACATCTGATTATCTTTTAATATAAGTAATTATACAATTTTCTAATGCGGGAAGTTGCTCAAGAGGCAGCGTGCCGTAAATGATGAAACTGCACTAAAGCACGACGTATTGTATCCTTGTTATTTGTGATTTAAAACGAGAAGTAATAACACGTCTTTACATTGTTATACAATTTTCTTATAGATCAATAAGCTGGCATCTCACATTTCATTGAAATAATATTGCAACATGAGATATTTCCATCCGGTTTAGTCTTTTATTTGTATAAAAAAGCAGTGCACGACAGAATGTGTAGACAAATTTATTGGCTTTTTTAATGGTTGCCCTATAAGCACCACGCTAATAACTGTATGGGAACACATACGCATCTTGTTCACAAAGAATTCGAGGCTTCTACATTAGAAAGAGAGAGACAGAAGTGGCGGGGGGTGGGCGTCTCTTAACAACGCGGTATTCAGAGATTTAGAGAAACTATTCTGAGGAGACAGTGTGAAACTAAAATTTAAGTACGTTTCGAAATCCCACAAAAAAGCATATTATCAAGCTTCAGCGATGTTTGGAGCTTACAGAAAGTTAGTGTTCGATAAATAAATGTTAATAAAAATAACCTATGTGATTAGTCACAAATTATTAGGAGGAAAATATATACACCACCTATAGCCTAAAGCCTTACCTTAAGAGTGTACACACCCTTAAAAATGGAGGTAAAAACCCATGTTCATTGTAAATAAAACATGCGGTATCTGCGTTTAATCTTAGAGTTTCGATATAATATGTTATCAAACAAAGATGTGCAATACTTGATAAACTGGTTTGCCAAGATCGACCCTGTCCACGAGAAAATAAGGGTGCCATTTGTGCATGAAAAAATGTGACCCTCCAAAATACGTGAGGATATATCTACTGAAGGAGGCAGTATGGTTAATATAGCAAAATAATAATAATAATAATAATATCCTTGTGTTACTACGCTACACCCCACGGTTTCCAAGAAATGGATGTTTAAGATTTAATTGATTTTCACATGCGAATGAATACATTTTATACTATATTTTGCTGGCGGCTTAGTCCGCGTGGAATTCGTGTTTTCGTTACAACAGTTTTTAATAGTAAGTATGTATCTGCACAAATTGCGGTTTCTGTCCGGGTTCTGGTAGTAAAATTCCAACTAAGTGACACAGCAGCCCTTAAACTTTGAAGGTCGACATGAATTCAATTTTGACAAGTTGTTCACGCACGCCCATTGCCATTTCTTGTGTGCCGAACATCGAAAAAGAAAGGGATAGAAATAGGCAACCTCCGTCCCCAAATAATTGTCACAACGATTTGTCGCACAATTTGGCAATTAAGATGTATCATTTTGACAACAATTTTTTAAAATAAGAATATTGATAAAGGCACAAACAAAAACCAATCGGATTGATAAACAGCAAAATCAATCCAAACAACAATATAAATTCGAAAAAATAGACGTAAGTCGATGGCGTATAGATAAAATTTGAGTTAAATATCTAATTAATTTATTTCTTAGAATACTTTTACGAAGTTTCTAGCTAATAGAACGGTTTTTATATGGGTTTATTTCTAAAAAAAAACTGTAAAACATGAGTTTAATTATTTATTTTTACAGTACTTTCATGAAGTTTGGAGTTAATAGGACCATCTAATATTTTTTTCCATACAAACTTTGAACCCCTTCTCCTCTTTATATAAGGGTTCAATTTTGAAAAATCCCTCCGAAGTGGTTGCCTATATTACATAATGAATGTCTCCTCCACAAGACAATGAATATTTCCTCCAAATTTCATGTTTCTGGGAACAATGAACCAATGGTTGAGGCTGGGAGTTGATATGTCAGTCAGTTTTCCTTACATACTACGTTTTTAGGAAACATGTATACAACCTAGGGCACGTGATTCGTACCCGGAAAAGAAGAAGAATGATATAGGTTCCAGGTCAAGGACACACATGCCAGTCGAGGTAGGGGTCGGGGGGCTTCAAATTCCTCCACAAATTTCTCTAGAAATCCTCCTCTCGATAAAATATTAATGTTCTGGTCGATATATAGTTCTTCTATAATCAATTCCTCAGGTATAGGGGTGAGGACAGTCCACATTTAGATTGTTAGTTTTAAGCTACCACTTAAGGTACCCTGCCCAGACTGGTTATGTGGGAACTCGTGGAAGGTGGGAAATAGCCTCAACCACCACTCGTTTTCCAGGTCAGGGACACACATGCCAGTCGGGTCAGGGGCTACCTAGTATTAATATTAAATAGTAATTATAACAACTAATAATTTAGTTTAGTAGGACGATAATAATAATAAATAAATGACCTCGTGGATTAAGCTTTAGTATTAGGTTTTTAGATTAACCATATTTTCTTTCAGACAACTACCATCTTGTCGTGGATTAGTAAAAGTCAGCTTGTGTCAGTTCCGCTGGCACTCCTGACAACTAATCCAGTTTTTCTTTAAGTTTTCAGGATCCACTAGGTGTTCAGGGGAAGGGGGATGCCCAATTGTGCCACTCCCTCCACCAGAGTGATGTACAAACATTACTCTGGTTAAGCCAGCNTAATAAAGAGCATGGTACCCACCTATCTTTCTCCTGTAGCATTTTCTCATAATGCATGTAACAATTTTTAATTCTTTCCTGTCGAAAGGGTTTTTACGGTGTCTGTGCCGGTTTTTCCCTTTCTCTTCTATATGTAGTTTAACTATAAGTACATTAGGGAGGTTTTTCATGGCCAAACTCGGCCATGGGAAACCCAATCCCTCTTTGCCGCGATGCACGTCTCCTTGCATGTTTTTCCTTCCCTTGTAAGCGTAAGGGGTTAGCCCCGAGACGCAATAATCCCGTTCCTACCGCGGACTAACACATAACACTTAGTTTTAGAGTAGGTTATAAAAAAAAATGATATAGGACATCCATGGTCCATCTCAAATAATAAGGGGTGTAGAAGCCCTTAAAGGCGGAGGGTTACAAGCATATTACGTGGGACAGTATGCAAAGCACTTCCGTTAGAGGAACACAAATTGTTATACGGATTAATTAAACCACTTGGATAAAATGAAGGTATGGTACGTCGTACACACTCCTATCATGTAAATAATAAGGGCTAGCTCCATTTGATTGCACGCAACATTTATACCATGAGGTTAACTTGATTGTGGATACCCTCGGATGAAACAGGACGTCGTAATTCGCAAATAAGGCTCCCTACTTGCAACGCTCTAGGACCCACCATTTCCGATTAAATCGCAAATCATGCAAACTAGGCAACCCTTCGTACACCAGGAGGAATACAACGGGGATTCCCCGCCGAATGAGTATGGCCAAGAACCAACACGCAACATACAGATAGGCATTAGGAAATGTGCTACGCCAAAATGTAGCTGCGTAGGTGGCAGATTGTGCCGCACAAAGTATAAACTAAGAAAACAGTATGCTGGTTGGAATGGCTAACTGCGGCCGTATCTGTGATAAACACGCGTTTGGTGCGTACAGTGATGATGTGTGATGTACAATGCATTCGGTGTTGCGATACTTTCAGAGTAAAGATAATGACTTAATGGCCCCAGTAGCGTGACTCTGTACTAATGTGTGTAAACACATGTAAATTCAGTAACGTAGTTATGCGTCATCGGTATTGAAGGCACTACAGCACAACAGAACAGGCACTGCAATCATTCGAGATTATGCAGGTGGAATATCACAACCAATTTCACAGCAAATGTTCGAAGTGTGCTCCTCCAATGTCAATGCAGCAGTTCATGCGGCGTATTAGAGACTGGCGGACGCGTTGAAAAACACCTGGTGTGTCTCGCACTTGATCGCAGGCAGCCATGACACTAGCTAACAGGACCTCTTCAGATGCCACGGGCGTCTCTTACACACACGCCTTAAGAAACCCCCACAGCCAGAAGTCTAATGGCGTAAGGTCCGGGGAGCATGATGGTCAAGCACGAGGCCTACCCCGTCCTATTCAGCGAGCGGGATACGCTGTGCTGAGGTGGTCACGCACACTACTGGTGAAATGGAGTGGTGCACCGTCATATTGCAGCCACATCAGTTCTCTAATGGCGAGCGTAACATCCTCCAGTAACTGTGGCAATCGGAACTGCAAGAAATCATAACATTGAAATCCTGACACACTGTTCGTCAGCAAGAATGGGCCAATAACGTTTGTAACTGAGTTACGCTACCTCACGTCGATATTGGGTGCTTACATTTTCGAAGACATTGCACGTTGACGACAACCCGAGGAGATGTTAGACTCCGCGACGCGGGTGCTTGGAGGTTTCGACGAAGGTCGAAACTATACTGAGTACGCGGCATTTCCTTTCACCTAACGGGGGCTGGGGCGGCTGAGAGGGGGTCGCGTTGTGACGTCAGCGTCGCCTTTGAATTGGATTGGACGAAGATCATCTTCCTTTCCGAGGAGGTTCTCCTCAGCTTTGGGGTAGACGGCGGTTGCGAAATTTTCGCTATAAATACCCTGGCAAACTAAGCGACGGCGGACATTAGGGAGGAGGTCACACCAAGAGGTTTTGGTCTCACTTCGAGACATGTAAATTTGGGAATGTAGGATTTATTGGGGAAATTGTGCCAGTTAAGTAATTGTACATAATTGTATTGTATCCCCTAAATTGTATAATGTTTTAAAGTAATTTGGAGAGTTATAAGATTTAAATCTTTTAATGTAATACTTGCATACATTTTGTAAAGTCAAATTTTAACAATGGTTCTATTTTTCTTGGGGCGGAGGAAAACAAAAAAAAAAGAGAAGTACCCGGGAATTAAAGTAAAAAAAGTAACTTAATGCTTTTTCACTTTCCGTAGTCACCCTCTTAAAGTAACTATCACCGTGCTGCTACTGATTAGCTATTTCCGTCATTTTTATTCGCCTCCGAGTGTTATACATGTGACAGAGTGGTCTGGTGGTCACTAAGAACCCTCTGTTGTACATTGTCCCCCACTATGAAGGCCCAAATGTTGATGGCAAAGTGGTGTTGGTAGCCTCTCGTTACAGTTGCATGTGGGCTGGAGTCGTGCCACATGTTGTCATTTCTACTGTTGCAAAAGCCTGCCTGTGAGAACGTGGCCTCGTCTGTAAACATTACAATCGCTGGGAAATCAGGATCAATTTCACACTGCTGCATGAACCATGGGCAAAATTCTAGCCGAAGGGCATAATCTGCTGACCCCATTGCTTGTACCCTAAGCACATGGTGTGGTCGCAGAAGCTGTTCAAGAAGGACACACCATATTGTGCCATTCGATGCATCCATTCTCCGCGCGATCGCGCGGGTGCTCGTCGAAGCATTGNTGCTGACCCCATTGCTTGTACCCTAAGCACATGGTATGGTCGCAGAAGCTGTTCAAGAAGGACACACCATATTGTGCCATTCGATGCATCCATTCTCCGCTACATTATTTAACACCACCTCTTCCAACTGCGGAGTGCGGATGTTCTCGGTCGACCAGGTCCACATCGACGCTGAAACGTGCCTGTTTCCGGTAGTCGCTGTGTAAGGTGTGCGAATGTATGGTGGTTCGGCTGACGTCGTGCAGGGCATCTTTAGCTGCACACATACGCAGTTGCCCAGCCGTTGCTGCTCACTTCACAATAAGTCAAGACCACGTCAGTCATTATATAATTTGTGTACTCGTCCATGTTTCACATCTGCAGTACCTAGTGAATCGAAGCAGTGCCAGGCTACGAAAAACAGGCCGCTCGGGTAGAGGAGGCGGGCAACTACAACACACAGAAGGAGGGAAAAGGAACTGACTGTGATGTGCAACATCGTGCATTATACCACCAACATGTGTACGGTGTGTTGCCCACCCACCAGGTCATGGTCTTGCTACCACTGAACCCTTAGTTTGCGTTTTACACAGAAACGGTGGGTCAAGAGAGAGTTTCAACTAAGGGGCCTTTTGTACCAATTACAACGTCCTGCTTCGATGGTATCGACAATAAATGTAACCTCACGGTGTCAATGTTACATGCAATCAAAGGATGCCAATCCCTATTATTTATATGATGGGAGTGTGTACGACATTCCATACCTTCCTTTTAACCAAAATCTTGGTTTAATTAATCTATATACCAATTTTTGTTCCTCTAACGAAAGTACTTTAATNACCTTCCTTTTAACCAAAATCTTGGTTTAATTAATCTATATACCAATTTTTGTTCCTCTAACGAAAGTACTTTAATTAATATCCCACGTAATATGTTTATCGCCCTCTGCGTTTAAGGGCTTCTACAGTCCTTATTATTTGAGGTGGACCTNTTAATATCCCACGTAATATGTTTATCGCCCTCTGCGTTTAAGGGCTTCTACAGTCCTTATTATTTGAGGTGGACCTTGGGTGTCCTAGATATTTCTTCCTCTTTTCTGGTCACGAATCACGTTCCCGAGTTTGTACACGTGTTTCCTAAACACGTTGTATATAATATGTGATTGAGGTCTACTGTGTGGAAGAGTAAACATTGAATTTAAATTGTGGGATAACTCAAAATACGCAAAATAGTGAACATCTAACAATTCGAAAACAATTTTGCTTGTATTCCTTGTTATCTATAACTGGCTGCAAATAAAAACTACCACAGCCCACAAAACTGGGTTGATTTGCATCATCTCAAATCACACTAGTATTCGTACTGCAATTATTCCCTTTAGGTCTAAAATCACATATGGAATGAGATATGCTCAATTAGCGCAGTGCACATCTAGCTACTGTTTGTGACTGATGGGAATGTCCTCAGTAGGAAATTTCTTTAGCTTGACAGCACCATACTTTAAACACGGAACCGATGTTTGCACATGACATCACATATGTCTGGCAAAGTGTTAACCACTGCATACCACTTTGAGTTTTCCTGTAACTTGCCTGTCATACTACAAACCCACATCTTCCAAGTTCAGGGTTGTTTCCATTAGTTATATACTGTAAACACACCTGCTGACAAGACAAAACCGAATCCAATGCTGTCGTGCACCGTCAGTGACCCTTCCACCTCGCAGTGAGACCCTCCACTATTAACACCACCGGCCGGCCGAAATGCTATATCCTCACCTTCACTGGCTGTTCATGACAGTACCGGAGCCATGTCGCCTCTGATCCCTCCCACTTAACATTTCTTCCAGGATCCCAAACTGCCAGTCCTGACACTCTACTGGTAATCACTGGCGTCTTTATTATACTGCGACCACGGCACCATCCTCCACAGCTGCAATACGGGCTCAATCCGCGAATCCTGATTTTGCGAGTTTCGAAAACATGGCGAATATTTCCAACAGCCAGTAAGTTTCCTCAAGATACTCCCGTTTCCTCCATTGCTGCATCTTAATCTTTTCNTGGCGAATATTTCCAACAGCCAGTAAGTTTCCTCAAGATACTCCCGTTTCCTCCATTGCTGCATCTTAATCTTTTCCGCATTGCGAAATTCGCCCGCTTCGCCAATCGAAGACTAACTGCTATACTTCTGGGCATCTTTGCCTCACTCCACATTTCCTTGACCATTTCAGATTCAAACAAAAAANAAGACTAACTGCTATACTTCTGGGCATCTTTGCCTCACTCCACATTTCCTTGACCATTTCAGATTCAAACAAAAAACATCTCACAGCTTTATCTAAAATTGTCATGGTAAACCTCCCTGTCGAATATTTTGGGAAATTTTTCTTGTCACTGAATATTTTCTCAAAACATAAATAATTAAATTCTTTGAAACCGTACCCCCATCTTGATCACAACGAGGTATCTGGACCCCTAATTCTGGTATGAGCCAGTTGGCTGCCTGCTATTTGCATCACGCGCGTTTCCATTTGTTGGATATGAGGTCGGTGCCTCGGCATGAACCAAATGTACGACTAAAAAGAATAACTACGAAAAATGAAAACAATGGGCAAAAGGAAGACGGTGGACATAGGCAAATGAGGGAGAGGGGAGGTAATTAATGAATTACCACTGATGGAGTTTGCTACTCGCGCCGAAAAGAAGGCCGAGTGGGCTAATCGCAGCAGGGACACGGCGAGCAGCTGTTTACCGCGATGGAATTTACGGCAGTTGGACGGGTCTTTTTCCCGGCAGCGCACTAACTACCCTCCGTCCATCAATTACACGGGCGCCCGGCCCTCGGCTCTGCAAATTGTTTTTAATACTGCGGCCCTCTCGCGCCCTCGTCCCTTGCTAATCCCCGCTGCTCACGTCTCCCTTCCCTTCCCTCACCCGCGCGGCGATCCTACATCGCCAATTGCAATAAGCTCGCCGCCCCATCTCGCAATGACNCCCTTCCCTTCCCTCACCCGCGCGGCGATCCTACATCGCCAATTGCAATAAGCTCGCCGCCCCATCTCGCAATGACGCATGCTAAGCAGCTCCGGCCACCCGAGCGGCAACTCCGTCTGACTTTTTTTTTTCTCTTCGTCAGTGATTACATTCAAACAATAAAATACCCACTCATCAGTAACATTATCTTCACAGAGCCTACCTCATTTAATTGTACAAACATGAAATTCGCCATTTTATTATGGATTTCAAAATGTTCTTATTAATATCTGGTACTTTGGTGATGCAGACGGTTCATGTAACGGGGAATACCAGAAATCACTAGGATGTAATTTCTATAGTCTATTCGCGGTATCTACACACTTTCTGAATCAAACGTTTGAAAAAACACCCCATGTATGCCGTACTCGGTTGTTTCCTAAATATGTCACGTATCACAAGGTTTTACACTTGTGTTAACATAAAAAATACCTTATTCTTTATTAAACTGATACTATATTTAAATTTTAACTATAGACTAATATGTAGTTTAANTTTAAATTTTAACTATAGACTAATATGTAGTTTAAAATTAATATGGCTACAAACAGTGAGAAATTCCTAGTAAGAAACAGTTCTTATGTAGAATATTATTACACTGAGTGTGCATGAATGCATGAATCCTTGGTGTAATTTTCTAGACTTGGTTAAGTTTTGTTTGCATGAGGCGGAGGAATATCCTGGAAGAAGAACTTAATCAGGGCTTCAGAAACGTTGGAAATAAACACGAATTGACTATATTAGTGTATTACTCACGCACTAGAACACGTACAAACAAACGTGGCATACATTCTTTTCTTCAGCCACAATAAATTATTATGTAATCTGCCCGATTAATCATATGGTACGTTCACTGGATGATTTTTGTAATATTTTACTTCCCCTTAACTTTAATTACAACACGTTCATTGCCTCTACGAGTCTAAACTCTCGTGGAAGAACCATTACAACAGACTTTACAAGCAAAGACGTCTTTCATAAAGTAGTTCAAATATTATACTTACGAATAAAACATTTGCGTATCATAAAATATACAGAGTTAACAGTAGAATACTCTGAAAACTGCATTAACTGACATTGAATTAGCATAAGCCTTTAAATACGGCCGCACAGTTCAAATAAGAACGAAAAGACACTTTACGAAGTAAAATACTTTATTAGTAAAAATCCAAAAATTTCATTTGAAGTAGTGCTAAACATAACTGAAAAACGAGGGATTTAAAAATTAGATTTCTGAGTTAATGTAACAATAAAAAATTAATTTGATACTGTGACAGAAACTCAAATATTTCAATTCAATGAATTAAATTTTTGTACAAAACCCTACAAAAAGGAAAAACAGTATCAGAGTTGCGAACATTGTCTATCGCTACCCAGACCTCATTATCTTTCCCCCAACCCCTCCTTCCCTTGATATGCATTTGTGTATTATTAATTATGTTTGTACGTGCTTCAGGTTGCTCATCCTATCCCCTGCAACAATGGAGGCGCGCGTCCCTGTCCCAAATTCTTCTTCAAATTATTTTTCAATAAAGATTATCCCATCCCATCCTACGTTCTAGCAGAAATCTTTTTCTACTTCATAAATTGCATGCTCTTTTGCAATTATTTTCTGTCGAGGGGTTTTTACGGTGCCTATGCCGGTCCCCCCTCCCCCCATCAGTAGTTCAGGTTATGTTAGTATAATAGTAGCCCCAATCGCGGCCATGTTTGCCCAATCTCAGTAAAGCCGCGAGCATGTGCCCTTGTAGTTAGAACATTCCCTGCATGCCTAGGCGTGCGGGGCTCAGCCCTGAGACGCAATTAGCTCCCCTCCCTCTAGATTAAGGTAGGTCATAAAAAAATTGCAAGTCGACTGGTTGCCTGCAGCAGCCGGCAATCGTGGACGGGGCCGGGCCCTGCGTACTCTCCACGCGCCCACAGCGGGAACGGTGCTCAATAATTCACCGGCCGCGAGGGAGACACAGGGCAGTAGTTCGGCAGGTAGCGGCAGTAAACCTCTGGCCCGCGCCTCAATATTGCATCGCGGCAAGACGGCTGAAGCCACCTCCTTCCAACCGGGCGTCGTGTGCGGTGGAGAACTCCTCCCACGCCAGGAGCGCCAACACAGAGAATCTTTGTGCGCGCCTGCTTCCTGGCCGTCTCGCACAAACACCGCACCCACCGGCAACGCCTCTCCGCTAGTTTACTACATACTATCTGCTAAACCACGCAGCCAAAATAGAAATTTAAGTTATTTAACAGATTTTCGTAACCAACCCTCATGACTTCGTGTTACTCTAGAGACATGTCAAATTGGCGTTATTATTAGGCGTCGGACTAAACTTCACAGAGCTGTCTGTACTGGAGCCGGCGTCGTTTCTCCATTGGCTGCTGCATAGATGTGAAGCCATCCCCTTTCTGGCTGAACTGCACGTGGTTGGGGCGCACAATTGTGACGTGTTCATTTATTGGNGGCTGAACTGCACGTGGTTGGGGCGCACAATTGTGACGTGTTCATTTATTGGCGCAGCGTTACCCAGGGCGTGTCAGATAAAGTACGGTCCAATAACAAACGTATCGCAAAGGTACACGTGTTTAAAGTTTAACGTGTCCCCNAGGTACACGTGTTTAAATAATAACGCGAATTTTGCAGGTGTCTACAATCAAATGTTGCTATGGCATACATGACTACTTAAACCCCCGGTATTCCTGAAGAATACTGTGCGGTTTCACTTACATCTGTATTTTCGCACACAATTATTTAGCAGCCTCCGATTACGGTGACAAATATGGCAAGAATAATGGGACAGACACAATACAAATTAATAACTAATTGTTAAGATGCCCCCTGCGCCACTACAGACTCGGACGACCTACCACCACTACTTTTTTATGCATAATGTTTGTTGTACAGCAGTAACAATTCTTTTTAAAACTTAGTGTTCTCAGCTTAGCTCGAACGTATTGATGAACTGAGTAAAGAAGAAGCTGTAGTTTCCTTTCGCTGACGATAGCTGTGTCCCCATGAGTTGCCAATGCTCTCATAAACGATCATAACTGAAATAACCAAAACTGCTTTGCATAAAACTGCACAAAAATGTAAATATCAAGCTATGACAATTGGTCCTCACCAATTCGCAATGAAACGCATATAATTGTTCATATGAGAGTACTATATGCCTTTCATATAAAGCCCCAACATAAATATTCCAAAATTAATCAAAACAAAAACGCTTATATATACTCATAATACATCATTACTGATATTCTCCAATTTTAAAGGATGCAAACATTTTAGAAAACAACCCCCCCCCCCTCGATTTAGTTAGCACAGCAATTACCACGGCCTGATTTTGACAGTCTTCAGGGAATTCAGGGTTTAGCTGAGGTAAAAAAAGACGTTCGCCTAGGTGGAAGGCGAGCAGGCTAACCGCTCAGCCACCACGAGTCCTTCAAGCGCGTAAGGGAAACATTTATGTCAACAACTGTTCTCCGTTAAACACGTGTTTACATTTTAATACAAAAAAAAAAAAA
This sequence comes from Clitarchus hookeri, assembly GCA_002778355.1. Classification (NCBI taxonomy): domain Eukaryota; kingdom Metazoa; phylum Arthropoda; class Insecta; order Phasmatodea; family Phasmatidae; genus Clitarchus; species Clitarchus hookeri. The sequence goes on along the minus strand of NQII01000066.1, from coordinate 790,360 downwards.
AGAACTAAGTGACCGTGTTTTGTTTGTTTAAAAACCAACGACTATGTACAAAAAATATATATACTGGATTAGGTACAACTGAAACAAACAAAAAAACTTTCACAATATTTGTTATTTGTGCAAAATACATTGCCAGACAGTAAAAACAGCGCACACAGAAGTATGCACCGGATGGTACTGAAACTCTGCAGTGGTAGAGACCACATTTATTTCAACCATGTTGTTAGTCGCGAATGGGTCGTCACCCTACAAAGGTAACATCGCCGTTTCCGTCCTGGCACCCCATGTGTCGGTCTGGTTTTAAAGACGTATCCACGCCAAAAGAAATTTAGAGCAGGTCTATAACGCTTTCAAGCACATGGGTACGGAAACAGTTGGGCCTCTCGGGAGTAAGGTCGAACGTGACCTGCACGGAAGCAGGAGCGCAAAAGGAAATGGAAACGGGAACTGCTAAGGAAATGGACATCGTATAGGACTGGCTGGGAGGTGCGCGTGTAGCGTCGCAGACGTAGTCTACGTGTCAGGGTCAGTTAGGGTGCATCTGCATAACTCACGTGGTACGCGCGTGAGTTATTTGCTACTTTACACGATGCAACACCGAGCAGCGCAGCGCCTTTAAAACTCGCATGCGACTGCGAAAAAAATTAAAATACAACTGAGTAGCAGAGAAGCGTGCTGTGGTTATCTTCTGGGCAGAGAAACAACTGCACTGCAACTATAAATTAAACCTTCTGGCACGTGTGGATAAATCTCTCGTCCGCAAGTTGGAAGAGCAAATGTTTTAATCGATTACACTAAGAAATCTGGATGAACGATGTTATGATTTTCGGGAGCATATAAATGCCACTGCTGGCAACGGAACGTCTACTCGAGTACCGCCAATTTGAGACGTTCATGTCTGAAAAGGTACCGGAAGTCTGAAGGGGCGGCGGAATGCTTTAGCAAAACAATAACACTGATACTTACGTCTTAGAACTGCCACCGCAATACACATGGGGAGGAAAACATTCACTGTTCTATATTAACCACAAATCTATATTTTGGTGGACCTACCTTAATTTGGAACCTTCCTCCAGGTGTAACCGATTACCACGCAAGCACAAACACGTCGCGTGACTTTTTGCAATGGGGTTGCAGTGTAGTCAGTCAACGTTGATAACACCACTCAGGACTATGCGAGACAAGCATCCGCTTACGAACATTACTGCATTGCAGTTTTACGAAATGCATATATACAAGAACACGAAACAGCAAATACAGATCACATTTCTTCCTGTGAGTTCTCAGCGTAGATGTACAGTAAAAAATATCTGGTCCTTAAATTAAAACAATACCTCTACCTTAAACGAATTTGGCTGCGGCCAGAGAATAAGTAGCAACATTTAATTTTATTTTTACTTGTTACTCCGAACACATAAGATAAACATGACGCAATCATTTTATTTAGTCGGAATAATCTTTCTGACGTTCTCTACTGCGAAAAGTCTGACACAATGCTACGTGACTACGCTCTAGTAAGTTGCGAATTTCGGTCTGCCTAAGTTTGTAACCCGTTTTGCTGTGTACGAGAACACTGATAAAAACACACACATTGAAATAAACCTTAAAATAATTTAATTAGATTTAGCCGATTAAATTAAAACCCCATATTCTTCGGGCAAGATATACAAGGAAGGGAAACGCTTACATACATTGGCTTCTTTTAAAACAACCGCTGTATGCCATCTTATCAACGCGCGAACTGTAGCGTATTGTTAAATATGGTGTGGTTTTGCTATATGTATTTGTTAGTTTAGGGTTAGCGTTATTGTGTAGAATAAAAAGAAAGCTCGTGAAAGAAATATAACCGGTGTGTTATCATGCGGCAGCAAAGTCCGTGGCTACGTTTTTTATTTTCCTTTTAGGCACAGTAGAATGGCCGTTTTTACACAATTTAGTCAGCATAAACCTTACCACAACCACAAAATGTTTACATTCCGAGATTACATACACACTTCTACGCTTTACTAGGGATTTTAACTCAGTAACTCTCGCACAGTTAGCTGAAGTCTTAATCCGCAACACCACAATGGTCTACAATGTGTACTAAACAAAGGGTTAAATCTGAATGACATACCTACCGTCAACATTTTTTGAAATAAAATCGTTTGTGAAATGTAAACTCTATAGGCCACTAGACCATGCAAAGTCTTTATATTGAATAATAATGAAATGCGCTTCAGTGTAGCTGGGTCGTTTAATTTGCAGTGCGCGATATCCAGAGTGTTTAAAAAGTTATCTGAATATTGTTCACAGCACCCTCCAGAAATCCGTACTTACTACAGGTGTCTCTAATATTCAAGTTTTATATGTTATGCTAAGTTATAATAGAAATGCCATTTTGAAAGTTGTGTGCTTTAAATTTTCTAGAATCGGTGGAATGTTTTTTTTTCAACGTTGCCAACATCAAACTATAGGCGAAAAAAAAATGTGTTTTCCTACAGTATGATTAATTTGCAGGTCAAATGAAAATGCAAATGTGCTCCTTTTAAATGAAATATCCTCTTTTTTTATTCCCAGTGTCTTGGTGAAGGATGCATCAGCTTACCAACAGTTATCATATGACCGACATGCACTTGACACAGGCAACTAACTGTTGGACACTTCACGTAAGAGAGAGTCAACTGTTCGACAGTCAGCTGTTCGATAGGTAGCATTCCGACACATCAGCCGATAGAAATTCGCCTGTCAGACAATTCGGACAGACGACTTTCAGTCTGCCAAATGTAACACACTGGCAACACTATCTCTGTGCGACGTCTCAGGCAGGGAGCATACAAGTAGAGAGTTGTAACTCAAGAGCATAACGAGAGATATTTAGCCTATTCATTTGTTTGTCGAAAAAAAGCCGAAGAAGGTTCTACAGCACTGCCAGCTGTAAAACACAGCGTAAAATACACATTATCACTTTGTTACGTCAGTAGTTTTGCAGAAATCTCGCCAGCTGTGACTTTTTTTATATTGTGATTGGCCTATGTTTTCGGGGCAATATTATTGATGCGTCACTTATACACGTTATTTCATATCACAAATACATTTGTGCTAATGTATACTGTAACCATGAAGGTGGCAGACTACATTACAACCAGTTTTATGCGCATATTCATGAAAATACACGTGACACGAATAAACAGATGTGAAGGGCTCTTTACAGAAAGCAGTCTGCGCTACCACCATCAAAATTAAAATGTGCAAATTAATCATGAGTTTATACAATATATAAAGAGAGAAACATGATTCTTGATTGTATTTTTATGCTCAGTGAATATAGTATATACTTTGTTTGAATATGTAATACATTTTTTTAATGCCGAAGTTGTAAGATCGTAAAACCTCGAATTTGGGCAGACCTCGGGTATCTTCGGTAAGGTTTCGTTTTCCCTATTCGAGTTACGAGCATACTCTAAAGATGAGGTAGAACGAACTCGCTGGCTGGGCGCAACCAATCTCCGTGTCCCAACATTGAACTACTTTTCAGTCAATACGGCTAGCAAAAACGGTATTTATTGGATTTGATGTTCGAATACCGTTTCGTAAACAAGTGCTTTGAGATGTTTTTATACTTCATCTAACCAAATTGTAATGCAGTTTGTTTAAATTCAGATTGGTAAAAGTATTATACTAATATACTAGTGCTTGTCATTTAAAAATTAAAATATAGGCTAATTGCGGTAAAGTGAGCACTTTTGATAGCCACCACATAGTCAGTAAATATGTTTTTCTATCCTTAGACGTCAACATACGAGTGCAGTATAATACACACACTCTGTTTATTACTTACATGGAAATATTTATTTCAAAAAGGTGGTTAAAGTATAAAAAAGGCTGAANAATACACACACTCTGTTTATTACTTACATGGAAATATTTATTTCAAAAAGGTGGTTAAAGTATAAAAAAGGCTGAAATGACAAAATAACTAGGGCCTCAAAAGTGCTCACCTCACCGTGTACCGCCTATATAATTAAACACGTTCATCGCTGCTGACCATGTCACTATGACAGTTGTGTTCCTTTGGGGTAGATGAATGTTGGATCCATGCGCAGGAGACGAATAAGCGGACTGCCCCATCTTTAGTCTATGGTGGTCTCTGGCGGGAGGATGTTCATCGGGGGTGTCGGATCTGCAGACTACACGAGGGACGCCTNACCCAAGCCGCCGACACACTCCCGCGCCCTACTTCATTACAATAGCACTGCCTTCTAGAACTCGTGTTAAAAAAAAAGCCTTCAAGATGGTCAAATAATTTTCTTACGTTTCTATCATATTAAACATTATTTTCCGCTGCGATATGAAATATGGCGTGAAAGCAGTATGACAATTGAGGAAAACGACTTTTAAAAAAATAAACGGAAATAAAAATTTTAAATTTATATATATTATTTTTAATTTTTAAATGGAAAATTAAAACATTATGCCATAGTTTAAAATACTTCTTGTGTTATTAATACGTCATGAAGAATATTTTTTAAGGAAATTTGTCATGTGATTCGTCCGCAATTCGATGTAGTATTTTTTGAGATAAATTTTTAAATCAAAATAGATAGACGTTAAACCCGCACTGCAGGTGAACCAACTGTTGGACTTCAATAAAATTACATCACCGCCCCTGTGACTTCACAACACACTTCAGCTGAAACCAAACTTTGGGTTAAGGTAACATTTGAATTTGTACAAATTAAAATTCTAAATCAAACCTGTAATATTATAGCTTTAAAAAAGATACGAAAAACGTTAATATTCAAATGATCTGTTATTTCTATATTAAAATTTTCTTCCGTACAGTTAAAATTGATATAAATGAGCATATGTGTTATTTAATGGCGGCAATGACAAAGTTAGCAAGGAAAAGAACGCCACGACAAAATAACTAATAATAATAGTGGTGAAATGCGTCAATTCGTGACAACTACTACGGAAGTATGCTATTTACAGTTTGCTCATATACTCATTTAAATACACTTTTTAGACACTCCGCATGCCACCAACAATTCAAAAAATCTACACGATTATCCACCGATTTCTAGACAAAAATGCTGCTCTCTACGTAGGAATTAAAATCCATAAAATCTGGCGGAAAATGAACTGAGTTGACAGCACGCTGCTCTCGAACATGACACCTCCACGACCGCTGCAAGCGCTGAAACCCGCTTGTACAACGATGCGCTGCTAGTGACCGGTCTATGGAGCGTAACGCACATAAAAAATTAGTACAATAAAAATATTACATGTCCCTTTTTTAACGTGGTTACTATCTGACGCTCAATGCTGGGCCGTGACAGGTACAAAAAAAAAGAGAGAGAGAGAGAGACTGAACTTCATTAGTCTGCAACTGGAGATTGAAACAAACACAGGATCGTATTTTTATCACGAGTATTTCAGACTTATTTTTGGACGTGAACTGCGCAAATTTCCATTCAAATCAGGTATTGTATATTTTTTTAAGTTTGTTTGTTCAAAAATTAAGCCTTTAATTATAGTCTTTGCTAAAAATAATTCTACTTTTTTTACTAAGGAATTAAATTTTAGCCTCAGATTTCATAAATCATGATTCTGCTTGTGTTGCATGTTCCGAAAGAGTGGAAACCCTAAACGATGCGGNCCCCCCCCAAAAAAAAAAAAAAAAAAAAAAAAAAAAAAAACCGTTGATAATCCTGATTGATTTATGCGTCATTGGTTAAAATAATGCAGTATAACTTAACTGGTTGGTAAATATATCATCACCCTCCCCTTTTTTTCTATTTTTACTCTTCACTCTGTAATCGTCATGCTTACTCTATAAGATACCGGCTTCTCGGTTAGCTACAAGCTTGCTTAAGATCTGGTAAGCAAGTCTGTATGTCAACCGGTGAGAAAGCAGACGAGCAGAATCATATTACAAGATACTGACAGTTTCAGGCTTCATACCTCGGTTTCTGACCGAGGAAATCATCTAATGAAACGGAATTTTGACCAGGTAAAGTAACTACACAAGTGTCATAGTCCATTCGCCGCCACTTCCAACTTTTCTGTAACCCTGCTAAAATTTTACTTCCCGGATATTTAAACAAAGTTTAACCGAGTCTACGATATTATACCAAAAGGACAATGCACTGCTTTCGTACACGCTCAGTGTAGAAATATTTTGCATAAGAACTATTTCTTACTAGCCATTACCAACACATATATGTTCTATCTGTTATGATTCTTATTAATAATAAAATAAATATTATAATTTATAAACGAAATATAAGCAAACGTTCAATTTAACCAAACGTTAGACACATCTATGTTAACAGAAGTAGAAAAGTCTGTGATATGACGTATTTGGGAAACAGCCAAATGCAACATACACGGGATGATTTTTAAAAGGTTTGATTCAAAAAGTGCGAAGAAACCGCGAATAAACTAAACAACCTGACCACGTCGTTGCCATGGAGTTTAAAATTCGTCCTAAGGTTGAGTTGAAAAGTTTTGATCGACGTTCTACATCGAACCATTGAGCGTCGATAAGGGTGAAATGGGGTGATTGTGGAGCAGCAGCGGATTGCGAGAACGGGGGAACCGAGAGCACCCAAAAAAAACCGCCGGCCAAAGGCAACGTCCGCCATAATTCGCACATGCGAAAATCCGGGTGCCCCCGCCAGGAATCGAGCCCGGTTCGCTTTGGTGGGAGGCGATTATAACACTACTAAGGTTAATTTGACACAGGTTAGGAAGAAAACAAGATTTCTTTTGGGAGAGTTTGGCAGACGGAAAATTTCCACCAGAAGGCGCGATGGTGTTCTAAATAGGTCGTTTTTAAGCTGGCTGTAAATGGAGAAATTCTGTATATTTTTGTGTAAAAGTTAGTGTTTTGCTTAAATTGTAATATATATTTGCCCCAGCCAAAATTTTAAAGTATTAACTTTATTTCGCAACTATTTTTCACGCCCTGCAACGGTGTTTACAAGAGCAAACAGTAAAATACAACCTGTGATTGGCATTGGGCATTCATAAGCAAGCTTAATCCAACGGGTAAACGTTATAAATTTAAGTGCGGAAATAAATATAGATGTCATCAAAAGAAACTTTGTGCTTTTCTACTTTCACTAAAGGAAACTGCGCAAGGAGGCATTAAAAATTATATTTTTAACCATTTCACCATAATATTTTCGATTCAGTTGTGATATTTAAATAAAGTAGCTATGCAAGCCTCAGTTCTGCGAAATCCAATTTAGGACAGAATATTTAACAATATGCGAATGTGTTTCGTTATATTTCCACTCTAGTGTGAAGAGCAAAATTTACCCTTTAAATAGAACACGAAAGATTTTACAGAACTAAATTTATTTTATAAAAATTGCAGCTATCCCACTTACTTACATATAAAACGGAAAAATCCTGTACACATGCGAAACCAGTGTCTCCTGGCGGCGAAAAATGTTAGTTGCCAAACTATAAGTATTGAGCTTCCTGACCTGAGAAGCATAAAACTTATTACCACGCCACTGCGGCCTTATTCGACGAGTATGCGCGACAAACGTGTGTGCACTTAAACCCACACTCGGCAGGAATGCATTGGCAGGAAGGAGTCAACACGAAAAACAAATGTTCCTCGAGGACCTGAGAAAATGATGTTCCTGCATAACCGTGACCTTGAACATTCAATTTAGTTTTCATAACCAGAAGAGGACAATTTTTTATTTTATAAATCTAAATTTACACGTAACATCGGCGACCTCCTTGGGAGAGGTTGTAAAGGCGTCTTCGGAGCACGAGTATCCTTGGCGCGGGACCCGGGTAGGGTTTTCAGATACTCACGATAAAAAAAGAGGACATTCAGGGCCGCAAAGGAGCACATTCACTAAACAAGAGGACAACACAATTTCATTAGAGCCACAAATGATTTATACTGGAGAACCATAGACCTATATTAAATTTTTCTCACATACAGCTCTACATAATATTATTACAACGAAAAAAACTGTTTCATCATTTCAAGCAAACAAAATTCCAAAGTTTAATTAATATTGTAAAATTATCTTGTAGCCTTAACGTTGTTTTACACGAGAAAGAATATTAATACCCATGCTGCAGTACGAAAAAAACCATCTAGAACCTACATAAGAAAACTGAAAACTAGTTAGCATAATTCACTCAGCTTATCAAGCAACATTCAGAGGTAACTGACATGACTGACCAAGTGCATTTTGACAAAACAGCTTTCGTAGAGAAATGTTAATATTTCCTCGCGTCAACAAAAGGCCGGACAATTTTGATCGCCACAAAGAATCCGGCTAGACGCAAAATAATACCTAAAAATACATGTTCTCCTTCCGCCGGACGCCTGGTAACCCTAGTCCCGGCTAACCATGGATACGAGTGCTCCTTTTAGAAGCAAGCTTGAATCGTGCCGGACGATGCCGCTGGTAGGCGGGTTTTCTCGGGGATCTCCAGTTTCCCCCGCCCCTTCAATCCGACGTCGTTCCATACTCACCTCGCTTCACCCTCATCGGCTCTCAGGACCTCGATGTTAAGAGCCGCTCGAATCTCCTCACTCACTCACTAGAAGAAAGCTTAATTTCGTTTCGTGTGCGAGCTGTCCGAGCAGTCCATCACCACAAAGCTCGGCACACTAAAACGCGACAAATAAAAAATACATAAAAATATAAAAACTACGTCACAGCGCATGTTATATGCCAAAATNAATTTCGTTTCGTGTGCGAGCTGTCCGAGCAGTCCATCACCACAAAGCTCGGCACACTAAAACGCGACAAATAAAAATATAAAAACTACGTCACAGCGCATGTTATATGCCAAAATACACATAATATCTATATATTTCAATTCAAAAATAACATATAAACACAGCCAACATTACTTCCTGCGAGAAAGTAATCACAACTGTCGAAATTGTCTGACCAGCTGAAGAATTTCAGCATGAACAAGGTTAAGGGTGAAAACTGTACGACGCTTTGATTAACTTCAAAACTATGCGATTTCAAACGTTTAGTTCCATTTCGATAGCCAAATGCTGAGCGCCCCCAGGCAAGAATACGAGTTGCCGCACATTTCACAGCTGTGGAGATGAAGAGCACTCCTGTGATGTTACAGATTTGTTGGCGAAAACAATTTTCAAACGGCGCCCATATGAACGTTCATAACCAAAAGTGAGTACCGATGCGAGGACGACAAGGTAAAAGACGCACAAGGCGACCTTCGACAATATGCAAGCAATACCACTCATGACGTCACGAACTGCTACTTCTTTGCTACATAATGCTGAAGTAGAGCTCTCAATAAGCCACCGGGTAATTCGCGGAATTCTGAATCTCGACAGAGTGGAAGTGAAACATGCGTGGAAACTTTCGGTTTTACGATGTTGCTCATGAATGTAAGCGTGTAATCTTTTGGTGGTCAATACGGATGACAAGGATCCGTGAAGAGTTTTTGTAACATTCGAATGTTGTTGCTTAGAATCCTCGATACGCGCAAAGTTTTTGCACGAAACATAAATCCGACGGCGTACAAATAACTATTTCTACCGCATGTTGCCACGCTAAATTTCGTTATTTTTAAACCGAATAATATTTCAAAAAATTATGCGCTGTCCAATAATAAAGTGAGCTATACGGTTAACTGAGTACTTTTAGAGGCCCTGCTTATGATATACGTATCTCTTATTTTGTTATCCTTCTGTGAAATTAACTGCAAATCTGTACATACAAAATTAACATTGCCATGGGTTTGATCACTGTATTCATGAGTCGTTCCACGTGAAACCGTGGAGATGTTAGCAAATGCTTATGTGTAACTAAAATGCAGATTCGTACTCTAAAGTGCATGAAATAAGGAACACTAACATCACTTGTCGTAAACTTTACACTTACAATGCAGCTTCAAGTCTTGGCACTATTTATTAATTCGCTGCCAACTTCAAGTATGAAACTGCATGCCAGTGTGTACTGCAGCATATATTCAGCTATGGGCACTAATTTGTTTCAAAGGTTGGTANAAACCGTGGAGATGTTAGCAAATGCTTATGTGTAACTAAAATGCAGATTCGTACTCTAAAGTGCATGAAATAAGGAAGACTAACATCACTTGTCGTAAACTTTACACTTACAATGCAGCTTCAAGTCTTGGCACTATTTATTAATTCGCTGCCAACTTCAAGTATGAAACTGCATGCCAGTGTGTACTGCAGCATATATTCAGCTATGGGCACTAATTTGTTTCAAAGGTTGGTTTAAAAAGTGCAGCTTACTTTACAGTGAAAAGCATATACCAAGCTGTATTAGACATTCGATTTCAAAACAAACGGTGGGTACGCTGTCCACGAGTGCAGGGTCGAAGGTTGCAACACTGCAACCCTACAGCTCGCCGCTCACCGTGGGATAATGGGGCAGATGTTCTGGAAGTATGAGCTCATACCCCCGGCTATAAATATCACCACTGCGAGGAGGGATATACTCTGGGGAGGGTTGTCTCCACGCTGTCCTGGAGTGGAGAAACAGAGGTTCAGTCGGTTTTCCAGAAAGTCTCTTGTGGAACACGTGAACAACGCTAAGTTCGTGACACTGTCAGATAAATCGCATCATTGAACGTAATCTGATCTTGTTCACTATTCATAGACATCGAGATTATTAATGAAACAGTACTACGATAGTCCATCAATACACACACGTGATCGGCGTAAACAGGACTATTTACTTTCATTAAAAATTGTTTTTAAATTCAATTAAACTACATAAACAAAACGTACTGGAATGATACAGAGACGCTTTTTAAGTAATTTCAAAATATTTTAAAAGTTTATTCACTTTTTTTTTTAAATTATGCGTTTGCGGTATTTTAATAATGACATATTATTTGAATTCAGAAAATACCGTTTTTAATTCGGTAAACAAAAGGGTATGACGGACAGAGCGTCACGTAACTCCAACGCAACCAGCAAGATCGTAGAGCGTCGTTCTCAGGCAAACAGACTAGAAAGTTTCAATATCCCGATTCAAATCAGCAAGTCAATCAAAAGCGAAGTTATAACGGCGACTGTTTGCAGCTCAGTTCCAATTTGCCGCCTCGGTTGGTATCCTATCAACCCCCTCCCCTCACTCACGAATCTCATATTTCTCGTTAACCGACAGACGTGCTCCTTACTTCTTGCGTTTTTCTTTGCAAGAGTTCTCTTCCGGGTTCATAACTGCCATGGAAGAGAGTTGCAGTGATGATAGAAGATACGCCTATCACCTACTCACGCCTATCACCTACTCACGCCTATCACCTACTCACGCCTATCACCTACTCACGCCTATCACCTACTCACGCCTATCACCTACTCACGCCTATCACCTACTCACGCCTATCACCTACTCACGCCTATCACCTACTCACGCCTATCACCTACTCACGCCTATCACCTACTCACGCCTATCACCTACTCACGCCTATCACCTACTCACGCCTATCACCTACTCACGCCTATCACCTACTCACGCCTATCACCTACTCACGCCTATCACCTACTCACGCCTATCACCTACTCACGCCTATCACCTACTCACGCCTATCACCTACTCACGCCTATCACCTACTCACGCCTATCACCTACTCACGCCTATCACCTACTCACGCCTATCACCTACTCACGCCTATCACCTACTCACGCCTATCACCTACTCACGCCTATCACCTACTCACGCCTATCACCTACTCACGCCTATCACCTACTCACGCCTATCACCTACTCAGTCCGTGTACCCGTTCGTAAGATTTCGTTACTGCGATTCTAAAAAATAGGAGTTCCTAATGTACGCAGTATTTCAACAGAAAGATATTTGGTACACCAACTCTCTTTGAAAATCAGCACAATAAAATAATAAAGACGTAGAACTGTTAGTAAACGTATGATTATTTTTTCAGCACATTAATTTGTGAAACAGCCATTAAAATAGTAAAATACATTAATTACATTATTGAACAGCAAAACTAACATGGATGTGTTTTAATGACCTGTACTTGATAATCGGTCGGTTTCAAAGTTGACAACGTAAACTACAAAATAATGCGTAGAATCAATTTTGTTCACAAAATTTAAACTATACTTTTTGAAGGTGGAAATGCTGGTTCCTTTACTTATAACTTTAACTTAATGCTTTCAAACGTCATCGGTTCTTACAAATACTTTTTTTTTAATACAAAGGTTTAACCTTACGAGCCCTGGGACAGAAGTTGTCGAACTGTCAATATTTGCGTGGACAAATATTCATCCGTAAGCATGAACAAACGATATGCAAAAGTGACTTTGTCTATAATAATTGTATCAGATTATTTTCCGTGCATCCTACATAACTCATAAATGTTGCAAATAAAAAATTACGTATTAAATTAACGCTCCCTCGCTCCTTTTAACCACTACCGTGCGAGTATGACGGCTGTGGATCATATCACGTGGGTTCTCACGAAGTTTAAACTGGACTTCACGTTATAGTAAATGTAGGACTAACCCGAAATACACTCGATCTCAGCAGTGAATTTTCAGCTTGCTACTGCTGCCTGCTCTAATTCGCTGCTCTCAAGATGCGTCTTCAAGGCGCTGTGAGGCCGCGGTGGTGTAGTGGTTAGACTACTCGCCTCCCACCAAGGCGAACCGGGTTCGATTCCCGGTGGGATCTCTCCCGGATTTCCGCGCGTGGGAATCATTCCGGACAATGCCGTTGGGCGGAGGATTTTCTCGGGGATTCCCGTTTCCCCCTCTCATGCATTCCAACGCTGCTCCATACTCACCTCGTTTCACCTTCATCGGCTCTCAAGAACTCGATGTTAAGAGCCGCCCAAATCTCTTTACTCACTAACTCATTCAAGGTGCTGACTATACACGTATCAGACTGCATTGAGATACTTCAAGTATACTTTGGGCAACTTTTCGTTACATCTTAATAGAGCCGTATGCTTTACAGGAATGAAAGATCTGCGATAATACTCGCCTTAACGTATGCATAGGGGCTAGAAAATTCCGCGAATCCATTTTAGCACAAGTTAGACTTCAAACAGTTGTGGATATTTGTTACTTTTTAACTGCGGAGCACAGTTTATAAGACACGCCCAGGTAAACACCGAGCCAATAAGGGACCAGCAAGGAGTGAGTGGGTGAGTGAAGAGATTTGGGCGGTTCTTAACAACATATTGAGAGCCGAACTAGCAAGGAAAGATGCACCGAATACCGTGCCACCTTGTCTGAGGTAAAACTGGCTACACAGTGGGGCAGCAACCGACGAACAGAAAGGCTGAGGCTTGAATACACAGTGCCGTGGAGTCTTGCCTACAAGTCGTTTAAAATACGAAATGTTCCTGTCCCTACTTATGCATTACTTAACACGGGGAAAAAAAAATGTGAACCGAGATACTTCCACGAGCTCTACTGGAACTACATTAAATAAAATCGTGAATCTCATAACAACACTACAATGGAAATAGGCAAACTTGCGCCAAATTTACTCGAGAAGAAAAACCTTCGGAAGTCAAAGAGCTCTTCACCCGGAAAGCAATGCAGTGCGTAACCTACCTGACTAAAAGAGAAAAACGACAGGTAATGGTTATAAAAGTCTTCGGCTAAATGACTGATCTAAATGGCCATCGCCTGAGATTCCGTAGTAGCCTGTTATATAGCAAGCTGCTATATATGATAGCTGATGCGCAATTTAGTGTGAGGTATTGGAAAGGACGGGTGCCTTGAAGTTGATAGTGCAAACGAGTCCTATACAATAGCACACTTATTATATTTATTAATTTACAGCACTTGTTACGCTGTAACGTATAGTTTGCAGTTGTGAATGATAGGTTTCATCAACACTTCGTAATAATTCAAAATATCGACCCGACAAAGAAACGCCTATCCACAAAAGGCTTGCCCATTCATAAAGGCGTTCGAGTCTTGATTTATTATTTACATTTTTATATTTGTATCACATTGTGGCTGTAGCTTGCCGACACGTACACACAGAAACTCCGTATCTCCTTTCCCCCAGCTGGAACATCTTTTCCAACACAAAACACAAAATAGAGCAACCCCCCCCC
>NQII01000066.1:705304-776104 GCA_002778355.1 Clitarchus hookeri | reverse complement strand
AATTACAGTAAGGAACAGAGTTACCTACTGATGATCAAGTCTCTCTGTATGTCTACTCCTCAATGTCTCTCAAAAAAGGCGAACACCAGACTTTCATGTGTTCTGTGTCCCGATCTGGCACGTAATTCACGTAGTAGCAACAGCATATGGCGCGGGTATTTCTTAGTGTAGGCGCTCGGTGATAGATGGGACGCCGTCACAAAAATACATTGTTTATTTTAATGTGACACAAAGAAAAAGAGACAGTAAAGTAAAATGACTTTTCAAACTTGAATGAAACGTGCTAAATAAAATTTAAAGTTAAATATTTTTTGTAGAAATCTCGAAATTGAAGAAAGTTGATGTTAACAGCTCAAGTTAATTGTTCATGTTATTAGAAAGTCATGAAATATATTTCTTGGAAATTTGTTATGCAGTTCACCCGCATTTCAATTTTAACTTTTGAGATATAATTGACTTTAAGTGCAGGTGAACAACGTGTCACATTTCAAAGAAAACATGACTAAAGTTATTTTTCAAATTATTGGTATTTTGTTCAAGCTATCATCGATATCGTGCCAAGAAACAATAAACGTTCCTAAGAGTCTAAGAGAGGAGAAAAGTGTAGGCTCATGCATCCTTGAGGATAAACTAGACCTACACAGCAGTCGAATTACTAAAATATTCCATGTTAACTTTTTGAAACGCCACATGGCTACCGCTAATCAATGCACGGCGGTCCCTCATCATTCTCTGTGCGGGTGAGGTGTTACTCATACGCTTACAACAGAACCCAACACAGGAGTTATGAAGGTCATAAATACGCACGGCAGTTTGTAAACGACAATTTGCTATACATACACGCAAACTGTATGAGTTACCTCACTTCATCAATATTCCGTAAGGGCAGAATTTAGCGCCCGGGTCACGTGACTTGACTTTTAACTCAAATTTATAAACAACGTGTAACTCAATGGTTTATTTCTGGCTACAAAGTACTTTTTTATCTTTGTAGAAAAATGCAAAGAGGTAAACGTTTTAAAAAAATGAGTAAAGAAGGCCGCTGACGTAAAATGTGAACATGTAATATGCATCAAAGATGGGATGACGAAGTACAGTTCCGATGAACATGACGCCACTGATGCTAAAAGCAACCACATTTAGGATCTTTTAATAGATTCTTCTTCATTTACGATCTTCCAGTACCGTAATGGTTCAAAAATAGTATGGTTATTTGTACTCCTGAATATTTATAAAAACTTGGCTCGTAGATCTACAGCATCACAAACGTGTAAACACGAGGTATTTTAAGGTTAAGGATAAACTCAAACAACGCATATTATCTGAGCAAACATATTTTTACCGGTTCAGATATGAATGAAAATTGTCAAAAGCTGAAACTGTTTCGATTTTACAAATGTCTTTCGCCTTTAAAATTATGTATTCATCGGTATTATACGAGTTGCTCAAAATACGCGAATATGGTCAAGTTTTTTTTTTAAATTTCGAGTTTAATATTTGTTTCATTTCCTTCGAATTTCACATTCAGCAGAGGACGGGAGAAGGTGAAAGACGAAATAAATAGAGGTCATAATTTAAATAATCTTTCACATCACAGATACCATTTTCTGCATTATACTCCTTCCCAGAATAACATATAGCAGTAGGCAACAATTATGTACAGTTTTAAGAATGCAGTGACGATATCAGCGTTTATAATTCGATTTGATGTAAGTTATATTTAATATACAAAGGTTTTTAATTGAAGATGAAAAAAAATCTAGCTTTATATTTCATTCACCAACTAGTAAGACTAATTTGAAAAATGATTCGGTCAATTAACAATACCACGTAAGACCAGACCAAACGAAAAGCAGTTATTAATATTAGTTTGGTTTATTTTGATACAAAAAATAGATAATACGCAAAAATGGATTGGAGAGCCTGAGACTGGCAGATCACTTCGTGAATAACGTTCGCCATGCACTGCGAGTCCGACACTGAACCAGTGCACTGCAACGAAGTGCACTGACTACAATATTTACCTGCTTAGTGAGGCAGCCTTGTCCACTGACTACAGCAGTGCTCACCAATGTAGGCTACCGTACCTAAAACAGTAATCCATTTTGTAAGGGGCGACTCCCGATTAGATGGAGGCAAATCCCCTTCCTGAGTTCAGGACTTAGTAACAGAAAGGTTAAGTATAGTCCATTAGTGGTAACTTCCATCTATTCTAAGACCTGCTAAATTTCTACTACCAGGATATTCCTTCGCCTCGTGCAAACAAAACTTGACCGAGTATAGAAAACTACACGAAAGGGACAACGGACCGAATTCATGCGCAGTCAGTGTAATCATATTTTTCATAATAACAATTTTTTACTAGACGTTACAANTGTTTTGTTCATATAAATTATTATGAAATATTATATTTTGTAGATAAAATACAAGTATAAGTTCAATTTAACCAAAAAATAATGAACTTTTATGTGCACACTAGTATAAAACGCCTGTGATACATGAAATATTTAAGAAACAGCCAAGCCAGTAGTTAGAAATGACAGCTTCTGGAACAGGGGTTGGGGGCTGGGGTTGTTAAATGCTTATAACTATTTGCTTTTATAATTATTTTTATATCTGTTTGCATCAGCGCATAGCAGTGACGATTCTCTTGCACGACTAATGGTTTAACATGTATGTTGTTCTGTGGCAAGCAAAGGAACACAGTCTTTACAAGTCGCGTAAAGCATATTGCACTTGATGCATTGTAGTCATTTTTGCGGTAGCCCTTGTAATCATACGTTATTAGTATGAAATAGTATGTTCAAACACAGCATCGCGGCAGGGAGCCAGGGAGCCATGCCGCGATGACATCATGTTCTTGCATTCCTCCGCCCCACATCATGCTCTTGCATTCCTCCGCAATTTTGGCAGGGAGTGACTACATCATGCTCTTGCATTCCTCCGTCATTTTGGCAGCGAGTGACCATATCACGCTCTGGCATTCCCCCGCCATTTTGGCAGCCATTGATCACCATTTTCCCTCGAAATTTCCATGTTCCCTAAAAAAAAGGTCTAAAAATTTCCAAAAATTTGCCTAAATCTTAATTTTTTATTTTTTTTTAAATTTCTTTTTTTGGTGACCCCAGGGCCATAGCGGCCATATTGGATAGTGCCTCGGACAGCGGTTCCCTCCGACAACAACCTCCCTCCGACGACCCCCTCCCTCCAACGACACCCTCCCTCCGACGACCACCTCCCTCCGACGACCCCCACCCTTCGTCGATCCCCTCTAGCCATTAAATCGGCCGAAGGGAAATTACGTTGAGTGTCAAAGCATACGCGTGGTCGATACGGTAACTGCAATGAGCATAACTTCCCACTGCAAACAAGGTCAAAAAAGATCACAAGTGTTGAATTTTAGGAAAGAATTAAAAAACATTTACTCATAGTGAACATTGGTAGTGCCGAAGTGCGAGGCAAGTTACAGTTAACTTATGGGAGGCTATAAGAAGTCAGTCGAGCACCAAATTTTAGTTCTTGTGAATCAGATTCTGTTCATTTCTTTTTGCGAGAGGTCTGAGAGTAATGGTTGTTGTATAGTACGTAGGAATACTCTTGGCGCTCTGGAACGAATAGTGGAGACTTCACTGCGAATAATTGGACGCATATTGTTACAAGACGCCCAAGAGACGTATCTGAGTTCGTGAGGGATGGAGGTCTAAATAAAAATAGAAGGACTAAATATGATTTTAATTTATTCACGCAGCTATTATTTACAGCATTAATCTATCGAACTCCACTATTACTTTTTTATTTCGCAGCAAGCGCAATATTTAATGTATATTTCAGCTATAATTAACGCCCTTCTTTATGTCTCTGTTTGGTTATTGTACATTAACTCATACTCATCGTTAACACACTTTCTGTCTGTTGTCATCATCTGCAATGTCTTTCACTCACGCGTGCAGTCCAATAGCCCCGTCTATCAGTAGCATTATTCGCTGCGCCGCCGATGTTCGCAGTCGCAGATTTTTCTCCCACTGCTGGTCACTTCTCTCGCCGCATGTTTCTCTTCTCGCTTGTCGTCCTTCGCTCGATGCCGCAGCCACTCATCCACACTCAACAAACTACTCAGCCCGGAGGTCCATCGCACTATTTATACTTTGCTGGCCTTGGTATAATAAGTACGACGCACCCTGAGTCACGCATAGAGAAACTAGCGCAGCAATCCACTACAAAATTCTTCAGATAAATACAGAAACTCAATACCACCAAGGTCAGCAGCGCGCGCCGCAAAAAGGATTATCGTGTCAGCTCACTTTTTGTAATACATACGCAGTTCCTAGTTTATCGCGGCTTGTCATTCAAAATATTTCACTGAACTGCTGCCGCTGTCGTATAAGTGCTCTGTCCTTCACTTTCACTCGCTCGCGCAGAACAAAGCAGCGAGCGCGTAACAATATATTAAGAGCGTGCATCACAGAAGGCCTAACTCAGCTGCCATATAACATCTGCGTTTGTGTGCGCGCGCTCTCACGCCATAAATAGGAGTAAAAAGGGAAGAATAATGTCAGTTTAGCACACCAGTTTACGACACCAAGCGGTAAGTCACTTCGAGTCATTCACTTAACATTTCTGTGCACCTCCAATAAGCTAGAAGTGTGTGCAGTGCGCTCGTTCTCGAATGATTGCTCTAAATTTTCTACGGTGACGGGGGACAAAGCGACAAAGTTTCCTGTTAATAACTGAAGGTTGCTCTTATTAGGACGGAATGAAAATTTGTGCACAGGGCTTATCTTTAAAGCCATTTCAAAGTGATCGCAAAACGACATTTTAATGCGGTTTTTGTAGAATTATTTACCTTATTTACTGTTCTATCGGAAATGATCCACGTTCAATAATGCCTGCATAATCCCCCGACTCCTGACAGACTGCATTACTGATTTGACTGGCATCACGCACGCTCTTAAGATTCGAGTGCACGACGAACCGAAGAGAGTACTAATTTCGTGTAACATAACAAGTAATCTAAGATTCAAGGCCGAGTTGATTATCAGACATAGTGGAACACTGCGACCGATTCTTTTACTGTGCGGTGGCAGATTGAGTCAGTTAAGAGGTGTAAGAAACAAGGGAATTAGTTCCAGGTATTTTAATTAGTATAAATACAGCTATCCAATTACGAACACGGCTATAGTCGGATCGTCTATTAAAACACTTAAAAGTGAGTTTGAGATGTATACTGTTACGGGGGTAAACAAAATGTTACCTTTTTTTATTTCATTTTTTACTGAACTTTTACACTTTACATTATCTGATATTCTGAGCACACAAGAGAAAGGCGACAAATCAACTTCACAGAGATACGATATCATCTAGATTCACAGCTATCTGCATCACCTCTTCCTTTGATCCGGCTCGGCGAGGAGTAGTTGAATTATCACGACCGTTTTAATCAGGCGTCCCTCATTATCGATAGATCTACAAACTGCCTGAAAGCTGTATTTCTAATCCTGCAAAGGGAAAGCCTGCCGCGCCAGTCTGGGGGAGATAGGGATCCGAGTTGCACTGGGGAGGGCGAGACAGAGGGATGTAATCCCGGCAGTCAGGTTGAGGTCGGAATAGCTTGGCTGTTAGCCCAGACAATTCAGACAGATTGGGGCTTCCCGCCCTCCGGCCCTTTGCCCGGACCAGGGCTGCAGCACCGCGCGATAGCCGCACGCCGGCCGGCTGCCTCCGCCGCACGCCACTGTACTACTACACAAACATTCCTCAGCCCACTCGTGGCCATTACACTCCCTTTCTCATCACTAGGGACTCGGCATTATCGCGAGTTCAAGCGATGTTACGATAATCTGACGCCTACCGACGCAGTATGACGTTGCACGAGAGGTTTGGGCGGCTCTTAACAAACAAGGTCTTGAGAACCGACGAGTGTGAAGCGCGGTGAGTGTGGAGCAGCGCCCGAATGCAAGGGCGGAGGAAACGGGAGATCTCCGAGAAAACCCGCCAACCAGGGGCATCGTCCGACACAATTCCCATGTGCGAAGATCCGGTAGCGACCCCGCAGGGGAATCTAACCCGGTTCGTTTTGGTGGGAGGTGACAACCGTACACATAATCACGACTCATCCGGGATTCGAAACCTGGAACTTCACAGTCCGTAAGTAACGAAATTATACGCAATACATGTAACGAGGGTCACCAAGTGCTACATCATTTTGCCGTACGCACTTCTAAATCTTTTACCTTACATTGCTAAAGGCACTACCAACATCAACGTGGATAGGATTTGAGGTTAGAACACTGTTTATACTTTTAGATGTTTGTGCACTTCCTCTAACCTAGTTTTAATGCAACTAAAATATAATAAATTGGTTTAAAATTTGCATATAAATAAACACGTTCATCCCCGTTGACCACGTGACTTTAAGAATAATTATATTGACGATGGGCAAGCGTATAAGACGACAATCGTCCTACCTCATCTTTATGCCGTGCTCCGTTACTACTGAAGGGCACTGAAATCAAAGATGATTTGTCTTACATCTGATTTTCCTAATAATTTAAAAGACTGTTTATGCATTTAAAAAACTAATACTACCTCTGCAAGTTCCAGTATTTTTTAAGCGTTCTCAGTAGTCGCCGTAACCTCGCCCGAGTCAGCCCAAAACCATTCTCAGTGAACACCTGTGCTCATTCAGCAGTAACAGAACAATAGCTGACGTTATAAGCTGTTCATAGTAAACTAAGCACTTTTGAAAGCCCTGCAGATCTAATTGTGTGCAGATTGTACATTTATTCACAATATGCAAAATTAATATTGCCATGGGCCTTATCACTTTATTTATGAGTCAGTCAGGAGAAACTGTAAAATTATTAGCAAAGTTAAAATTTTAGATATTTGCTCATTTCTACACTTATGTGCAGTAAAAGGAACAGAAAGCAATGGAAATAATGTCAGTATTCATAAATGTTTACCTACTACTTCAAATTTTACGTTAAAACATGAAACTATTTTCCCTCCCGTTACCAACTTTACTGAGAAAAAATGCCAGACAGTGTTCCCGTTAAAATATATGCCGGTAAAGGACAGTGACTTATTTCAAACATTGATTTCAGAAGTGAAATCACTAGCCAGTGAAATCGGCGAGTATCGGAACACGGCACTTGTGCATGGGTCAGGCCGCTGGAGGCGAGCAACTGCTGCTGGCCAGAGCCGTCTGCAGTGTGTAACTGCCACGGCGGCGTGGCGACGCATGCACAGGCTCCTATTATTACTACTTGTGGTTGCCACAGCCTCCCCCTTGTCGCGACCACTTGACTTGATGAAGCGGGTCGCGGCGCGGGTCGCAAGAGCGCCCGAAGCAGGCTCTACGTCATTCCTCAGCCGGGTCGGACCAACACGAGCCACACAAGCCGGCACCTCGCTGTCTCTATTATTAACCTGAAGCGATTATTGTATAGTTATGAGATAGGATTTATGTTACCGGAAGAGAAGACGCATAGATTAAGAAGGAAAGTTGAATTGATAGTAGAAGGCGCAGTTACATCCGCTCCCTCCAACGTGGGTCACGTGGTGTAACGACCTAGAGCAATCAGTCAACCGGAAGTTCATTATGTGAGTTTCTGTAGGTACCCTAGGCACTAAGAGAGCGGAAGAGTGATGGGCCGAGGTTTCGGAGTCTCAGGTTCGAGCCCAGCCTTGGTGTTCATAATACCTACAAAGTCTGTTTGAGCTAGTTTGCTACCATCAACACAGACCAAGATACCAATTGTTACAAAATGTCAACTTGTATATCTAGGACGCCCTCAGGCATTTCGAGGAAGTAGGCTGTGTATTATCAGAGGTAGAATAAACATGAGATGAAATTTGCGTCTCCATGGGCGGGACCGCATGAGACAACTTTTCGAGTTGTCCCATACTGATCTTGAACTTAAGAGCTCAATGTATTATAAAAGCGATTGCTTGATTCAGAGACCAACTGGAGTCAGGTAGTAAGTCCCACTGAGTCCGAACTGAAATGGTTATGTTGTGTTCATCAGCTGATGTATTTCCAGGACATCCATACAATTAAAACTACAACTGACGAGACACTGTCGAAAGGTGACAACTCAATTGTGGAAAATGCATATGCAGATAATGGGATTGAGACATAACTTGATGACGAAGCCATGTCTGCCAGAGCGACAAAGATTATGGAACCTCTGTATGACTACTACACAGGTAAAAATTAAAAGATCAACAATGAAGTAGCCAATCATGTTCTGCCATGTGTCCAGGAACTGAAATGTCTGCTGGATTTAATGCTGGTCCACAATGTGGTGCTCAGTGGGCGGCTTAGCACTGGTCGGAGTCAGGAAGCAAAAAGGGGAAATGTGTAGATGTTGTTAAAGCTCCTGGTAAAGCTATTAAAAAGGTTACATGAGACATGGTCACTAGAAGGTGACCCCTCCCCACACAACAAACTCTGTACATGGTAGCGACACCGCAAAAAAAGAGCCTGCAGGAGAACACCAATCCTGTCAAGGAGAACCAGCATGTTACTGGCATATACAAGATTTCAAAGGTGGGCATCCTCATCGAGTGCAACAGATCCGTCAATGTGCGCCACCTTTCGTCGAAATGCTGTGACGATGTCCTGCCTCATCGCTGTCAACGAACCGTGGACAACCTCAGAGACTACATTTACGATACGTACCCATTCAAATTACTGTTTACTGTTTGTACGAGAATATATCAATCAAACGGTGATTTCAAGCAGCCTCGTTTGTTTTTGTTCCTTGCTGGACATTCCTGCATCCATACCCCACAAGGTGTCACCTTTAAAACGTACTTTCGTACACTTTCAACTGTAAATAGCACATTTCTTGTGTTGGGTCATTTTCGGAAGATAAACAATAGTTGCCATGACTAATGAATCAACCCTCGTATTGTTGCTGGATGATAGTGTGCAAGATGAGTGGCTGTTCCATTAGTTTAAATGGGCTAGTAAAAAATTTGGCATTCTATGGATACAAGAATTAGATAAAATGGTGACAAGACTCAGACTTAAGAGGGTGCATGGGATGGACCAGCTGACTCGAATTTCTCTTAAGAACTTATCCATGAATAAAAAATTTCATGATCGGTTTATTTAATAAAGCCCTTGGACAGGGAGTATTTCAATGATCCTTGAAATAGTATTACTTAAAATAATATATAATGGTATTGGGGAAGATCCCTTTCCAAAATCATACAAGCTGCTGATCATGCTCTTTACGATGGGTAAACCCTTCGAGAGACTGGTCAATGGGGAGACAGGTTGATTACTTAGCTCTCATCAACCAATGGTCTACATATGGTTTTCGCAGAAGCAATGGCAATGAGATGGCAGTATATGATATGGTGAGTGCTGTAAGGTAAACAGCACATAAATATGTAATAGCATATCTCTAGTGCTTTCGATGATGCCGTATGGCCTCAGATAATGTACCAAATGAAATGTATGGATAGCTCAGCAATCCTGTATCATGTGATACTGGTTTTTTTTATAATAGTGCATGAAATCTGAAAAGAGAACCTCATAATGTGTAAAAGTGATTAAGGGCTATGTACAAGGGTTGTTTCTGGGACCTGTACCTTGGAACATACTTTTTGATGGACTTCTCAGGCTAGAAGTGCTGGATGCCTGCACGACTAATAATTGTGCAGATGATGGATTCCTACTCATATGTGGTAACTCAAGGTATGACATTGTGACGAAGGTGGAGGAGGCTCTCAGAAAAATAAGTGCATGGTCTAGGACTTTTAAAATTCTATTTTTCAGTTGAAAAGACTAATGCAATAATAAATAAAGGAGCATTCAAAGGAAACCTATTGTATGATTTGAAGGGAGAAATCTTCGCTTCGTTTCCTCGATTAAGTACCTAGATGCGGTTGTCAGAGGACAACTGTCGTTCCATGATCATATGAGTTATCTGGCTAGTAAGGTGGTGGTGACATTTCACAAGCTAAGAGCTGTAGCTCCAACATCTTGGGTACTAAACTTTCGAATGTTAATGGAGATATTAAATTGTGTATTCATTGATAAAACATATAGCACAGCTTCGTGGTATAATGTTGCTATTCAGTCCCACATGAAAAGAACATTGTTTAAGGCTCAGAGTAGTCCTTCTGATCATAGCCTGGGCATATACATATAACTGTCTCCAGCGATGTGCTGTGTGCTGACTGGAACTGGGTCTCCTGTGAGTAGAATGCTGAGGTAAGAAGTCTACCAGTGAAGAGCGTAGAACAGCATGCGACGAGACACTGAGAAAATGGCAGGAAAGGTGGAATGTCTCTGAGATGGGCAGATATACCACAATGTATATTTCCTAATCTCAGGGAAAGTCTTAGCAACAGATTGCTAGAGATGGACCACTAACAGACTTAGTATCTGACAGGTCATGGCAATTTCAAAGATAAACTCTTTAAATTTGTTTTAAATGATGCACCAGTCTGTTTGGTGTGTGGAATAGAGGATAATGCTGGTAATGTGTTGGCATAGTGCACAAAGGTAAATTATGTACACACACAGCATACCAGTATAGAATAGGTTAAATGGGAATTACCCCACTCAAAGTGTCGTCAATTATCCAATCCAGATCGTGTTACCGAATCTGGGAAAATAGTATAGTTCAGCTTGGAAAAAAAAGGGGGGGGCGGGATTTTGAATTTGATGAATGCTATTCAACCTTTGTCTGATACTATTAATAACTAAAATGACTGAGATTATGGTCATATATTCTAAGATGGTTACAGTGAGTGTTGTGGTGTGTTGTGCAGGGCATAGCAGAAAGGTGGCACCATTTCAGGTCACGTACATGATGACTAGATGCTCAGATATGATGGCATGGAAGCACATAATAAGTTATGCAATGTTCCTTCTGCTAAATCATCCATTGGGCAGTTAGGCTGCATATGCTGGATGTCATAGCTGTTGTGTATTTGCACTTGATGGCAGGGGGGCATGGTAGGATGAGCGGTGTGGGAACATAGCTCCAGTTAGTTTGGGCCGGTCTTAGATTGCCACATTTGGGGAAAAGGGACATACCTAAACTCCACCTGAAGTTTTATGCTTGGGCCCTCCTACCTGCTGCTGGAGAGAGAGGCCCTACATGCCAGGTCTGTCATTATTACAAGACAGTTTTGGGGTAATATGACACTAGTTTTTCCTCTTGTTATTCATGTTTGGTGCTCAAAATGAGTTAGGTTTGACTCTGATGAAGATGACACTTTAACAGATGTAATGCATGATCTTGCTGGAGACGACCAGGGTCACACAGGACACACACACAATGTGAAGGAATGCCCACTGTGAACTGGTGGTTGGTTAAGGCTAGTGAGTGCAAGGTGTCATGGTTAATAGTCCCCTGTATCTGATATCCTCTGTCACCCAGCTGGACACCTTAACTATGGTGACAAATAAAACCCAACTAAGACTAATACATTTAAATGAATGTCACATAATCACACTTAATACGACAAAAGAGGTTGGAAAGAGAAGTGCGAGTTGAATGCTGGAGGTGGCAGTTGCCTTGGTGCGGCGTTATTGGGGGTTGATGAGAAGGTCAGCTTTGATACAAACTTTCCGAGCTGGACTGGAATGATTAGAGAATGAATGGGCTACCCTTACAGAACGATGATATTTGCGTAATGAATAATGGGACGATTCGATTTTGGAAAATGTTTTCCCAGGGAAGCCACGAGGCCTAATATATCTGCAGAATTCAGTAAGTATGGTTTAAAGAATCGAAGTAGTGCTCTTTAAAAATGTCACTGCCCATAACTACATATGTTCTAATGGGCCTGGACTGGCATGCACCTAGTAATGTTGGTTACGATGAAGGGAAGGTAGTTCTATGCTATAAAGTCGAGATAAAAAGTGTCAGGCAAACATTTGTAAATACTGAAACTATTTTTTTTAGTATATAGAATGTTTTAGAAGGATGAGACGTACGAATGGAAAAAAAAAAAGTCCAGTAAACATTGGTCCGGAAATTAACAGTTTACAACATAATGACATTTGTGTGATGGTTGGGCCGCCAGTGAACTTCGAGTGCCTGGATAAGTAATGCGGAAATGTTTTGTTTACAGCAGCAACGGACATGCCTCATTTACAATACAGCGTACATTGCCACACCTGAAGAATTGCAGCATCGGATTGTACAGGCTTTCCAGTAAATGAAGAATGACCCCGAATTGCTAGAGCGCATTCGCGAGTCTGTGTGGAGAGGACTTGACAGATGCATTCAAGTGCATGGTCAGCATTTTGAACAACTACTGTAAACGTATTCAGTTAACATGCTCATACTGTACTGTACCTTGTGTATCCACAGACTTAACTGTTGTTCAACCCAAACCATTGCTTTTGTGTATGTTCAATAACAATTTTTTTTAAGCTGAAACCACCATTACGACTTGTACTGTCTCGTGAATGATTCATTAAATCAAAGTGTCACTGTTTTTGTGGCATTCATACTTAATATTCAGCAGACCCCAACCAGCACAAAACTGACATTATCTCGTAAACGGTTAATTTCCGAACCCATGTTTACTGCAACTTTTCTGCTTCTCTTCATTTGTACGTCTCATCCCTACATTTTTGACCATCAACAGCGCCTACAAAATAATGGTGGGCTATGGACCACATTATACCCGACTCTCAGTGTTTACGAACATAGTAATACCGAAGGTCGAGAACGAACAATCACCCGACTAGCATCCTTGATACAAGCAGCATAATGTCTTGGCGTGCTCGGCCATCGAGCAATCCGCACTGCAGAGGCCTTGGGTTTTGAGTCACGGTGTTTAAAAAGCGACAGTGAATAAAGTAAGGCCAATATGTTAAAAAGTTAATGTATAAAGTCCAACATACACGCATTTCCATCTTTACGTTTTATCTGGCAAGATGTATTAAATGCCACATCCCAACTACAACACAGGTGCAGTCACTCCGCTCAGACCTTGGTTTTGAAATCAAGTGACGATCGTTGAGAACTTCAGCTTGCGGCTACATTCCACCAATAATTTTGTAACGAACCATTTTTTTCTTTGAGTTTTGCAATCAAAAAATGTACAAAATGAGAATGTTCCATTGTGGTGCAGGAGACTGAGGCATCCTCTGAAAATGCGAGGGATCCTGTTCCTAAACTGTCTAGTTCACGGGTGTTTAATTTCGCGCTTTTAACGAAAATCACTCAATATTGCGTTATGCGAGTGTATGTGTGCAAATATATGAAATACCCTAAAGAATACAAGGAGAAATGAACTTCACAGTTCTTGCATATTTTTGTATTCACAAACAGGAGCACAAAGTAATAAGACAACAATGAGTAGAGAGTTTATTCCAACATATTTAAGTAGAAACAACTACATGTTGGTACGATGTTGAGGGTCGGCGCTAAAACGTTCGATTTGCAACTATGTGGGCCGGGTTATTTCTAAACACAGCACCAAATACCAAATGTGAAGCAATAAAAGAAAGAGTTTACCTAAATTTGGAACAATTCCAAAACAGATAAACGCGAGTAAGGAATCGTGCAAGCATTAATGCGCTAGTAAGACCAATGGTTGATTGGAAGCAACTCACCCAACACATATTTTTTTCCCTAATGGTGGTAGAGGGATTCAGTAGGAACATTTACTTCCGCCACCGTCAACCAGGGGCGGATCTAGATTTTCGTGATGTTGCGAAGAGGGTAGGGGGCGAGAAGAAGATATGATAATTTTCCCATTCTGTAGGTGCAGGTCTAGACTATCGATTCGTCAGATATAAGGGAGGCAGTGTCTCAACAAAATTTTAGGAAACAATATCCAAATAAAATCGGGACCGCGTTGCTGTAGTGGTTAGACAACCAAGGCGAACCGGGCTCGATTCCCGGCGGGGTCGCTACCGGATTTTCGCAATTGGGAATCGTACCGGACAAAGCCACTGGTCGGCGAGTTTTCTCGGGGATTTCCCGTTTCCCTCGCCATTTTCATTCCGGCGCTGCTCCATACCTCGTTTCACCCTCATCGGCTCTCAAAACCCCGATGTTAAGAGTCGCCAAAATCTCTCCTCCATTTCACTGCGCTCCCAGTTCCCACACTAATGTTATTTCAGTTCACGCACTAATGTTATTTCATGTGAAATTTAAAACATTCGCAGGACAGTTTCGTGTCAATGACAGTGAGGGTTTCGTCATGAGGGAAGAAGGGGATGGTCATGTCCCTCTGGATTTGCCCCTACTGTCCTCGCTGGAAGTTGTTTAAAGCACGTGTGTAAGGGGAGATGGAGCAGCTTCAGTAGATCCCCGGGCAGCACAGCGACANGAGGGCCGGATACGCTCCGAGAGATTGAATTGGACTGCCGGCCGGCGAAGTTCCGTCCCCCAGGGGGCCGAGCGGCGAAGTTCCGTCCCCCAGGCGGCCGGCCGGCTGACTGCAGCCAGCATCCCCGCGCACCGTACCATTCCACGAAACACACGCACACTTCACTTCCGATTTATCAATCGTCTCAACAACACTGCTTTAATGGCGTCAAGTGCCAAAAAGGACTTTCTATATTTTCAGAGCATTTTATGTTTCTATAGTATTGCATCAAATAGAAAGCTGATAAAAGTATACAAAAAAAANTTCTATATTTTCAGAGCATTTTATGTTTCTATAGTATTGCATCAAATAGAAAGCTGATAAAAGTATACAAAAAAAAAATTAATTTACAAAAATTAATTATACAAGTTATGTGAATATCTAATTTATATGTATTGTAATACAAATTTCAAAATCTTGCATAAAACGCATGTTCGCCTACAGTTCAAGTAAACTGTTATCTCATTTGAACAAGATAAAGAAATTTCATGTAAATTCTTTAAATGGTTCAACCATAATTTTATTTTAAGTTTAAAATAAAATGTAATTTCAAAGAGTTAGAAGTTAAATCTTAATTGCAGACTAAATAAATGTCAGACTTCCAATAAATTTCTTTGTGGTGTTCGTAAGTCTNTTAGAAGTTAAATCTTAATTGCAGACTAAATAAATGTCAGACTTCCAATAAATTTCTTTGTGGTGTTCGTAAGTCTTCAAGGAACACTTCTGCTGAAATCAAACATCGTTCTCGTATAACTTTTTAAAATTTGTTTAGCACACAATTTAAGGTTAAAACATTATAATAATTTTTATAAAGTAGGTGAAAGATATTTTTGAAATAATTTGGCATTTTTATTAACTATATATTGATATTATTCTATAAGACCATAAAATAAAATAAAAATAACAGCCAAAACAACCTCAACTGCCAAAAAATTATTTCTTAGGGAATTTCGGTAATTGTGTGGTATTAAATCAAATAGTACTATAATTGATATGTTTTGCAGAATAAATAAACGCCAACAATTCTAATTTTAAAATTTATAAGTTATTTATAAATTCGTAAAGAACTTTTTAACAAAATCTTGTTGATATTTTATTACAAAACAANTTAAAATTTAGAAGTTATTTATAAATTCGTAAAGAACTTTTTAACAAAATCTTGTTGATATTTTATTACAAAACAACGGTTTTATGCACTTGAAAGTGAGCACTTTTAAAATGAAATATAAAAAAAAAAAAATCACTGCCCGGCCATAACTGNAAAAAAAAAAATCACTGCCCGGCCATAACTACAAGCACACCTCATTAAAAGTTTTTGCACCGCCAGAATTTCTGTGTTAGTAGGCTGCTCACGGCCACGAGAAAGTATGGGATGAAAATAACACACTGTCGGTAGAGAATTCCACGTCGGACTTGACGACACAACGAATATCAAAAAATGTCCCATCCAGGGGGCGGCTATGTCCTATACCGTGCAGTGAAAACAAGTGGATCCAGTTTTCATTGTGGAATTCGGCGTTGTTTTCCGGTGTAAAGGTCACGTGATCATTAGCAGCTCAAAACATTGTACCAGCTGTTATTTCACGTGTGTTTTGAAGTGTATTAGAATCGACATGAATTAACATACAACCCTTTCCGACCTAAACGATAATATATATAAAGCGTGTGTGTGTGTGTTTATCTCAGGTAACTAAGTATAAATTTATCCGTTTAACATATAAAGTTAAGAATTGTTTACATTTAACATGGAAGTGTTGTGTAGGGCGTATTGGTTGATTTGCTTCTCATTTCCTATATTTGCCTTGAAAATATGCTACGAAATAATTTTCTGATTACTATAGCAGCTTTTAAAAGTTATGATAAAAATTTAACCGTACTAAAATTGAATATAACAACAGCTGATATTATTAATAGCTGTCTGCTACCTGCATAAAAGAAGCTGTTTGTATTCTGAAACAACTAGAGTGCAATGACACGAGCATGGATTTAGCTGAAGAAATCCAGTATGACATAATTCTGTTATATCAAACTGTTCTGTTGTTAGTTATGACAGTAAAGTGGCAGTATATCTCACCCAGACGTGTAACCAAGAGAATGGCAATTAGTTAGTTTTGATGACATAATCTGCCATTTCAGCAATTTTTTTAATTTTTGCTTCACTGCATTCATTCTTGGCCCGTTTTTATTGGTGAAATCAGCATAATGTTTCACCAGCAATAAAAAAAATTAATATATAAAGCAATTTGGAAATTTAGTCTCTGTAATATTTTGTATAACCAAAGTTAAACCATGTGCAGGCCGATGTCTTATTTTTCTTAGAGATATATTCAACATGACATAAAACTTAATCTCACACAACATAAGTCATACAATTTTATTTGAAAGAACTTAAATTTATGAATCTGATAATATTATAATAACAGGACTGTGTCTGAAACATTGTAATATAAAAAAATTGAATAGGCTTAAAAAATTTTTATTATATGTACAATTATGACATAATAGGCCACCCATCCAGAGTTAATTCCAGAGTTAAGGCACAGGGGCGACAATGCCCCATGGCTGCCACACACAGGACACTCAAGAAGCAGGCAGTGTTTTGGTCGTGCTACATGCAACTATGGGACCTTAGCAGTGGCCCCGTCATTTTATCGGTGGATAGTCTTCAGGGCCATATGGTAGTTTTGTAGGTGTGTGATAAGTATATTTTAAGATATGGCCGTCCGAAGAGCATTTTAACTATATTGGAGGGTTTCAAAATGTTTTTTTCTCAAGTGTTTAATGTTTTAAAATTACCTACCTACCCTCATTTGAAATGTCTGTTATTTTAGTAAATAGGCAGTCCACTGTAAACCATTTGATAGTTTCGCTAGTAAATGTGTACATCAGACACACTGCAACTCAGCTCAAGCACAGTGTAGGTGGACCCCTTAATGAAAGGGAAACACCAAAAACCAGTACCGGACAATTTAACCAGTATTGCATATTTAATGCTCGTGTAGTTTAAAATGTCTCTTCTTTTTTTCTGCCTCTAGTTTTATGCTGATTAATTATGTTGGTCAAGAGCAAAACAAGAACTTCAATTTGGGGGAGAAGAGGGGACATGCCTTTTGGCACCCTTAAAAATGTCATAAAATGTCAAGATTGGCAACACATTTATTATACATTTAAGGGTGCCATAGGGCAATAATGCATAGTTGTAGGCAGTGCAGTCTTGAGTAACACTGTAACTGAAATACAAAATATTTTACCAATTTTTGTAAAAAAATAAAAAATAAAAAAAAACACAAACTCAGTTTTCAGCTGTAAGCACATACGTCGAAAAAGTGAGTATCGTGTTACAGATCGTACCCCAACTCGACTTAAAATCAACTATGCATCTGGCCCATAACCCCTTTCCCAATTTTCATTTTCCTTCCGTTACTACTCCTATGGGCACGGGTAAAAAAAAACAGCTAATTGAAGGACCTGTTTTTGACAACTAAGTTTACGCAGGAATGTTATTTTGCCATAAAGACTATGTTAGCAAGAATCTTCTGTGACATCTCTTGAATCCTAGGTTAGGATAATTAAGTCTAGTCAATTTAGTATTGTTTTCATGAATAATGAATTTTTAAAAGATAATTTTTACTTCTACAGAAAATATTCTACTGACACATGCTGCAATGTCAGAGTTAGCTGTTATATAACAGAGCCGAAAACAGTGAGAGTGTGCATATTACTGAGGCATGTAGCCTAGCAAATAGTAATGAGATGTAGTACCATAAGTGTAAAGCTCAACATACCACTTTTTGTTTTAATTTATATGATTCTGATTCTGTGAACCATCTCAAATTAACTTAATTGCATATGGGTATTGGTGAAAAGAGTTTTAATGATCAAGTAATATTAGGATACTTCATAGATTATACACAATGTAAGTAACAAATGAAGTTTTTTAAACTGTGGACACTGGATAAGTGCACACTCCAAATATGCAGTCTTCCTAGTAAATTGCAATTAGTATACAAAAAAAAAACTTGAATAACTTTTATGCATACTGGTAAACCAGGTGCAAAAATAAACAACATATGTTCCATGTTGAGCCCAAAGGGAATTGCCCTCTTGGCCCTGCAATGCCCCTCTTTTCAATCTACAGGTTCAAGCGTGGAGTTTGTCGCCCCTCTTTTCAATCTACAGGTTCAAGCGTGGAGTTTGTCGCCCCTCTTTTCAATCTACAGGTTCAAGCGTGGAGTTTGTCCGTGTTGTACTAACAAGCGTACTGTCCACAACAGCGGACTTTGAAATGCAGGTGCATTAGAGGCTCTAACAGTTTCCATCTGAGCACTGTATTATTTACCATCTTATTAACAATGTTGNTTAAAATTTATAAGTTATTTATAAATTCGTAAAGAACTTTTTAACAAAATCTTGTTGATATTTTATTACAAAACAATGGTTTTATGCACTTGAAAGTGAGCACTTTTAAAATGAAATATTAAAAAAAAAAAATCACTGCCCGGCCATAACTANAATATTAAAAAAAAAAAATCACTGCCCGGCCATAACTACAAGCACACCTCATTAAAAGTTTTTGCACCGCCAGAATTTCTGTGTTAGTAGGCTGCTCACGGCCACGAGAAAGTATGGGATGAAAATAACACACTGTCGGTAGAGAATTCCACGTCGGACTTGACGACACAACGAATATCAAAAAATGTCCCATCAAGGGGGCGGCTATGTCCTATACCGTGCAGTGAAAACAAGTGGATCCAGTTTTCATTGTGGAATTCGGCGTTGTTTTCCGGTGTAAAGGTCACGTGATCATTAGCAGCTCAAAACATTGTACCAGCTGTTATTTCACGTGTGTTTTGAAGTGTATTAGAATCGACATGAATTAACATACAACCCTTTCCGACCTAAACGATAATATATATAAAGCGTGTGTGTGTGTTTATCTCAGTTAACTAAGTATAAATTTATCCGTTTAACATATAAAGTTAAGAATTGTTTACATTTAACATGGAAGTGTTGTGTAGGGCGTATTGGTTGATTTGCTTCTCATTTCCTATATTTGCCTTGAAAATATGCTACGAAATAATTTTCTGATTACTATAGCAGCTTTTAAAAGTTATGATAAAAATTTAACCGTACTAAAATCGAATATAACAACAGCTGATATTATTAATAGCGGTCTGCTACCTGCATAAAAGAAGCTGTTTGTATTCTGAAACAACTAGAGTGCAATGACACGAGCATGGATTTAGCTGAAGAAATCCAGTATGACATAATTCTGTTATATCAAACTGTTCTGTTGTTAGTTATGACAGTAAAGTGGCAGTATATCTCACCCAGACGTGTAACCAAGAGAATGGCAATTAGTTAGTTTTGATGACATAATCTGCCATTTCAGCAATTTTTTTAATTTTTGCTTTACTGCATTCATTCTTGGCCCGTTTTTATTGGTGAAATCAGCATAATGTTTCACCAGCTATAAAAAAAATTAATATAAAGCAATTTGGAAATTTAGTCTCTGTAATATTTTGTATAACCAAAGTTAAACCATGTGCAGGCCGATGTCTTATTTTTCTTAGAGATATATTCAACATGACATAAAACTTAATCTCACACAACATAAGTCATACAATTTTATTTGAAAGAACTTAAATTTATTAATCTGATAATATTATAATAACAGGACTGTGTCTGAAACATTGTAATATAAAAAAAAATTGAATAGGCTTAAAAAAAATTTATTATATGCACAATTATGACATAATAGGCCACCCATCCAGAGTTAATTCCTGTAAGGCACAGAAACATGGGAATGGTAAGGGCGACAATGCCCCATGGCTGCCACACACAGGACACTCAAGAAGCAGGCAGTGTTTTGGTCGTGCTACATGCAACTATGGGACCTTAGCAGTGGCCCCGTCATTTTATCGGTGGATAGTATTCAGGGCCATATGGTAGTTTTGTAGGTGTGTGATAAGTATATTTTAAGATATGGCCGTCCGAAGAGCATTTTAACTATATTGGAGGGTTTCAAAATGTTTTTTTCTCAAGTGTTTAATGTTTTAAAATTACCTACCTACCCTCATTTGAAATGTCTGTTATTTTAGTAAATAGGCAGTCCACTGTAAACCATTTGATAGTTTCGCTAGTAAATGTGTACATCAGACACACTGCAACTCAGCTCAAGCACAGTGTAGGTGGACCCCTTAATGAAAGGGAAAAACAAAAAACCAGTACAGGACAATTTAACCAGTATTGTATATTTAATGCTCGTGTAGTTTAAAATGTCTCTTTTTTTTCTGCCTCTAGTTTTATGCTGATTAATTATGTTGGTCAGGAGCAAAACAAGAACTTCAATTTGGGGGAGAAGAGGGGACATGCCTTTTGGCACCCTTAAAAATGTCATAAAATGTCAAGATTGGCCACACATTTATTATACATTTGAGGGTGCCATAGGGCAATAATGCATAGTTGTAGGCAGTGCAGTCTTGAGTAACACTTTACCTGAAATACAAAATATTTTACCAATTTTTGTAAAAAAAAACACAAAGTCAGTTTTCAGCTGTAAGCACATACGTCGAAAAAGTTAGTATCATGTTACAGATCGTACCCCAACTCGACTTAAAATCAACTATGCATCTGGCCTATAACCCCTTTCCCAATTTTCATTTTCCTTCCGTTACTACTCCTATGGGCACGGGTAAAAAAAACAGCTAATTTAACGACCTATTTTTGACACCTAAGTATACGCAGGAATGTTGTTATTTTGCCATAAAGACTATGTTAGCAAGAATCTTCTGTGACATCTCTTGAATCCTAGGTTAGGATAGTTAAGTCTGGTCAATTTAGTATTGTTTTTATGAATAATTAATTTTTAAAAGATAATTTTTACTTCTACAGAAAATATTCTACTGACACATGCTGCAATGTCAGAGTTAGCTGTTATATAACAGAGCCGAAAACAGTGAGAGTGTGCATATTACTGAGGCATGTAGCCTAGCAAATAGTAATGAGATGTAGTACCATAAGTGTAAAGCTCAACATACCACTTTTTGTTTTAATTTATATGATTCTGATTCTGTGAACCATCTCAAATTAACTTAATTGCATATGGGTATTGGTGAAAAGAGTTTTAATGATCAAGTAATATTAGGATACTTCATAGATTATACACAATGTAAGCAACAAATGAAGTTTTTTAAACTGTGGGCACTGGGTAAGTGCACACTCCAAATATGCAGTCTTCCTAGTAAATTGCAATTAGTATACAAAAAAAAAACTTGAATAACTTTTATGCATACTGGTAAACCAGGTGCAAAAATAAACAACATATGTTCCATGTTGAGCCCAAAGGGAATTGCCCTCTTGGCCCTGCAATGCCCCTCTTTTCAATCTACAGGTTCAAGCGTGGAGTTTGTCCCTGTTGTACTAACAAGCGTAGTGTCCACAACAGCGGACTTTGAAATGCAGGTGCATTAGAGGCTCTAACAGTTTCCATCTGAGCACTGTATTATTTACCATCTTATTAACAATGTTGCAGTGCTTTTTTATATATCTCCAGGACAATATTTTATTTTTTTGTAAGTGTATGTATGTGTACATATATATCTACGTGTGTGTGTGTACACACAGGTAGTTTGTAACAGTGTATTTAAACTGCGTACATTTTATTTTACGTACATTAACAGCTGTTAAATCTTTGCATAGTTGTTTTTCTATGAAAACCATTTTATTTCTGGCGAGGTCGCCCTCGTTGTTCGCATGTGGGAAACATGACGGATGTTGCAACCGGCTGGTTGGTTTTCTCAGGGTTCTGTGGTTTCCTCCGTCATTACATTTCATTGCTGCTACATATCCACGCCACTTCACCCCATTAAAACTAAAATTCTCAGCCGTTAAGCTACTCCCAAATCTATCACTATAATTATGGCCAAGGACTAACAAAAAAACTGGAAAATAACATGTTGATTTTTTTTTTATGTGATGTGATCCTAATGAATACATACACCTCCCCTCACATTAAATGTAATACGCATCTCTCAACTTATTTTTGGTTTGTTCAGACGACAGAAAATACAAATGAAAAATGTCATTTTCCAATTTTTTCTTCCCATTTTCATAAATGCAGCTAAACTGCATAATTTGAATTATGCAGTATAATTAAATAATTAAATTTCATTTTCACTAATACGTGTGGCCAAAGCGCTGCCGCAGCACTGACAGTTACTGCTGCAAGCAGTATTGCAGTTTCAGCTGAATAAACTGCTGCTAGTGACAATGGTTTTTCTTAGAGAGGTGTAAGTCAAATTTCTGCAGCGTCATTCTGAGATATCGAAACTGAATATGTTTTAACGTATCGCGGGTGTGTGTGTGCGCGTGTGTGTGTGTGTGTGTGTGCGTGGACCACTTTGGCAGTGGCTGGTACACGTGCACTTGTTATCAATATCATTGCGGTGCATGCATCTTTCACCCATTGTAGTTCCACAATGTATCAGAATCTAATAAAACTACCCAAACTAACCAAAAAAGCTAGCGAATAAGTTTTCATACAATTTAACCTAACCATGATAATAAGGTGGTTACTTTACTAACTATAAATTTTATTTATAGACATAATATCTAATCATAACCAATTATATTGTTTAAATTAAAATAAAAAGTGTTTTCCCTCCCCAATGTGAAATTTTTTAGCGTGTTGGACTGAATTAAAATCGCGGCTACTGACTGACTAATCCCTAGGTAATAAATTGCACTTTTGGAGAAAGATGAAACACAAATTTTTTGTAGATATAGAAAATACAATTATCNCCATTTTTTTTTCTTTTGGAAAGTTACAACACAGAACTAATGTAATGTAAAGAAGAGAGGGAATAGCTAAAATCGGATTTGAATTTATCTACCAGAAAACATTTACTATATGACATTAAATATGTATGCAGAAGATGAAGTCATATTGGAAACAAAACCCTACAGTCATTGTCAGTGTTAGAAATTAAAATAGAAGGGCCAGCAAATAATTATTTATTCATGGCTCAAGAACATGTAAACTATGCTTTCCAAAAATTCTGCTAGGCTGCTGGTCGCTGTTTTGTTGCACTCATTACTGATAAGCAACCTGCAAAACATAACCCTACAACATTTGCCCACTGCTACATGAAAATCAACTCTAACGCCATATGTTTGTGAATTCGAACACTTTCAAGCAATATATCCTTTCTTGCATCGAAATTTAGTTATCAATATCAACAAGTGTGACGTCACCAACATACCAACAGGTGTCGTAGGTATATTTTAGGAAGACTACAATTATTAAAACTGGATATAAACTATATTCTACTACACGACAACGATAGCACACTTGTTATACTATATCTAAAATACGTGCTTATGGTCGCCCATTACAGAATACTGGGCGTATGTGGTCTCACGATCGGTAGTTTTATGAGAAAATTAATTGATTGCACAACTAACACGAGCCAATAATAAACTAATGAAACTTCACGCATGAATTGTTATATACATTTATTTATTTCTCATCCTCTTTGTTCAACACGAAATGCTACGAAAATAACCTTTATCGCGTCATACTAACGTAAACACAATGTTTTGGACTACAGTGATGGCGGCTAAAGCGTCCATAGCAAAACCACCTATGTCCAGGTGGCTTCACCTACGTCACAACTAATCTCCTGTTTACTCCTACCTCGATGGTCCCAGCAAACATCCTTCATGAGTAAACAAATTACAGGTGGAGCAAAACTATTTTTGAGGTGTGTGAATGCTACAGAATACACTGGCACGCCGGCTCCCAGTTAAGTTGGTAGCGATTTGATGAAAATAGTTCTAAGACTCGACGTTGTATTGTGAGCTGTGGACAGCCTATATTTAAAGACACGTAACAGTCGCGGCCCGCTAACAAGGACTAAGGAAAGGTCTCGGGCACTGCGCGAATTCCCAAAATATAAAATCAAGAACAGATTTTAACTGCTAAGACACATTTTGATGGTGTTACATTTATTTACAAGATATTCGAATGTCGATGAATACCATATAAATAAAGTTTATAGTTTCCGGTTTGAAAATCGCTGACTTTTTTTTCTCTAAAAAATAAGGAATACAAAGTTATAAACCACAAAACCAGTATATATGCCAAAATAATCGTCTTAAAAAATCAAAACAATTATGTTATCTTGAACTCTATAACCTTGAAGTAAAGAAATATATACATACAGGATGTATCGTATACTATTGTAACAAACTTCGGGAGGTGATTCCTGGGATCAAAACAAGCAAATCCTATAAACATGTCCTACGAAACGTTGTTATCGAGTTACAGGCGTTTCACATTGTGGTAACATGTATCACTACCGCTTATAATTGTGTTGTTACGTTGGATAGGGCGTCCCGGTCCAGAGCATTGGCCTGCCCGGTCTCGTGACCTTAATCCACTGGACTATTAGCTGTGAGTACACATGAAAAGTGTGATGTATGCTACACCGGTTAACGACATCAACGACTTGCGACAGCGTATCAGTAACGCATGTGCACCTATTCGACATGACCCAGGTATTTTCGAGCGGCTTCGCCAGTCCATGGCGAGGCGTTGTCATGCGTGCATTGCAGCCCATGGCGAACACTTCGAGCATCCCCGTGATTCAATAACAACGCGTTGTACGACATATATTCACAGGAACATTTTTGCTTGTTTTGATCCCAGGAATTATCTCCCCGAGTTTGTTACAATAGCTTGTAACTTAAATTGAGCTTCTAAGAAGATGAAATTCTGTTAGAATTAAACAGTGTTTCATTCTGTTATTATAGAATTCTACCACAATGTAATTTTATAGAATTTAAAACAATAATTTTTGCATTTGTACTGATTTTGTGGTTTCCATACGTTATTATCCGACAGAGTCCACAATTTTTTATTCCAAAACTATACATTATATAAATTATTAGTGTAAGTCGTGGTTTTATACTCCATAAAGCAAACCCCACCGAAATATATTAAATAGTTCAAAATCTGTTTTTGATTTTATGTCTCGGACATTCGCGCACCATGAGACCTTTCCATAGCCCACAAATACTACAAACGTCAGTTATAACGGCCGAAGATGCTTCTGCTAATCCTGATGTTTTTACGGTTTGGTTGACAATTCCAGTGTAAATCAATTGGCGAAACAAGAATAACAGCGATTTTGAGAAAAAAAAACCCATTTGAAAAATCGCGTAAATTGTACTGCAAGTTTTCAAAGGTAAATATATTAAGTTACACCAGAATTTACTACGTGGTAAATATATAACATTTTATATATGAAATAAGCTGATAATACATTCGTGGTAAAAAAAAAAAAATTCCCACCGTTAAGGAAATGTGATTTTACAAGAAGTGATTTCAATATCATTTAATAAAAAAAATGGTTCCGTCCACCCACAGCACAGAAAAAGTTATAGGCATAATTTGTACCACGTCGGACCGCCTGAAGACACTGATCGATAATATCAGGCGTAAAATATAATAAACGCTTCATATTATTCTCCAGCTTCCACGATTGTTGCAAAACATGCTTCAAATAACAAATACTTCGACACGGAACGGAACAAGCTGGCTTTATATCATGCCCCAGAAACGTTCGATGACACACACATCAGGTGACGGGACATATCAAGGAAACTGCCATGATGCAAACCGTTCCTGTGAACCCAGAACTGTGTACAAACGAGCGTCATCTCGTTGGTAACTGACTCCTGAGTACTCAGCCAGCGCATGTAGCAATATGTCTCTCTCAGTGTACAGCTGCTCATGTACTGGCCGGCCCTCTTTATCAGTACGAGGAGCGACGACCATCATATGCGACAACTCCCCAGACCATCGCGCCAGTATTAGGGGACGTGTACCGCTGTAAATTGAACCAGTGTTTGTTGCGATCGACTAAAGCTTGGCGTGGCATAGAGGACTAGTTAAAAGAATTTTTGAAGTCTGTGCGGTTTCTGTTTTATCCGTATTTTCCCATGTGAGACAAAAATAATTACATAATGAAAAAAAGATTTGACTATGGTTGTAGATGTGAAACGAGTACCGGGAGAAAAAAATAACTGTTAAGATTTTTCCTGTGCCCTGGCCAGCTTGATTTCCAAATATAGAATCTAGAAATTAAGGGCACTGCCTACCAGCTTGGCAGCTGCAAAATTTAAACACGAAATTCAATGTTAAGGAAATTTCACCTAAGTGTGTTAATTTTAAAGATGAGCATTTCAAACTAAATGTGTTCTTCGCGAAATTTTTATAAGATCCCTAAGAGCGTATATTTTCAATATAGATGGCAGTAGGTATTTTTTTGCAAAACAAATTTTAAAAATTCCCCGCAAACAGGCTATACACGTTATGGAAACATTTAAATTGTTCAACGAAATTTTAATAGCATTTCGAGTTTAATATACTTATTACATCTGCATTGCCGTTATTAATTTTTGACTAGTGACTGCCGGCAAGAGAGAAGCGATTTTTTCTGGTGGGCGATTACATAGCTTAGTAATATTAGNACGAAATTCAATGTTAAGGAAATTTCACCTAAGTGTGTTAATTTTAAAGATGAGCATTTCAAACTAAATGTGTTCTCCGCGAAATTTTTATAAGATCCCTAAGAGCGTATATTTTCAATATAGATAGGCAGTAGGTATTTTTTTGCAAAACAAATTTTAAAAATTCCCCGCAAACAGGCTATACACGTTATGGAAACATTTAAATTGTTCAACGAAATTTTAATAGCATTTCGAGTTTAATATACTTATTACATCTGCATTGCCGTTATTCATTTTTGACTAGTGACTGCCGGCAAGAGAGAAGCGATTTTTTCTGGTGGGCGATTACATAGCTTAGTAATATTAGTTACAGGAGTCAAACAATGCAAACTTTAGTACGTGTAACAAGACTTATTTCCTACGTCCTGTCGATGCCTAAAATTAAAAAAAAAAATTTTTGCTATGGAAGTTGTAGCGAAAATTGCATAAATTCAAGACGGCGGGTAGTGATCCCGATTAATGGTATAATGAGTAAAGATCGTCGGGATTGCAAATTTCCCCGTGTTAGTCGTCCGGAAATGCTTCTAATGGGAATACAGCGCTCTAGCAAAGCTGCCGCAAGTTGCTGGATGATGGACAACGTAGCCGCTTGTTCTACTCGTGCCTGTCTGACAATCAAACGGTTCTCCCACCTGATGGTCTGCCAGGTTTCGTCTAGAACCGGTCAGGTCCGCCTTCACGTACCAAGTGCTCCCAACACAGCCTGATCAAATGACGAGCAACTAGGCGCACCGTCTACCCGGCCTTTCACATCTTTCCAATCCGCATCTCTGACTCCATCAGTCACCCGTGCGGCTGTCTCGTACGTCTTCGCGGCGTGTCTATCGCTCGTCAACTAGGCCTGCAAGTCACATCACATGCACTATACGGAGGACTGTTTATACACATCACACGATATGTGCATGCACCATCGTACGAAACTTTCATCTATTGCATATAGTCCATGCTGTATAAGAAGGCCACTTTCTGACACCAGACGCTTTCATCGCGGTGACAAATGTAGACTGATGCATAGGAAGGCCCATCAGCTGGTCCGTCAAGTCGGGGTTATATTTTTTATCAAAACGCTGTCAGCTAATCCACTGGCCATTGTAATGTACGCTAAACAAATTTTAAGATAGTTTAAGACTGACAACTGTCTAAAAAAAATAAGTAGGATATAAAAGAAAAATATAAAATGTTGCAAATAATTAAATATTTGCTAACGCTTTTTTAATTTGTCCGAGATAGTGAATTTGGGTTAACATTTGCGAGACGGTATGTTATATCTATTATTACACTTTGGACGTTAGAGCTAATATATTCGAGTTGGAAATATGTACGTGGAATAACGTTAGAATTGCTTAAAATGATTAACGCCTGTCTCACTTTCTACGGAAACAAGAATATGGGTTTCGGGAGAACAATATGGCGTACAATTAACGTAGACGAACGATTACCGGCCGAATATAAATTACTTGTACTCCAAACCGTTGTACATGAAATATATGTTACTTTAAAATTATGCAGAGCTCGTGGAAAAATATAACTATTGGCATCTGTTTGTAAATTCGTTTAAATTGCGCAGGAAAGCGCATAATTACCTCACATAATATCCGACAGATGGCGGGCACAGNAATTAAATATTTGCTAACTCTTTTTTAATTTGTCCGAGATAGTGAATTTGGGTTAACATTTGCGAGACGGTATGTTATATATATTATTACACTTTGGACGTTAGAGCTAATATATTCGAGTTGGAAATATGTACGTGGAATAACGTTAGAATTGCTTAAAAATGATGAACGCCTGTCTCACTTTCTACGGAAACAAGAATATGGGTTTCGGGAGAACAATATGGCGTACAATTTACGTAGACGAACGATTACCGGCCGAATATAAATTAATTGTACTCCAAACCGTTGTACATGAAATATCTGTTACTTTAAAATTATGCAGAGCTCGTGGAAAAATATAACTATTGGCATCCGTTTGTAAATTCGTTTAAATTGCGCAGGAAAGCGCATAATTACCTCACATAATATCCGACAGATGGCGGGCACAGCGCGTCACGGCGAAGTTTGAGCCGCTGTTTTAAATTGCGCAGGAAAGCGCATAATTACTTCGCATAGTATCCAACAGATGGCGGGCACAGCGCGTCACGGCGAAGTTTGAGCCGCTGTTTTTGGATAACAGATAGCATCTTAAGTTGATAGTTCTTATATTACGGGCTGGAAATATATTTCAAATACGTGTCGTTTCGTCAAATTATTAGAAAAAATAACTCAACAATATTATGCAATATTTCTGTATGTTTTTGGAATTAATATCAAGGACGTGTTGAAAGCGAGGTTGGAGAGGGATGATACGACGTGAAAAAGCTTTCTGAAATTAGCACAACTTCAGAAAACTTTTCCACGTCATATCATTCTATTGTGCATTTCATTTTGAACACCTATACACAACTACATTATCACAAAGTTTAGTTTTTAACACTAACAACCATTGTTTTGGGACCTTGTAAAATAAAATGTATTAATAAACCTAAGAACTCTTTCTTATCCGCGTATTTTCTGCTTTTGTGATGTGCATCGGCAGTGCACTCAGAATAGTCAACGCAATTTTAATTTTTGTTCGTTCGTGCATCAGCTGATACAGGATTTTGTAAATGGCACTTTGTTTGTTTCGTATACGTCAATTGCCACTCACTGACTGTCAGAAAGTGGCCTTCTTATACCGTATGGACCATACCATATATCAGCAAATGTTAAATCCACTGAATGATTTTTACATGTTGTACCATTTTCATGACGAGACTAAGCCATTCTATGTAATGAAGTTATGATAAAAGAGTGAATTAATAATAAAAATATCTGGGTGAACAAAATAAATCATGTGCTACTAATTTTATCACATTTTTTGATAATATGAAACTAGGAGTATGAACCGTGACACTCTTTATGTGCAATGCCATTTGTTGTGCTAATAAATGAAATTACCATTGGGAATACAATAATTGCATTTTTCCGTGTGCAGTTTCAGAAGGCTAAAGCACATATTTGATCGCAAATGGCGAATTCTTGTTAACTGTGAGAACGGAATGATTTTTAGGGTATTTCAAAAACAGGAAATGTGGTATAATGCTGCCATACATGTACCTGTACGAGGTCTTCGGTCCTACACATTCCTTTCAGTACGATATCTTGCATCCCAATAAAAATTCCACATTTACGATGTCAGAAAAAGCTCGCCAAGTGCACTACACTGACGAAAAATGTTTCCCATCGAAGTTGGCAAAAAACACTACCTAAGATATCATTTTCTTGGTTTTTCTTCAATGACTATCGGAAAAAATAGGCTAATTGTAATCCTTTTCTGCGTCTTAATCGTTACCTGTGCATATCTGTAACATATACACAACAAATATAAAAATATTATTAATACCCGTTTCTACGTAATAGTGGATAACTACGGTGCTATTGGTCACAAATCTGCAAATCCTAAAGCATAACTAAAGAACATTAAGCTGAAGATGCAAGCTATAGGTGTTGCGGATGAACGCGCACGCTCGACTTTAAAGCAGGACGTGTTGTGCCAAGCTGATTAGAAGCTGTGCCGCAGGAACCAACTTTGCTCGTTTCACGTCGGAACTCGA
This sequence comes from Clitarchus hookeri, assembly GCA_002778355.1. Lineage (NCBI taxonomy): Eukaryota > Metazoa > Arthropoda > Insecta > Phasmatodea > Phasmatidae > Clitarchus > Clitarchus hookeri. Next base: position 745,536 of record NQII01000066.1, on the reverse strand, counting down.
ATAATACGCTTTCGCGTACACAACGCCGCAGCCCCGGCGGAGTGGTCGAGTTAAGGGCGGCATCAGCAACACTGCCGGGACACGAGAAATGATCCGCCGCCCGCAGACGTCTGGGGAAAGTTGAACTGCAGGCGTGGCGGCACGCGATACGCAGGTTGTACGGCTACCGCGGCCGGAAAACCAACGCCACGAGGTCAATGATATGCTTATTAGAGGTTACCAGAACAAGTCCTCTTTATACCTAGTGAAATAACAGTGAAAATATAATTCCCGCCTCAATTATTTTCTACCTCCGTAAGTGTTCTGGGGTTACAGTATTATTTTCATAAAAAAAAAAAAACATCTATCTTGAGTTGCCTAACCTTCACGGCCAGTTCAGTCGTCCTGCACATAAAAATAATGACACGATAACTGGTGCCAGGAAATTGCAAAGTGCCATCGATCCACGCAAAATGAGCTCTGTAATAATAGGTGCTGGACAAATACAAATGGCCCTCTCACAAATTTAGGCGTGCAGATCAATGCCTCTCTCGACTGGTCAAATCATGTTAATAGAATAAGCAGAAACTTTTTCACTTAATTGTACTCACTGAAGAGTATGAAGAACCTTCTACCCATATCTACCGAAAATAAATATTCTTGTACTCTCACTACCCCTAGTATAGATTACTGCGACTTTGTTTATAGTGACCTCCCTTGTGACTTGTCTGAAAAACTACAGCACCTGCAGAAGATACACGAAAATTTTCTTGTAAAATCTGCTTAAACATATATTAGTAATATTACAAATTATAAGCTTGTATTTCAACTTATTATTGAGAAGTATAAATAACATTATCATTTATTTGGTCCAAGAAAACAAATGTGGTGAATAAATGAGATAGAAAGAAGAAAATTTAATCCAAAATAAAATTCATTAAAAAAACGTTTTACCTTACCGGCACAGGGGTACTAACTAACCTACGACCCTGGGTTAATCCCCGCACCTTTAACCACACCACCAATTTAACTTACGTCAACACTAATTTTTACAATATAAACAATATGGTACCGACTAAGCAAGAAAATCATTTTAGGTCTTGGGAAGGACTGAGGTTAAGGAAGATAATTTCTGTGTTTCATAATATCATTAAATTCTGCAGACGGACTGCAAATTTGCACAGTTGTAGTTTTATAATAACAGAAAAATTGTTTAATGAACGTGCGTCGGAACAACAGTTATTAGTATTAAATACATGAAAAATATTAGCACAGTTATTCGGTTAAAAAACGAATTTATTACAGTTCATGAGTACTGTGTAGTTATGGAATATTAACATTAACAAATAATATGTGNTACAGTTCATGAGTACTGTGTAGTTATGGAATATTAACATTAACAAATAATATGTGGTAATAGCAAGACTTTTTTTTAAATTGTCTTCGTTCTTTTATTGCGGTTATTAAAGTAAGTGTTTTACGTTATTTACACTTCCGTAACGTTTTTTTTCCACGCAGATACGTTTTACATCNCGTCGGAACAACAGTTATTAGTATTAAATACATGAAAAATATTAGCACAGTTATTCGGTTAAAAAACGAATTTATTTCAGTTCATGAGGACTGTGTAGTTATGGAACATTAACATTAACAAATAATATGTGGTAATAGCAAGACTTTTTTTTAAATTGTCTTCGTTCTTTTATTACGGTTATTAAAGTAAGTGTTTTACGTTATTTACACTTCCGTAACGTTTTTTTTCCACGCAGATACGTTTTACATCNGCGGTTATTAAAGTAAGTGTTTTACGTTATTTACACTTCCGTAACGTTTTTTTTCCACGCAGATACGTTTTACATCACCCATAGTTTGTACACAAACAGTTATATATGGATCGATGTTGTTGAGTGTCCGCCATTTTGTCTGAGCTCATGAATACGGATCAGTATAATAAAAACATTTATTGAGGTCTATTCCAAATACGGCTCTTGTAATTTTACAAGCAATTGATACTGCATGAGGGATTTTTGTACTGTCACAAACGTTTGTAAAATTGCAAACACTTTCTCAATAAAAATTTACAAAAAAAATTCAGCGCGGTATATATAACATTTCGAATCTTGGGAGCACATTGGCCCAAACTATAAAAGAAAACTAAATTGATTCAATCTCGACGACAGGCACGAGTTAAATTCACTGCAGTTACTAAAAACGACACCAGAATTTAAAAGTCGTAAATATGTGGCCGATAAATTTCAACCACTTAATGTTAACCAAAATCTCCACTCAACTTCATGCCAAACATCACACTTAATTATACCCATTCATAAGCCTAAATTATTCTTCAAATAATTAATCGTTCCTGCTGCTCGCTCTTGGGATGATCTGCCTAGAAATATCAAACGTTTGTTAAAACGTAAACAATTTCAACCGCAATTAAAAAATTTATATGGCGGAAATAAGAAATTTGAAGCAATACAAGTATGGTACCACGTCCGTTAACTTATCTGTTGCAGTTTTTTTCTTTTGTGTGATTTTTGTCTGTATGTGATATTTAGCTGCTGTTCATGAAATTACAATTTTTTATCTCTATCATTAACATACGTACTAGTGGTAGATATGTATTTATTGGTTCAGAAATGGGTTTATCACTCATTCTAAAATGTGTTTTTCTTGTGACGTCTCCGTTTCTTTTTTGTCAGTAGGCCCACGCGCAATAACCTGGTTACCTGAATGTTTCTTACATAATTTTTAGTATTTTTTTCATAATTGTTTAATTATTTTTAGAGTTGTTAGTGTATTTCAAGTATTCTGTATGTATTCTTAAGTATTACGTGATAATAGAAAAATCAATGTATGTAACATTTTCGTTGTACACTGTAGAGCCAAAAAAACTGGTATAGGCGTGCGTATGCAAACAACAGAGGTATGGAACCAATCAGAATAACGCGATGCGGTCGGCAGCTAGATCGGTTACTGCTGCTACAATGGCAGGTTATCAAGATTTAAGTGAGTTTGAACGTGGTGTTATAGTCGGCGCAAGAGAGATGGGACATAGCATCTCTGAGGTAGCGATAACATTTGGATGTTCGCGTACGACCATTTCAAGAGTGTACCGTGAATATCGGAAATCCGGCAAAACATATTCGACATCGCTGCGGCCGGAAAAAGATCGTGAAAGAACGGGACAAACGACGACTGACGAGAATCATTAAACGTGACAGACGTGCAACCCTTTCTCAAATTAGCGCAGATTGGATTTGTGGACTTCCCTGTAGAATTCATGGTTTGAATTGCCTCCTGCATACCTTCAGACATTAGTCGAGTCCATTTAACGTCGTCTTGCGGCACTTCTGCGTGCTCGGGGGCCCTACACGATATTAGGCAGGTGTACCAATTTTTTGGCTCTCTTCAGTGTATGTGGTTAAGTGTCAGACAAGACGAAAACATTAACTTGCTACAAATAAGGCCAGTAAAAAATAGAGTACGCGACAGTGTTTTGCTCAATTTTGAGGAAATGAACTTCTGTAGTTCATGGAAATTGGTGTGTCCAATGCGAAATACATTTTATTGTGTGTTGATCCTTTAAATACTTCGTAAAAACCCACAGAAATAGTCAGAGGTGGCAGCCTGCGAGTTTATTGCATGACCTCCAAACAATGTTCTGCCGGACTCATGTGAAGATACCTGCAAGTTCTTTGGTGTGTACATATAATACGACTGTTTTTCATACACCACCTTCTTATGACTGCACTGGAGTACCTAATCACTTCAGTTACAAAAATAATAACTTTCGTGGATAAAATTAATTAATTTTGTTTTAAATATTTGTAAGCATTATTAATATTTTCATTGCAAACGATTACAGTAATTATATTGATCATCTTGCTTGATGGAGGTTTTTTCGCTAAACGTTCTTTATAATGGATCCATAATGGAAAAACTTTTTAATTTTGATTAAAAACACTCTCTTATTCATTGTTTATTCAAAACATTTAAATAAGTGAATTCTAGCAGAATATCTTCAGTGATTACACTTATCTGACAATTTCGATGGTGTCTGTACTACTTTGTAATGAACTCTGCATGTTGTACAGTTGGACGTAATACTCCAACGTTAGTCCAACGGTACGAGGTCTGAGAATAAAGATGGCCTCACCATTGGTAACGTCCAATCCAGTTATTCCAGAAAGTTGCTGTTAAGGTGAATGCGATCAGTAAAAGTAAAGAGTGAAGAGGCCCCGTCGTGCTCGTATCACAGGAGGGGACGTTTTGCCAATGGAACACCCAACAAGAGCTCCGGCAATACTTTCTAACCGATGTTAGCTATTCCTATTCAGTGAGGTGGGAGACGAGGCATAAGAGCCAATAAGATGGTCGTACAGAATTCCAGATATCACACTGACGGACAACAGACTCGGATACGCCCTTCTGGCGTCGCGTAATAGTATTACTGAGGTTTAGAACTCTGTGAAGACAAACGCCTCGGCAAAATTCGCCTTCTTGGGTCGGAAATTAGTGAATTGGGGTATTGCTATCTTCAACAATTCAATACAATTCCACGAAGTTCCACAGAAATAGCTTTCACAAACGTATGTTGCTGAATCTGCTATTCTGGTTCTTACCACCAAGCCAGATTGGTCTTCGTGCATAACAATGATAATGTGAGTATTCAAAATAATTTTTAAGCACTAAAATTCCGACAGACAAATATATGAACTAAGCAAAATTATTGGATCAAACGCCAATTAATGGCATAAAGCATCGACACTTACTACTGTTAAATATCATCTTAATGTGTGCGTCAAAATGGGTATTATAATCTACAAATTAAATTTTACGCCAGGCAGCTATTGCAACAATATAGAAAAATAACCCTGAGAAAAATGTAATTGTGTGGTATGGAACTGAAATTTACCGATTCAAATGAAATTCCCTGAGCTTTCATTTATCTGTCTAAGAAAAATTTGTTCTGCCAATTCCAGAGAGTGCAACTTTGGGAAGATTTCAAATCGAGTGGCTGAGAGAAATACAAAAACGCCATGTTCACTTTGAGAGTCCCGCTCCTTACTGTATATTACCGCCACTTTCCAGATTGGGTTCGTGCGTCACCAAGGTTTTGACGACCGACCACCTTACGTGCACGGAAACCAAACTGCCCGCATCATTCGTCCCATTGTGACGGACGACTCTAGTTACGACGCACCACCTCCATTTGAGCTTATGAATGAAACAGCTAATGACAGCAAGATACGTGGATGAAATTCTAGTATGCCCATTATGTCAACCCACACCTCCGACGATTAACCCTATCATTCTCCTGTACATCTCTACAGAGTTCGGGTTCTGAAACAATGCCTGCGTGATGTCATCAACACCAATTTGGCCAGCAATTTTACTCGGATCCTTTCTACGTTACCTCACAGCACATGGGAGATGCGACGCACGTCGTCTCTGCGTATAAAGAACGAAGTAATGAGTGATGGACCGCAAAACACTATTCAGAATCGACATGCACTGATACCAGGACGCTCCAGAAATAGGCCTACGTATCCCTAACAGAAGAATTAAACGCTCCAATGCCATGGGAGCCGCGTCGGCTATATGAGGAAAAACTGCAGCGGACACAGCTTCGGGTGCCAACTGCCAAGTGTTGCAATCTACAAGTGAACCAACCAAGTTAGTACCACTACAGTGCCAAATCTCTATCACCTCCGTACAATCGTATTTGATAAATACTTCATAGTAATGTAACATCGATTCAAGATCCCTTCACGTACACTGATCTTGAGCTGTTGCGTAGTCAGTTACATCTTGGGAAAACTGACAGAATAATATTTTAAATATTGATTCGCCGAGCAGCTAACCAGAGAAATTTCGTTGGTACTACCCGGTAATGCGAGAAACATTTTCTTTCCAAATAAGCCGTGCAACCAGCGCTGCACGCACGCAAGCATGTATGTCACGCGGGCTCACCCCCCTACCCCCTCTTGCAACAGTGGTTCAGAAAAATTATCGCCACGCCACGTCACGATTATTGTGTCCAAAGACTTTACAAGATTCATAAGTGATTTCCAAAAGTACTTGACTGGAAGAGAAAAGAACTATAAAACATGCATTCATGTAGCAGGTTTACAGGATGTTCACAGTAAACTGAGAACTTTTGAAAGCACTGCTTTATGTCTAATAGTATGCGTATTCTTCCGCCATACGTAAAATTAGCATTGACAAGAGCCTGATCACTTTATTCGTGCGTAGGTTGAGGCAAACTAAACATTATTATAAAATAATTTTTTTTATGCTAATTTTTATATTTATGGGAATTAAAACTCAGAAAGTGAAATAACTAATTTCTGTATCAACAAATGTTTACCTGGCACATTTATTTCAACGTTAAGGCAAGAAACTACTTTCCCTCCGTCGTTGCCAACTTTACTGAGCGCATGCCAGTAATTGTGCCCGATAAAATACCCGCTGATTTCAAAAGTGTTCACTAAATTGTGAACAGCCTTTACAATCTCTACAATCGTCCATTCTCTGTCTCCGCTGCGTTGAAATGGACTACGGATAAGGGAATTATATTTTTTCCCCGCAATACTTCATTAGAAATAACTTTCACACTTAAATTTTTATGTAACCTAGGCTACGTTAAATTCCAAACTCGTTTTGTCGTGGATTACCCAGCTAGTCTAGCAGGTGAAATTTGTGATTTTATGAAGTTAGTTAGGGGATAAAAAAAGTTTGGTCCTGTTAAACTTTGTCACAAAGACAAGACGGGGCAGTCTGGGGTTAGCCTGACGCTCTCCTCAGACCGATATGTTCACCTTTCTCGAAAGAAACTACACATGGCTAACCGCTAAGTCAATGAACCAGTCACCAATTCCTAGTTGATTTCTGTGGGTACAACCATGAAGTAAAAATAATATAATACAGATATGACAATGACTGAGCGCCGAGCGGATCGACCATATGATGTCATTGTTAAGACTTACCGAGGTACGAGTTCTAATTACTACGCCGCAAAGGCACCGTATTACATGTTTCTAGTGAACCCTGCACACTTCAGAGCGCAGTTCAGCGGTGTGTTCAAAATTTTAGTCGAAGTGCCGTTCCGTACTATAAATATCCGCGTGGCTCAAGCCGTGACGTTACGGTACTCGGAGCGCTAGTAAAATGTTAAGGTCTAAATTCACATAAAGCACTTCGGCTTTACAACAGGCTCGAGCAGTTCGCCGTATGATTACATACTTTGACCGGGAATATCAATAAGGGTGAACGTGTATGCAATTTTTTGTGTGATACAAACAAAAAAAAAATTGGCGAAAAAACTTCAAAAACTTTGGCTGGAACCCATCAGAAGAACGCGCTCGAGTTAGGCCACGTGTGCACACTAAATACATGAAAGGAAGTGGTGGCAGGCTGTCCTCTGTGGGCCATTATCAGAGCATAACTTGCCAAATGCTCTACGCATAGCAACAGTGGCAGGCAATACCGTCAAACTTTGATAATTAAAAACGTTTGGGGCCAAAATATTTGTCTTCAAATAATCCAAATTTTAAAAAAATTTTATTGATATGTTTTTTTTGGGGGCATGTTTTTCTACTATGCAAATGGTGTTAACATCACGAAAGTTTACGGAAATTAGAATCTGNATAAATATACTATAAAAAGGAGAGTGACTTTACATGGGTATAGTGTCCCTTACGTTTGAAATTTACTTTTATTTCACCGTAGTTTATTTTTCAGATCAAAGACTGTATTTAAAAACGACCGCTGTCCGGCACAGCGGCACAGGGCATATCTGGAAAGATATTTCCAAGTCGACAATATTTTGCCCGTGTTGTTTTTGCTGCATCTGTAGCTGAAATAAAAATTAGCTAATTATTCATATAGAAAGTTATAAAGAGAGATGAATAAACAGGAGTTGGCAAGGATACCATATCATTAAACGGAACACTGCGCCCTACGTTACAACATGCAGAACTCATTAGAAAGTAGTACACACGCTAAAAAAAAAAAAAGATAGGAAAAGTACGATTTATGTTGCATATAAAAGAAGAATGTACATACACTGAAGAGCCAAAAAACCAGGTACACCTGCCTAATGACGTGTAGGACCCCCCAAGCATGCAGAAGTGCCGCAAGACGACGTAGCATGGACTCGACTAATGTCTGAAGGTTTGCAGGAGTCATTGAAATCTGCGCCAATTTGAGAAAGGGTTTGCACGTCTGTCACGTTTAATGATTCTCGTCAATCGTCGTTTGTCCCATTCGTTTACCATCTTTTTCCGGCCGCAGCGATGTCGAAGATTTGATGTTTTACCGGATTCCCGATATTCACGGTACACTCGTGAAATGGTCGTGCGCCGACTATAACACCACGTTCAAACTCACTTAAATCTTGATAACCTGCCATTGTAGCAGCAGTAACCGATCTAGAAACTTTGCCAGACGCTTGTTATCTTATATAGGCGCTGCCGACCGCATCGCGTTACTCTGATTGGTTCCATACCTCTNGGAGCAGTAACTGATTTAGCAACTTTGCCATACGCTTCTTGTCTTGTATAGGCGCTGCCGACCGCATCGCGTTACTCTGATTGGTTCCATACCTCTGTTATTTGCATATGCACGCCTATACNTGCCGACCGCATCGCGTTACTCTGATTGGTTCCATACCTCTGTTATTTGCATATGCACGCCTATACCAGTTTGTTTTTGGCTCTTCAGTGTATTTTGTAATACTGTGAAATATTTTGTTCGAATTTAACCAAACTGTAGCAACAGTCTACTGCCAATAAAAAATTTACGAGTATCTACATTCTAAATGCTCCAAAAAGAATATTTTGCAAAAAAAATCTTTCATTTAGCACGGCCATTATAATTACTCTAATTATGTGTGATAAAAATCATTAATTATTAATTACACAAAATTATTTTATGCACACACAACCTTTACTGTTATAAAATAATAATTTTCGTGGGTGGAATGGATAAAACTATTAAAAAATGTAAACATTGTTACTGTTTTTTTTATTATACTAGTGCAAATCACCAGATTAATTATTATAATAAGTTTGCTTAGTGAAAGTTTTTTTTAATAAACTTTTTGAAGGACCCAAAACAGAAATACGCTCAAATTTTGTTTGAAAATAGACTCTCGTTATTAATATTTTTAAACATTTAAATAAGTAAATTCTAGCAAAATATTTTACAGTGTTACAAAAAAAATGCGCCCTTCTCTCGCGTGGAATTTAAACCGCACTTTTCTGACAATTCTGGTGGTGTGAGTACCACTTCGTAACGAGTTCATGTTGTACAGTCGTGCGCAGTGCTGCATTAGAATACTGAAACATACGCGCCACTACGGTGGGTATTGATAATGGAAAACTATGTAGGGGGGGGGGAGACGGAGCAGCGGCTAACACGAGTTATTTGGCTCGCTACACGATGGCGCCACGAGCAAACGGAAGCTACTGCAGAGTTACCTGGCGCTGGGCTGAGGAACTAGCTCCAACAGCGCTCACAAAAGTCTAATGACTTCGTTCCTTCAGTTATATTATTCAACATGACACTAGTTGCTTTGACACGGAGACGCGCACCCAAGCTCACAATTGCGTTTACTCAACTACTTACAAAAATCATCACCATTTTTTTGCATTAGCTTTCCTTCCTCATTGCCTTCCTCTAAAAACACTGTTGGCGTTTATTTACTCCCTCCGCTTATTGCACTAACATGTTATCCAAGGGAACGACCTATATCTATGTCACGTTCTCAGAGGCCAAGAAAGGTTTTAAAACACATAGCAATAACAAAATTATGTTAATATAAGTGTTTAAAATTGGTACGTAACCAAAGTCTGCAATCTAGCTCACCTTTCCGTTTACTCTTGGGACATCTTCCATATTCACAGACGTATTATGCAACTTAGGAGTGCAGGTTTATTACGGTACGATATAAAAACCGTTGAGTGAGGCGGGAAACATCGCCCCAACCACCCAATTTGTTTATTTAACGCGAGGGAAGAAGCAAACGCCACTCCACTCACTACCCTCTCACGACGGCTCCAGACTACGCCAAACACATTGATGGCTTCTGAAGAGGCATCGAAGCTCCAGGAGAAACCTTTCCTTTCTTCCTTTCTCTCTCACTCCTCTCTCTCTCTCTCNCTTCTGAAGAGGCATCGAAGCTCCAGGAGAAACCTTTCCTTTCTTCCTTTCTCTCTCACTCCTCTCTCTCTCTCTCCTCTCTCTCAATATGTGTCTATAGAAGGCCGTACTGGAGCCGAAGAGTCACGGAAGAAGTANCTCTCTCTCTCTCTCCTCTCTCTCAATATGTGTCTATAGAAGGCCGTACTGGAGCCGAAGAGTCACGGAAGAAGTAAAGGACCAAGGGTTCCTGATCTTCCCTCGCCGCTTTTCCATCAGTTCGCCCTCCAGAAGGGATCCTTTGTCAACATTTCTCGCAGTGATATTATTGTGTGCAAAGTACACCGCGGAAATGAAGTTTTGGCGCTTGCGTCACAGGCACTTTGTGAAGGCGACACACAATGGCCTAAACTTTAACATATAAAATTAAAAGTGTCATTTATATTCCGAATAGTACATATAACCACGGGTTTTCAAAAGGTGATGCTCTGGCCAATATTTCGGCGATTCCATTTCAACCTTAAATTTAAATTCACGGTAAGGCACTAGAGAAAAACAAGGCTTGTTTAGAAATGTCTACTTCCAGGTAAAACACTGTGGTTTGTAAAAATAGCGAATTGCACAATGGAACAGCAGTTATAAAAGTTCATGTTCGGCAATTCATTGTCCTCAGTTACAAAAAAAAAAGTAGTGTCCTGGATGAACGAATGCACACAAGGTATAATAAATTAGTGTCTTGATATTTAAACAAAAATTTTGAGCTAATCGATTAGCACGTAAAAATTGGTACGGAGATTAATTAGTGCCGCAGATTAAATTCGTAGAGAAAAAAAGTTGTCTCTCTGCAGGAACTTCATTTAAGGTGATTTTTGAGCTTCAATCTTTATGAAAAATCATGAAACCATCCAACATGACTTTCGTTATTATAGATTAAAATTATATGGGAACCACATTAAGTTATACAGAGGATGTTCTACGGTTACACAAAAATTGTAGTTGTCGTTTGTAAGGGCAAGAACGCGTGTGGCCAAGTGTAAAATTGGACCTTATCATCACCTCCGTGACGCACACTTTCCTACCCAGAACAGTCATAGTATAGGTATTCTGGGTGTTGAAGCCTAAAAGAGTAGGAGCACTAAGGGCGAGCCAGGTGCGCGCATCAAATGTCTTGACGCGCAAGGCACTGAACGGACGTGCAGTTTCTCTCAACTCACCTCTACAGGACATTCGTTTAAGACGCTATCATTTTATGGTGTAATAGTAAAGACAAATGTGTGCTGCATGTCCATGTACTATGCTAAGTAGCACGTACCGGATGTTTCATACCTTTTCCAGTTTAAAAAAATACACATTATAGACGGAAACAGGGCATTCGGACTTGACATTTCTCTTAAAAGGTATGTGTAAGCAAGACATCTATAACCGCAGGTGCCGAGTTCTCTGTGTTGACCAAAATCAATGGCCCATTTTGATACAACAATAAGAACCTCAACATTCTTCCACAAGTACTGAGACCCTCATACTCAATGTGGTCTGGCCGGGGTTACTACTACCCATGGCACTAACATCTCTCGGGCATACTACCATTCTCTGAAGTTAAAGCATAGAGAACTTGTACGCTCCGTACCACCCGACGGTTGCGTGCCCGTCACCTTTAACGTCGTCACGCCGACTGCCGGCACAGCGACCTTGCTTACACAGTTTCTCCCCGCGTAGATACTATCTAGAGGTTTGGGCGGGTCTTGACAGCCGACGAGGGTGAAGCGAGTTGAGTATGCATCCGCGCCGGAATGCAGGGTCGGGGGAAACAGGAAATCCCCGAGAAAACACGCCAACCAACTGCACAGACCGGCACAATTTCCCCCAGCGAAAATCCAGGAGGGACCTCGCCGGGAATCGAACCCGGTCCACCTTGGAGGGATGGGAGCGCTCTAACCACTGCACCACCGCGGCACCTGGCGCACAGTGGAGTAACCACGTTTAAGACTAAATTATAACACACTTGGTTCGCGTTTAACCCATTCAGGCGTTATGGCCTATGTATGTATGTTGCAAAAGAAGTGGATTTAATGATGTTAAGTAGTACGCAGCAGAACGCTGTGTTCGACCACGGAAGTCCCCCTTCACGTGGTGGGAGACATCATTTGTTCTGACACACAGCTGCGGCCAACAACATCAAATACAAACACATTTAGGGTGATTACGCACTGTCGACTGGTCGCCGGCGACTATAGTTAAAAATACTTCATTATTTGATAATTTGAAAAAATTTTAATTGTTTAAATCAATGCCATAAGTAAGTTTAATTACAAAAAAAAAAAAAAAAAAAAAAACCAAAAGCGAAGTTCGAAATAAATCTATAATTTCTGAATCTTGAGATGCACTTGAAGCAGTAGATAACTGCGACTCTGTGCGTTCATATGATGTTGAAGCTCGAGTGGGTTGTGTGTAGTTCTGTAGTTGAGCTCGAGTTGGTAGTGGGTAGGAATTCTGTGGTTCAGGCCGTGCTCGTGGTTGTTGACTTGGTGCAGAAGAAGACCCGGCCCATAAGAACTACAAAACCATATAACAGTGGATCAATGTGTTATAATTATAAACACTTTTTTTCTATAATTTTACTTGCCATTTGTGACGCTGACTACAAGTTCATATACATACATGTCGGTTCCTATGGAAAATATGGTGATTCCACTATACTTCGGAACTCAACATTTTATCAAAAGCTAATGAATAATGTTTTACAAATTCCGGAATCTAAACCTATGTCATCACAAAGTCCTACACCAGTACCGTTTGTTATTGTTGGTGACGAAGCATTTGGACAATCTGATAAAGTTATGCAACCGTTTGGTGGATCAAATTTAACAACGAAGAAAAAAATGTTTAATTATCGACTTTCTCGTGCTTGACGATATTTCGAATGTTCATTCGGTATATTAGCAAATAAATGACAGATTTTTCACAGACCTATTAATGTCAATTTGGATCTAGTAATAATTGATTGTCATCTATTCCACATGGTAAACAAAAATAAAGTTACTTCATATTTAACTATTTGAGTGTTATATGCCTTCTGCGCTTTGTAAAAGAAAAGAAAATTCAATAATGTATGCTGAACTAATTTTGTGACTCAAATACTGGTAATCCCACAATGATTTCTATCTCACCCCCGTAACTAAGAGCAATTTTAATTTTTTGCGGACGCATATGCATGCCTACACAATGGACGGCTGTCGTAACAATCCTCGCCATCTTTATTTCATTCAGTCTCCGAGGACAGCTAAGAAATGCAACTCAATACAAGAGGAATAGGCAGCAAGTAATAAACTGTCGCAACGGTATTCTCCTAGATGGAGCGCGGACAATCACTCCCCGCGAGTCAGCTCGCATCGAACCCGAGACCTGCATAGTGCGAGTCAGGCGGCTAACGGCAAGACGACACACGCTCGGTGAGAGGTCGAGAGGGAATGGCTCCATGGCACACATGTGGAATGTATGGTGGAATTTTACCTCACTCCTGCGAGAAAACTTACACAGCTTACATTGTGTTAGTCACGCATTTGTCCTTGTTTCATAGCAACAGAAAAATATGGCGAACGAAATAATACGTTCGTATTATTCAATACGGAAACTATTCGAACTTCAGACAGTTAAAAACAAGTTTTCTATGCTCAATTCACTACTACAATCCCACGCAAATAATAGGTAGGTATATAGGTTGGGTTTAAAAGTCTCGTCGATAGCGAGATAATTACAGACGGGGCAAGTTTCTCAAAGGGGAGGGGATTGCCAAGGGATCAGCCATGGTCTAAAGTTAGGACCAATACCAGCATTCACCTGAAGTGATTTCGGGAAACCATGGAAAACCGAAATCAGGATAGCTGGACTGGGATTCGAGCCCGTGTCCTGAATGCGATCGGGTGGTTTACCACAACGCCACTTTGCTCGGTACGCAGATAACAGACCTCACCACGTATGCAATACAAGGCTAAGTAAATGCGGTAATAATTATATATAAAAATTCTGATTATACATGTTCCATTTACTTGGAGTATCGCGCATTCAAAACAAACAACATTAACTGACATATATGATGTATCGGTAACAATATTCTATTTTGACATTACTGCTGAGAAAATCCTTATTATACATCACTTTTTTTTTTGTAATCCTTCCATACGCCCACTGACTATCCAGACGGCATTAAGATGTTCTCCTGTACGTTTTACATGTATAAAAAATTCACAAATACAAAAAAATGCATTCATTATTGATGCGCTAAATACACAAAACAGGTATCTGAGGAAATACTCCCTCCTTCTCATGAATATTTATTCGATTTGCAGAAAGAAAGTTAATTAGAAGTCCGAAGAAGAGGGTAAAGGGTCCGAGCAGGGGTTTCGCTGGGTTAGAGAAAAAAAAAACGCAAAAGGGCAACTTACTAAGAGAATTTCAAACGAGAAGCTTGGGGCGATGACATTATTATTCTCCAGAGCGCGGAATTATCGTGAAACAACGAAGGCAGCTTCCGAGGAAAAGGTCGTACAATCTCTGAGGAACAGGGTACGTGTTGTAAGTTCAACATTTTGAAATGCTGCTTTTTATTAACAGTGTTTGCTATTTATAAATACTCCGTTTTTAGAAGCACAGTTCTTGGTCCCTTTCACCTTCCAATGACGTGCTGCTCTGTGTTCAGTTCTCTCAAGGTAACAAACTTCGTTGGTGAATTTTTATTTAATTTTTTTAAGGCTCCCGAAAAAAAGTGATTCCAATTCCCACACCCTTGTGGGATAACTAGTAGCGTGTTGACCAATATGCATTTTCCACTCCAAAATTCATGTTGCGGGCCAACGGTATATCGCCCCATCTCGACCGCTCCAGCTTGCCAACAACGCGGTGATATATGGAACTAGAAGAACACTAGTACAGCAAGAGATGACAGGTCGCGGAGGGGAATGTTACGTTGTTGGCACACACCTGCCTGACTGACAGTTCACATCTGGCGGAAACGTAACACGTTCGAGAATGTCGAGGGCTGGCTTTCCTTTCGAGAAACGTATCGATGCCAAATTAGTCACTGTGGACGTGTGTAGGAATGGAGTAATCGAGAAAGGATTACCGCAAGGTATACATACAGCCACTTTAGCGCGCCGAAGATAATTCTGGAGCATGTTGTGGACGTCTAGATCCAGCGAGTGTTCCTTGCAGCACGGACCCGTGTGCTCAAGATGACTGCAGGGAGTGATCGAGGCGCTCTTGAGTAGATGCTGTGGTGTCTGTGATTCACAGATACCGATCAGTTTGTGCACTAAGAACGACATTGAGTAACAGACGACATAATGTTTGTAAATGCGACTAATTTAATTATTTAACTGATTAATGCGGTACAATAACAAGCGTATGTTTTAGAAATAGGTCATTGCCTTTTCACTCGGAACAGTTAATATACACAGTGAAAGGCATATTACAAGTAGATAAACTAGGAAATTCATTTTAACCCATTCCTCCAGAACCTGGCTACATCCACGTAACTGTAAAATTGTTTTCTGTGACACCTCTAGTTGCTGTGACAAATTAATACCTGTATTGTTCGTACATAACTATTTGGTATCAGTGTCTCCCGTATTTGTGGCAGGCTGAAGTCCTAAGTACTTGCGTGAATACAGGTCGCGAAAGAGAACACAAAGCAATCACCCTAAGTAGTGGCTAAAGATGATGCTGATGCATTAGCAGAAGTGATACAGAAGCCGCCCTTTCCAGCGAGCAATTGTGAATTACCATAAAAACGGAAGTGGTGTGGTGGCACGTGGTGTGGTGATAACGATATCTCAATAAAATACCAAAACGGACCTGTACCAGGGATATGAAACCATTTTTATAGCAAGGCTGCGACTGGTCCACATAAATTCAGCTGTGGACTTTATGGTTATATGCAAATTATTTCAACATCAAAAGTACGCAGTGTTTTAACTTATTTCCAACCTCTCAACACCTACATGTTGAGAACAACGATTCAAAATGGCGACAGGTTTGTCTAGCATGTTTTGAGTTCAGTCCAGTCGGATGTTTAATCTTGGCTCCCATCGTAGAATGGACTGGATTCCATTCCAGTCCATGTTTAGTTCGGTCCAGGTGAGTCTAGGGCAAAGTTTCGATCGGAATTCATCAGGCCAATCCCCACGCAACCGGGTTCTTGGAATGGACATCTCAGTTTTGAATACTTGAATTTAACTTATGGAACATCAAACGTTTTATTAAAAAGAACAGCTGCTCAAAAGTACTTCAGACAGGTGTGACAGTGGAACCAAGTCAGATTAATTAGAATCTAAATTATATCAGATTCGCTAAGTTCACAAAATGTAGTACTGCTAGTAGTTCTGGCAAAATACATAAATGCATTGGTGACACTGTAGCTTACTTCTTCTATACAAAAAAAACTTATTTAAAAACTGGGTTGTGAAAATGCCGCCTTTGTTTCAAATTATTTTGTTATGTAACCGGCTATTATTGGTGAAAATAACTCACCTTTGGAAAATCTGATGGTATAATTCTAGTATACGTCACTGCACTTACCTGAAACAAAGAAACGCAAACATAATAAATTCAGAACAACAATTTCAATCCAAAATGCAAGCCAGTAAGTGTAAAAGAAGTATAACAAATAAAACATTACAGATTTTTAAATTTAAAAATACACACACACACATATATAGATATATATATATATATATATATATATATATATTCGTATTGTACCTTACTAGCCAGCAGTGTTACAAAATGTAGAAAAATGCAATATATGCCATACTATCATATATGTATGTATAGTTATTTACGGCATAGACTGTTGCAATAACATACATAAGGGCGACAGCCCGAGGGATGGTAAGACGCGTTCAACTATAACAACCCTACTGACACTGGAAAAAATTGGAAGAGACTAGTAGTAATATAAATCCACTAGAAATAATTTTGTATTTAGCCATACACAGATACAGGATTTCCGAGGTCAATTAAACACTACCGAAAAATCTGCGTGATTTTTTTAGCGCAGTAAAATAAGAATCAACAAATAAAAAAATATTGTAGCAAATAATTTTTAAAAAGTACATTTCGATTTCACGGAAAATGAACAATGGTTGAAAGCAATGATTTATATACTTTGATATTAACGCCGTTACCCTGCATTCTCCCTTATAAGGTCAAGAAAAATTTATTTTTATATATAATATCAATTTTAATTGGTTCTCGTTTTCTTCCAACATAAACAAAACAAATCGCTGGTTACGAGAAGCTTCCTCTAAAAACATGTTTTTCAAGCATGCTGCAGCGCATCAGTTCCAGCGTCATGTTTTTCAAGCATGCTGCAGCGCATCAGTTCGAGCGTCATGTTTTTCAAGCATGCTGCAGCGCATCAGTTCCAGCGTCATGTCGACGGCCACCGCCTGTGTCGTCTCCCTTGCTTTATTCTCATTTGCAGCACCTTTGTAGGGGATACAGTGTAACAGGCTCCGGTAGCGCGTACCAAGGATAGCAATGCGTTTGGTGTGTGTAGTTGTGATACCCAGCACGCCTTGCTTAGCAGGTTCGCCAGCACACTGCCGCGATACACTTATCCATCTCATCAACGAAAGCTCTCGCTATCGTGCTTAGTCGTAGTCGTTGCGGGATCTTTCGATGACTCAGCCCTCCGCCACCCACAAGTAGGGCGGACTTCTGAGTATCGACCGGGGTTTGAGGGCTCCCTCTACTGCTGCACTAGCACCTAAACAGGAACACAGAGGAGTTGGAAAAAAATCCATTGCGCCATCGAACGACCAGCCAAGAGACACATTGCTGTTACTAGTTTTTTTTAATCACATAAGGTATTTATCACTCAATTTTTTTTCTCTGACAAGGCATAACACGTGTATGTATCTCAGCACATATCATTTATAATAATGTAATCTCAGCGACGTGCCCTTATTTTTTTTACCATGTGGGAAGAAAGAAAATGTATTACTACTTTCTGAGTGTGCCTGCAGGCGTGGATGACAGTAAAGGAAGGAAAACGACAACAGTATTTAAGAAAATATAATGACCTAATGTTACTCAACAATCCTCTTTCAAGAAAGGTAAAGCAAATGCGACACTATTGTCTGCCATCAGAAACAGGTNCAAGCATGCTGCAGCGCATCAGTTCCAGCGTCATGTTTTTCAAGCATGCTGCAGCGCATCAGTTCCAGCGTCATGTTTTTCAAGCATGCTGCAGCGCATCAGTTCCAGCGTCATGTTTTTCAAGCATGCTGCAGCGCATCAGTTCCAGCGTCATGTTTTTCAAGCATGCTGCAGCGCATCAGTTCCAGCGTCATGTTTTTCAAGCATGCTGCAGCGCATCAGTTCCAGCGTCANGAATTTGAATTTCAAACTCAGGCTACTATTGTTTGAAGTGCGTACGTACTGTGTGAATCTCGGATCATCGTGCATTTTATGATAGCGCAACTTAATCCTTTATCACAGACTTAGCAGACAAAAGTAAAATTTCCTTTCGCGACTGAAATCAGTTAGATTCTAGTTTCCAATCAATATTTGGCCATTCAANGGCGTCTTGCCCCCCCCCCTCCCTATCATCCCTTTTCACAACGACAACAAAACAAGCACCTGTGTATGAAGATTCGTTACATACGAATTGCTCTTTGCGGGACAAATACATGGCGGGTTGCGTCGCTAGCTAAATCAGGCTTTTATCACTTACTTTATATTTTTTTTAATAATTTAACGTCAAATAAAATTTTTTACTGTTTTGCTGCAGCTACAATAACTAGGCCTAATACTAACTAAGTTGTACAAACGAAAAAAATTACAACGTAAACTAATGCCATGGGCTACAACTTAACATATATGTAATCACCACATTAACAGTTGATACACTTTAAAAAAATCTTAAAATATGGAAAAAAATTTCATATTTAACATTTTTTCCATATAATTGGCTTATTATTTGGTGATTAGATGTGTGTCACGCGGTAGCCCATTGCATTAGTTTACTTTGTAATTTTTATTCATTTCTACAAGTTAGTTAGTATTTGTTATTACGGCTGCAGCAAAACAAAAAAAATTGTATTTGACGTTAAATCATTCAAAAAATATAAAGTGTAATTTTTTTTTTTATTCTATGTAAATGTCATTACATACAATGCGTACAAGTTGTACCATGTTTGGTACAAATGAAAATTATTAATTTCTTGGTATTGAACACCCTTAAAAATTGAGACATCTTAAGAAAAGTCACAGACAAATGTACAAAGGTATGCTTCATATATAAGATCTCGGTTCTTGATTGCATACAACTACTCAATGTTCTTATTAAAATATTTTGAAACTGTGAGAAATATGTAATGTAAAGTTTCCACACTGGAATAACACAAATTGTATCTGGATATATGTAACGGATAACTGGGTAGGACCACGTTAACTAAATATTTGATCTAACATCTGGCACTGTCCTTATTGGAAGAATCGTTCGCTACACGGTGTCTGCTTCCTCATATAATCACGAGACAAAGCTGAATTTTAATCGAAAGTTCAGCATGAAAAAATATTTCTAAGAGACGTAGTAAACGTTTCTGCGATATGACATCACTATCAAAGTCATTCAATCCAGGATCGTCCTTAGAGGTACGACAGGTGCAGTCGCACACGGCCTCGCGCCTACAAACGCCACGCGCCAGGGGGAAAAAAAATAATTTTTTTAAAATGAAAATTATTATATATTTAGCATTCGTTTGGTTGTAAGTAATATATTTCACGATAAAATGTATATATTTCAACACATTTATTTATAAAATGTAAAATTTTAGTTGAGTGCTTTTGAAATCAACCTTTGAAAAATGTTACTGCCCCTACCTGCATACATTACAACGGGCACACTGAGTGGCGTGCGCCGTAAAGTTGGCAACGACGGAGGGGAAGTAGTCCCATGTTTTAACGTGGAATTTGAAGTTTTAGATAAACATTTGTAAATATTAAAATAATTTCTTTTAATTTTTACTTTTTCTAAATGCGCATCAGTGTTAGAATTAGCAGACTTGTAAAATACATAATTTTTTAATAATTTCACAGTTTCACTTGACTGATGCATGCATAAGTGGCCAGGCCCATGACAGTGTTAACTGTATATATGGTGGAAGAATACACAGTGCGCATGCAAGTAGATTTTACGCAGGACTTTCAAAAGTGCTCAGTTTACCGTGAACAGACTATTACATCAATAAAATATTAGGCGCAAAGCACGGGCGCTCCAGAGTGAAGCATAATGTTCGAAAGGTGACTTCGTAGTGGGAAGGCGGGATTAACTAGTTTGGAAGGGAAGTGCCTCGCAATAGTTCTTGCACTTGACCTCACTTTCGCTAGGGACGGCGCTGGCAATTTCTTAACCAAAAATTCTACATTGTAAATTGTAAACACGCAGTCGGTCCTGCAAAAAGGAAAATGGAACATGCTGAGATGGCAGTTGAATGAAAAACGAGGGAAAAAAATTTATATATATATGAAACACACACACACACACTCAGGTAGCACAGAAATTCATTTATTTTGGGACCTTATCTACAGAAGACTACGGAAGGAGACGCGATATACGCGCACAGACTAAGCAATATACGAGCACAGACTAAAGATGAGACAGGCCGATTTTGGTCTTCTGTGCATGTCTTCAATATTGACTCAATCATCAATCACCAACGTAACTTTCAAAAAGTCACATGGTCAACAGTAATGCAACATTTGAATTTTTAACTGATTGATAATTTACTTGACCTCATTTGAGTGTGTCCTGGTTGCATTAAAACAGGATTAGAGGAAGTATACAAACCCCGCAAAGCATTTAAGTAAGCAGTGTTATAACCTCGATTTCTATACACGTTGTTTTTGATAGCGCTACTGGCATGAAAGCAGTCCAATGTTGTGACACGGAGATTAGCTAGTGCGCAGCTCGCAGTCGCACATTACCTCATATTCGCAGGAGCATCAGGCTACGATCAGGCCCGGCAGACGGGCGGTGGCCTAGTTCCTGCCACGCCAGATGCAGTCTGCATCAACAGCGCCTGCCTTCGCCGCGTTATACCCGCTCCAGCGAAGCCACCAACAACATCGATACCAACTTCCTCCCGGCAAAGTGCAACGTTTTCACAGCTGCTCGATGCCGACCAGCCTCAGGACACCATCTGATTTTTAGGACCGAGGTTTGTGTACATGGACGACACCGTTAATGCCGGTGGAAACGCTAACATTTGTCTACATTTTTAGCACGTTACAGCCCATTTCCTTACGTCATGAAACAAGAGTCTGAAGAAATATGGCGGAAAAAAAACCACTAATAAAACGAACTACACGATTTAAATGTACATACTTTTTCGTACAAATCTTAAAATTGGACTAACTTAATAACTGAGGATAGAGCTCTAAATATTTGTTCGTGTTATTAGAAAGCTATGAAATATATTTCTTGGATATTTGTTGTACTGTTCACCCCACCCGTGTATTAATTTTAAATTCTGAGATAAAATTAAAAGCCGAAATAACCACAGGTAAACCAAAAGTCAGATGTAAGAGAAATTGCAACACGCTAAACCTGTGACATGTCTCGTGTAACGTGCTGTCGTACTCTGACTGATTTACACAAATGTCTGCCACGTGAGTTCCACCAAACATATCGCCAACCCTGCCGTAGTTCCCATCGAAAGACGGATGTCGATCACTGCTCTGATATATAACAGCGGCATTCCTATATTTTCAATTTTTAATCTGACAACAGCTTACACGAGCAGAGTTGAAATGACGACCCAAGGCAACAACCTGAGCCTAAACCATAAGGTAAGCAAATTTACCAGTTTACGTAGATGTAGTGTATGTACCATGTCAAAAACACGCAACTACAACTGCGTACAGGAACACGGACTGTCGGGCTGTAAGCCGAGAACCAGAAATCCCTCAAGGGAGGGGTTACACTGACCGAAGCGAAGGGAAATAGATTATAATATTGGCGTTAGCAGTGCTGCCGCACGTGTTGATTAAGACAAATAGTAAGATAAAAATTACTTCACAATATAAAAAAATGAAACATATTTTAAAGCAGTTACTTTTTTTCATCAAATTTTAAAACTTATTGGTGGTTTTAGTATGAATTGTTGACAACCTTAAGGGCAGAAAAAAAAAGGGGGGGGGGAGTTACAACCCCCATATACATCCCTTCCTTGGCTACATCCCTGATTACAGGATCGGTTAGGCCTACTACTGGACATGTCAGTTATGTCAGTTATGGGTGTTGTCCCAGTTCCTCAACAATTGAAACTATGTTGTTTACGATTATGTATTAATAATAGCAAAGACGTGAGTCTGCATCCATTACGCCCTACTCTTTTTTAATTTGATTTCTTCTGGTGAAACAATGAAAAGAATTTTAGATTAAATCTGCCGAACTCATAATTGTTATTTTTAATCCATAATGATGTTCCGCGTATACACCACCGGCAAGTATGGCAAACTTGTTTAAGCAAGGGTCGATCTGAAAAACAATTTACAAGCCGCGTTGTTTAAGAAACCGAAATCACACCTACTAGGAAGTTACTTATAAATACTACGATCGCCCAATCATGTTGGGAAAGAGAACCTGGTGTTTAATCTACACAGGCGGCAAACGGTGGAGAGGTATCCATTACTCGGCTGAATGTCTTTATCTCGCAGTAGCTCTGAATCGTACTTTATCTTATCGCACATGCCTATAGATAGGAATGAAAACTGTAAATCTTTAGTCGGATATTTTCGAAGAAATTAAGTACTGGGCTTAAAGGAAAAATTTAATCACTAGCAAGTAGCATTAAAATATTTAAAAATAAAAAGTAAACAGTGAGTTATTATATAATTAGTGTGAACCTCTCTGACAGGTTGCATATGTTAACCAAGAAAATACGAGAAATTATGCAGTATCAACACGCAATTTTTTAGTAGTTCAAGGTCTACCTGCGACCTTAACCCCAGATATTAATTGTTATCACACAGGTCCTAAACATGGCGCATTTAACCTCAACCTTTCGCATATCGCCCAGCATGGCATAGCACATGTAACTTTCAAAATTAATGAAGACGATTATGTAGATTTTGCAGGAATCCGAGAAAACAATGTTTGAATTCACTCCTTATCGAACATGCATCACACTTGGCCGACCACTGAGACTACATGTTTACAAGTGTCTCCAGCCCAGCAACGCGACTGTTTTACCACTCGGATGTGCTTAACAGAATTGTGTAAAACAGTTTTAAGTCTGTTTCACCAGTTTTTAAAAAAATACAGCCTATAGAATATGCAACTTATTGAACAATACCTCTTTTACTACTAACCAAATTCTTGAGTTGACGTCGTCTAGTGATGGATAGAGAATTTTGCAATAAACAGCAGCATGGCACAAGCATTTAGCTCAATTAGTATAGGCCTACAAGAACCGGGTTGAACAAAATTCCTGAGAAAAACTTGTGAGCAAACAGTATTATGCAACCTTGTATCAGTGAGGGCAACTGATCAGTAATGCTTGCTGTAATAACAATTTAATAAATTAACATATCCTAATGACACATTTATATTTAGAAGCAAATGTGAGTATTAAAAAAAAAATAACATGCCAGTGTAGAGAAGTGGCGCTAGACAACGTCTAAAATACAGGAAAATGTATTTCAATTTTACTCTTTCAGTGACTGACAAAAAACATCGTCTTAGGCGTTGCAACTAACAAATGTTATGTTCGGAACTGTAGTGCATGTATTTGTGCTTCATGTTATATGCAACAACTGTTTATGAGGCTAAGCGGGCGAATGATACTTCCCACACGCGAGGGTCTTCTGATGTGTATACACTGCAAAAAAAAATTTGTTTTATTTCTATTGAGAAAATGTTTGTGATTTTATAAATGCATGTAACAGTACAAATATTTCTATTGTAAATCTACTCGTTTGTTAAACTACAAGGGCTGTGTTTGTAATATAACTCATGAAATGTTTGTACTATACTGACCCGTATCCACGAGCGTCAGAAAAATGGTGGACACTAAACAACGTAAAACCGTATATAGCTGTTTGTGCAAAAACTATGCGAGATGTAAAGTGCAGCTGCGTGCAAAAAGAAATTTATTGCAAATTTGAAAAACGTAAAACACTTAAAAAAAACTCAAATAATCATAATAAAACGACAATTTCGATAAAACGTAACCGTATTATTCATTAACTGTTAATATTTCCTAGCTAGACAAGAACTCTCAAATCGGCTATCAAATACTCGTTAAGAGCTGTCCAAATTTCTTAACTCAACAACAGAACACTTAGAATGAAGTAAATGTATCTATTATTTTTAATCAAATAATTTCATTAATAATTTTTAGGAAGTTTAGGCTACATACATTTTAAAAATAAATATAACGTTCGTAAGTCAAATTGGTCTTGTGGTTAAGGGCGCCGGTTAATAATTAAAGGGATGTAGGTTCTAGTCCCCGTGCTAACAAATACGTTTTTTTTTTTCTTCGTAAATTGCATTTTGAAAAAAAAAATTAGTTATTCTCTGTTATTAATTCATCACATTTGTTTTATAGAAGAAAAAAGTAGTTGTATATAAACTTCTCGGTAATGTAATACAAGGCTATCATTTATAACATTACAAATTAATTTTTCGCAGATTTTACAAGAAAATTCTTTGTAGTTTTACAAATGCTTTTCTTGGCAACTGGGTTTCCAAGGATTTTCCTTGTAAAAGCAAAAAAAAAAATTTGAATGTATTTTAGACAATTACAACCACTTTTTGTGCAAAGTCTCAGATATATAGCCTGAGGTTAAAAGAATACCCCAACTTTGAAGGTCTATAATATCAAAACCAAACAACCTACAACCTTGATTGATCAATCAAATGAACCGTGGAACCGTGAAGTTTGTTTGCCATACATTCATAAATGTTCAATGCGACCACCATGAGCGGCCCGAACGACATCTACGCGATAATCAAACAATCAAACTCGTTCTACACTCTTGTCAGCATGTCCGGTGTTACGGTTTGGATGACGTCCGTAATTCTCGTTTTGAGGTCATCAATGTTAGCCGCGAACAGCTAGGTGCCAATGGGGTGGCGCACCATCATGTTGGAAAATGAACTCCCCCGCCTCCTCTTCTAACTGAGGAAACAACCACTCTGTAAGCATGTCCAAATAAGGGATTCCAGTAACAGTGGGTTCGTGAAAAAATAAAGGGCCGAAAACAGTGTATTTGGATACAGCGCAAAACACGTTCACTTTGGAGGAAGCGCGCTCGTGTTCGGTGGTTTCATGTGGAGGCTCCTGACCCCATATCCGCATGTTGTGTCGATTCACCTTGCCAATTGTATGGAACGTCGCTTCGTCGCTAAAAACCAGCTTATACATGAAGGCATCGTCTACCTCGTTCTGCGCAAGGAAACATCAGACCGTCCCCTTCACAATGACGTGTCGAATGTGAGCTCGTTTCCCCATCACCACCTCAAACCGAGAATTACGAACGCCATTCAAACCGTAACACCAGACATGCTGACAAGAGCATGGAACGAGTTTGATTATCGCGTAGAAGTCGTTCGGGCCGCTCATGGTGGGCATATTGAACATTTATGAATGTATGGCAAACAAACTTCACGGTTCCACGGTTCATTTGATTGATCAATCAAGGTTGTAGGTTGTTTGGTTTTATTATTATAGACCTTCAAAGTTGGGGTATTCTTATATACTCAACCTGTATAACTCTGTGACTGAAAGGTTTACGCCACAAACTGTGTGTTTGGTCATTTGGGAGATCGTGAGTCACGAGTTCGATTCACATACAGAGCACGAGGGGTGCCCCTCCCCTCCCCCTACAAATTGCGTAATATATGCCTTTTACATACTCAGCACATAAAATAAGTTCCTGATCGATCTTAAAGTAAAACACAAAACATTTTTTAAAGATCATAAGACATCGAGATATATGTTTAGCATCACTCATCCAGCTACATCACAATAAGCTGGCTCGACATCCTGTGCAATTTAACAATTTAGCACATGACAATGCTGTATTTACGCTAAATAAGAAACGACGCATGATTTTGGAATTCTTAATTATAATTAATACTAAAAGGCAATATGCTGAATTAGTAATAAACAGCAGCTAAAGACATTGCGTGCTGGCTCGTAATACTAGATTAACTGTAAGTGGGCGATACGGCTAGAAAAAGGGATGCAGGGTTTATAGTCTAGGAGTATCACACGGGACAAGGTCGTTCCTGGAGGAAAGGGGTGTGAAGGCATAAATTACATACAGCCCCGCGGAAGTGCGTAGCCTAAGCCCCCCAGTAAAAAGTCTTTCTTTGAAAACGTAAGTAGTCTGGCTTCGAGAAGAAGGGTTCGAGCGTGTAGGCTTAGCTCAACACAAATATGGGAGGGGGTGTGGGGTCCAGTTCTGTCAGTTCTGACCATTATCGTAATGAAGTTTTCTCTCGAGTACAGCCTGGCAGCTCCCGTATTCGCCAGCAGTTTTAACTATTTGCACAGCCACACATTCACGCTCTGATGTCACTATAAGGACTTAAGGAGCCCGTCTACCTAGCGCTTGAACTGTTTTACAGTGTTTGAAATACACGTTTTTCCACGAAACTATATTAAATGTGAATCTTTATGTACCGGCCATTAAATATACAAACACGCTTCAGACGAGGCTTGCTGAGTGCTTTCAAGAAGTAGCGGACATTTGGAACGCCATTTTAGAGCACTATATACCTAAAAACGGCATTTTGTGCTGTATCTCAAAATATACGTGCCAGATACATACAAAACACGTAAGGGTCCTACATTCAACGTTGATATAGACTTTTCAGCAATAAAATATGCCAGTTAATAGCCTTGCGCTTTGTGACGATGGCGTAGATTATACCCGTAACAGTGTCGCCCTTATCGCTTCCGCTCTTCGAACTCAGAAACAGAAAATTACTTCAGGTAGGCGAGCCCCTTAACATCACACTGTTTTACAGTATTGTCTATGTCAGGCGCAGCTGCGACTGCACAGCGAGCAATAAAACACCAATATTCAGGAGACGCAAGTCATGGCGTTATTGGAGCCAAGTTATTTGAACGTCCCATTAGGACAAACTCGTTCAGACGGAAAGAGAGCTTCGAGTATTATAAGAGACCTTGCTATTTTGTAGAGAATAAATAGTGTCCCAAAGAAATACGTCATGACCACCACAGAATAAAGAAAATAATGCATAGAATAATACTCTATTATCCAGTAATTGCATGTATCATTCAAAGAACATACTGTATTATCAAGTAGTTGTTTAAGTAATTAAAATGAGATATAAGTGCTACGGAAATTTTTTTTACAAATTTCGTGGGTTTAGTCAAGAATAAATTACTTTCAAGCTGAGAGATACCGGGTATCTGTGTCACAAGGGCATGTCTGGGGACAATGACTTCCAAGAGACTTCTTCGAGTCCTTTGCAGACGAACGTTGTATTTGATCCGCGAAGAGTGAACTACGTCGGCATAGCTGTATTCGAGATCGTGTGTGATTCTTGGTTTCGAATTGATATTTGCTCCCTAAGTCATGGGCGATACCGACACACTCCACGGGAATGGAAGCGCTTCAGCTTTGATAATCCCGGGGCGAGGAACTGCTTCCTACTAAATCAGGGACAGACACATATGATGATACATACCTGTCCCAGAGGCGCGTGCACAGAACATCAACCACGATAACCATAAGGGACAAGGGTACGAAGTTTCCTCTGTGTCTTCCCAGTTTTTTCTTCCTTCCAAACTGCCAACCCATTCCCCTCTTGACATAAGTTTTCATAATCTTGGACATGCTCCAGGCAGCTAGATGTTCTTCGAGTTTGGACTTGGGCGACCTAACTATAAACGTGGCTTATTCGGCGATGGGCTGCATGCCCATCTTCCAACTTGCTACTGGTCGCGTAAGCAGGAACGTCGCCATACTTGAATCTCTGCGCTAGTCGCGTGCCAGACCTGCAGTATTTGTAGCCTGGAATGTGTATCTCGAAGGAAGGTTGTTGATCAGCGTATTCACCAGTCAATGTCCCCTCTTGGTTAATGTCTCACAGGACATTACTGTGAGAATGGAGGGTGTGCCAGCCTGAAGGCCAGCACACCCGCCTTCACTGTAACTGTACTTGGATAAGGCAGTGCACTGCACTTTCTCCTCTTCTGTTCTTTGGAACATTCACTGTTCTTAGTGCCGTACTCGGTATTCTGCCGGTTTTCTCGATAAAACCTGTCCTCGCCAATCAAGGATATTCTGTCTCCTTACATTGAAGCCTTTACCCTAATACCCCCTCATGGGTCCTCGGAAATCTATTCTCGCCACTTATCGTATTCTTCCAGCCTTTTTTTTTCAATTTTGGTGGCGAACTTATTCCATGTCTTGTGGAGAGCTTGATATTTTAGTATATTTGCCAAATACAAGTGAATGCTATTTCTTTCTGTTATCTATTACAGCCACTGCAGTATGTCTTCTGTTTTCAAGCAATCTATGAAGATGTGGTGCATTGTGTCATCCAATCCACACACATCGCACAGTGGTGACTCCACCAACCACAGACTATGAAATGTCCTAAAATTGAGTCCCCAGCTTGTGTTACCAATACTCCTTATGCATTACAACATACTAACACGACTTGGTCGTCACACCTACTTTATGTTTGTTTTGCTGTGTGTAGCCATGAACATTACCCGGCCTCGAACTTGACCACCCACATCACCTGGCTTCTGGTGGCTACCTTACCAGATCTTGAATGTGGTCCTGTTGCCATAAGTGCCGGTGGTTTACCCGTTCACATATATGTTCGATGGAGATTGTGCCACAGACCACCTCGCTTTGTGCTCGCATCCCTGATGATGACGAAACTATCTCCCGCGAATCATGTCATGGGAAACTGCTGTGAAACACAATTCGAGGTATCATAGCAGGACCAAGCCACTGTGGAAAGACATGCATGCTTCTCAGCCTTTTGGAGGAACCCAACTGTCTTCGGTTCGAGAACATTTACCTATACTCTATATCACTACAACAGCCAAAGTATCTACAGCTAGCGCAAATACTTCAAACTGTCGATGGTCTGTTATTTTCCATCTAACGACAATGAAGAAGACGTGGTGCCAAGTGATGCTTTGCCAAACTCTGTGTTTATTTTCGACAATGTGGCATGTAAGAAGCAGTCGACCATGCAGCAGTATTTTAGCATGGGCTATCATAAAGCAGTGGATTCGATTTACCTGTGTCAAACTTATTCACATATGCCTAAACAACTCCTGCACGACAATGCTAATTTCCTCATTGTATTTTGCATAGATGACTTGAACTTACAACACATTTACTCCGATAATTTTAATAGGGATATGTATTTTGATGGGTTAAAAAAATTAAAAGTATATGCTCAAGTTGCTGGCGAGACCCTCACAGTTTCCTTGTGATAGCTAAGTATTTCCCACCTCATAAGGGAAGGTACCATAGGGGATTGGATCAGTTCATTATCGCACATCAGTGAACAATGAACTATGCAGTATCCAAATTCGGTCATAGTGGCCTGAAGTGTACAATCGACAGCTGTATTACATCTATCGACGATGGTAACTGTATTTAGGGAGAGAAATGGGCCACGAAACTCGGAGGGCCGAAACATTACGGCGATGCAGCTAATGTGTCCATTGTCTGCAATGTCACTCCAGAAGCTTTCCAACCGTTGGCAGTACTGCAGGCCACATCTGCTAAAACCCAGTCATATTCGCGCACTGACAGCCAGTATGACTCGGGTTCATGCAGGATTCATGCAGCTGTGACTACCTAATTGCATGCATTGACTGAGGATGTCAGCAAACTGACTACTTTAGACGGGAAGCTCGCCCCAATGGAAGACCATATCTTCGATACGAATACACTGGCTACTAACATGGATTTGCGGCTTGGCACATTTGTCGAGAGCGTGTGTCCAAACTAACTGCTTTTGCTTCCAGCGACGTACTCGAGGCTGTGGAAGGTCGGCTATTCGGCAACACGAATGCGATGTCTGCTAAGATGGGTGCTCAGATTCGTACATTGGCTGATGTGTGCAAACTATCTGCTTTAGGGGACAAACTCGCAGCTGTGGAGACGAAGTCTGATGCCATAGGAAAGAATTATCAACAGGGTTCTTACTGAACTGACTACTAAACTAGACGAGCTCCTTAATGTGGTGACTGAGGGTGCAGGTACATTCGTCATTTTAGGTAAGAAGCTAGAAACTGTGATCAACATGGAATAGAAACCCGGTGCTGTCGGTGCGATGTCTGCTAAGATGGATGCTCAAATTCGCACATCGACTGACAATATGCACAAACGATCTGCTTTAGAAGGCAAGTTCGCAGTTGTGGAGTCGAAGCTCGATACTGTAGGAGAGCGAGTTGACAACAGGGTCCTTATTGCCCTGTCTGCTAAACTAGACGCACACCTTAATGTGGCGACCGAGGGTGAGAGCAAGCTAACTACTTTAATTAAGAAGCTAGGGTCTGTGGCCAACATGGAATCGAAACTCGGCATTTTCCGAGAGCGAATAGTCAACAGAGCACTTATTAGCATGTCTGCTAAACTAGATGCACAAGCCCGAGGTTTAGGTGTGATGCTCGTGGATGTGGAAGACCTTATATGCCACAGGACTGTTCATGTCCTATCTGACTTGCATTCAAATTATGGAACAATGGAGACATTGTCAGCATGTGCGAGATGCAGTCGTCCAGCGAATCTCCAAGTCAGAAGTACAATTACTGCCACCGAGGATTTACGTCGCATAATCGAAAGTGTGCAGAATAAGGATTAACTGGCTAAGCGTGTGTGCATGGAGCATGATGCTACATTGGATGAGACGTTATGACCTATAACATCTTGGCTATATAATTTACAACAAACTGTTCCCGCTGCTGCTGAAATGAAGACTAAACTCGACACAGGACCCAGGACTTGGAGGAGGCACAAGATAATTCCAGAAGATACTGCAGCTGATGAAGATGATTTACCTTTAGATGCATTGAGATGTAAAAAAGACAGGCCCAACTTGCGCAGCATGACTGTTCGCAATTACCTGTCATTGTACACTATGAGGTTTGACGATGGAAAATATGGTGTTTATAAGCACAATTAGAAATAGTTCTTGGGGAACAAATTTTTTTTCCCAACAATTTTATACCGATTGGTGACGAAGCAATGCAGGTATCGTCAGGCCTCTTTGAATTGCTGTTTAAATGTGAGCTCAGTGGATACCCGCACGAGGCACTTCGCCAGTACAGGTGCTTACTTAACCTCATGAGTGCACATTTGGAAGACAATAACTTCCAGCAATACTTATGAGGGCATGACACACCCGAAATTCGTCATTGTTGCTGATCTGTTCCTGGATGTTAGCTTGGCGACTGGCTCGGGTTTGACATCGAATCTGCATGAAGGCAACCGATTTGAATATGTATTCTGGGATGATGCCAATGAGCTCATATCACGTATATGCCTGCTAATTGCATCTCAGCAGGCTGGCAATAATTCCCACACGAACGAGATTGTGAATAGTTTAGAAGAATTGCATGAAGGTGGGTACATATACTAAAAAAAATTGTCACCTGCTCGAATTGCTGCCAAGCTCCACCGTCTAGCACACCATAATTACCCCAGGCAGAAAATACTCGTCTTTGGGCTGAGAGATCTATACCAGGCCACCCTAGTTGAAATGATCCAGTATGAAAATGTTAATAAGGGCTTCAGATACATGATAATGGTCATAGATGGATACAGAAAATATAAATGGGTGATCCCGGTTCAGCAGAAACGTGGCCTCATGTGAGCGATGCTATGAAGACTGTTTTGCATGACAAGGGATCACCTAACAATTTTAAAACGGATCTTGACAGAGAATTTTACAATCCTGCCTTCTGTTCGCTAATGGCAGTGAATAAAATTAATAATTATAGTACCCACAGCAGGATTTAGGTTTCCTTCGTGAAACGGTTTAACCGTACTCTGAAGACTGAAGTGTGGCGAGAATTTTCGTCTTGGAGAAGTTACAAGTGGCTACAAATGTTGCTCCAATTGATTTCCACCTACAATCAACGAGTACATCACACTATACACATGCGGCCAATTGACATTAGGGATAATTCTTTGCCGGAGACTGTGTTCAAAACTGAGAAGAAATTGGACAAACAGACGCCTAAGGTGAAGGTTGGGGACTATTTCAAGATTTCGCGAGTGAAGGGAGCATTTGCAAAATCATACACTCAAAACTGGAGCACTGAAGTCTACCGGTTTGTCAAGATTCGCCATTACGAACCAAGGACCTATTATCTCACCGACTTGAATGTAACTGAGCTCCAAGGTTCATTTTATGATCAGCAGGTACAACATACCAAATTCCCCGACATTTATTTGGTTGAGAAAGTTCTACAATGATCTGGCAATTGCCTTTTTGTAAAATAGATGGGTTTCGATTAATGTCACAACAGCTGAATAAAACACTTCGCACTTACTGATGTGTAGTTGGATACTACATTGCAAGAGGTGTGATTGAACCTGTATGTGCCACCAACAAATGTATATTTTGAAGTATAAATATATTCATTCTTACAAATATATGTACTTGTGTTGTGCAATTTATTCATACTCTGTATTTCCCTCATTACCTCACCCTCCCATCCTCCTCCCTCTGTGTTATATGCCCATGCCTTTATTTATTTATTTCTAGATTGATAACGCAGTGGACTAGGGCTGTGCATGGGCGGTTGTCAATAATGGCCTCACACCTGTGATTTTTCTCGGCTGGGCATGTAGCATGTTCTCACAGAATTGGGCAATTGTTCAAATTTCAGCAGGTCTGACAGCCATAATTGATAATGACCACCTACTCCTCCTCGTTTTCCACAGTGAGGCCCACGTTTGTTAATGACTTCTTGGAGGTAAGAACGTGCTTTCACAATGTAAATTATCAACATTTAAGCAAGAACTAGCTTTCGAAATATAGATTGTGCGATAATTGCCCTATCACTTACTGTTCATTCATAAAATCAACCAGTATGGTTAGCTTCACTTGCTTATCAGAGTGCCCGCTTATCTTTCTCGTGAACTGCACTGCTGAGCATTTGACATCGCGACTTGTATTTATAAATAAAACTTCCAAGACACTGGCAAATTAAAACACAACTTCGAAAGCCTTTAATATCACCGCAAACGACCTTTTTTAAAAATGTTATGTTAAGATGTATTAACCAGAGACATGTAAAACTTTGATATAGGCTGTTCACGGTAAAGTGAGCACGTTTGAGGCCCTAGTTATTTTTTTTCAGCCATTTTTTTTCCTTCCACAACTTGTTTAAATAAATATTGCCATGTAAGTAATAAACGCAGTGTATATTTTCACAGGAATCAAAATTTTACTTCTAAGGCTACAATAAACTATATTTATTGACCATTATTCCAAATCAGAGGTCTTCAAAAATTGCTCATTTTACCATGAATAGCGTGTAAAAGATGGGAGGACTTCCCGCCCATATAATAGTGTTGTCTTTAAAAGATAAATGGTTGCACGCAACAGGACAAAAACTGTATATGCTAGTTAAATGTCTTGCATTTAAATGCTTTGAAGTTTTTGATGGAGCATTCAAGAACTGTCCTTTTGTAGTTCATCTAGCTCAGAAACGCAACGTAGCTCCAAATAGGCGGAGTCTATAAAAATTCTACGCTGCTAACATTGCACGGTAAACACGAAAACGACTATGACAAAATGTGGTATCTCGCCCGTCTAGCAGAGTGCGTTGCTGCATACTGAAGCAAATCCAGCGTAGTAAGTTTAGATCACTGCCGGAGCTCTGATTTTCAAAATCCGAGCAACGATTCGTTGAGAAAATTAGTTCAGCTATTCNCAGACGTAGTTTCTTTGGACCAATAGTAAAATAAAGCCCTGAAACGTATTATTATATCAAATAATAGTGTTCAAAGTTGCGGCGTACGACGCCTGCAGAACAAGGTGGTGCAATAATGCATGTAGGACAAGTTTCATAGGTCGTAGGAGTACGACACTAAATTATTACATACGCAGCGTCGCGCACCTACGACCTATGCAACTTATCCTACA
Source organism: Clitarchus hookeri (assembly GCA_002778355.1). Lineage (NCBI taxonomy): Eukaryota > Metazoa > Arthropoda > Insecta > Phasmatodea > Phasmatidae > Clitarchus > Clitarchus hookeri. The sequence continues at coordinate 711,233 of NQII01000066.1, read as the reverse complement.
TTCATAATCGCACGGCCTTGTTCCCCAGGCGTTGTAAGCCGCACGAACACAATTAAATTATATAAAAAATGCGTACGTTTCCAGATATAAGTGTATAAGGCCTTTGTGTTACTACTGGTCCAAAGTAACTACGTCTGGAGTTAGGGCATTTAGTTCCCGAACATTCTGTATTTAAAACACGGGCAAAGGTATTCGAGGGGCGAAATGTTAACTACGCTAAGGTGGTCTGAGATGGTCTAAGATGGTCAGTGCGCCATCTTAGACTTACAAATTTTCGGTGATAATTTATATTTCATAATATCGACTGAAACTTCTCGTATGACAGATTTTAAAGTGCAGATGACAGTTTTTTTCTGGGTATTTTACGGGCTAAGGTTATTACTGTATTTGATAATTTTTTCCAGCTAACAATGCAGAATAAAGTATTGCTGGCACTGTAACTACAGAAATATACTGGCCAAAGAGGCAATAAGCATCGATGCGAGGTCTCAAGTTCACAAATATTATTTAAAAATGTAGGGATGACGCTGACAATAGACTGGCACGAAGTTTAGTTGTATACACGAGTTTCGGAAGTTGTTTATGTGTCACCGACTAAAGACAGAGTACAGCAGCAACAAATAAGCGCGTAAAAACACTCGCGTCAATAAAGTGCTCTTGAATACGACGGAAGGGCAGCAGCAAAAGTCATTACGTAGCTGTTGTATTGGCACGCTCAAGCAGAAAACTTGGTCGGGTTCAAGGGGAGTCCCGCCAGGAAACGTATCGCTACACTGCCCTCGAAATGTCGACAAGGGTCAAGAGCACGCATTTCCCTGACATTTATGTCGTTTTTCATAACCCTAGTCGCAATTTCTTACTGACGTATCAAAACAACTTTATCGCAACTCCACACTTCACTTTAATTGACACGATAAGCGGCAATTAAGTATTCAGATATTTGATAAAACACACATTGTGAAAACGTCAATTAGTTTATGTAAGTGCAAGATGTCGACAATGCTACCAACTAAATACAAAATACTTAAAATATTTTCCTTGTGATGCAAGAGACAGTCTAGGTAATACCTAGAAGTAAAAAATGAAGAGGTAACACATCGATAGGAAAAAGGGAAAACAAGAATTCTCCCCCATCTCCTTGAAAGTACAATTATTATTAGATGCTTGTGATAAAAAAAACTGCCGGTCGCCTCATTCTACTTCAACACCCTGCAAGGTTGAATCAAAATGTTATTAAGGTGAATCGCCCCCCCCCCCACCTTCCCGGAATTTCTGATTGGGCTATTTGCGAAAAGATGCTCTATACCAACACAATGAAAACAGTTATAACAAATATACCGAATTGTTTTGTTTTATACTGCCCAAAGAACTGGAAAGATCGTTAAAAAATACACTAAAACTAGTGTACGTTTAAGGGTCGTTTTACTTAATTTAAAGACCAAAATTATATTTTTATTTAACTTTTTATTACATATAGAAGATGTTACAATAACAATAAAGTTCAAAAACAGTTTTTTTACACAAAATATAACAAAACGAGGAGATTTCTTTTAAAAAAACGCAATATTACAAAATTTTGTAATCCCTTTTTGTATTAAAAACGGGCATTATTTGTCGAGATTCTAGCCTTGCTTTAATGAACCCATCTCGTCTTAAAGGGCCACAGACAGCGGCTGAAGCTTCTGTAACGATTTTGACGCATCTTTCAGTCGCTTGCGTGTGGCAACGAAACTTTTTGATTCTGGACAAAATTATTTCGTCAATGAGCCTTGGATTTTCAATGCACTGTGAAATTAATTCATTGCTTATAAATTTCGTAAGAGGAGGCTCAGTTAGGGTAATCTCATTACAATTGATGAGGTCTGGATAATTTTCGGATTGAAAATCAAATTTAGGCTGCGCGAACTTTCGGATGTTTGAAAGTTTGACTCGTCGTGCTTTCAGTAATCTTCGTAAGGCTAGAACTCGTAATGTCTCACTTTCATCGGCCAACATGGCTATTAAAATATTCTCTGGATACCCAAAAAAACAATTTCTCTGTATGACAGGATCAACTATACCTTTTAAATCTTCTGTCAAATACCTGGAAAGCTGGATGATCTTGTGTAAGTGCCTAGCGCCATAAATGCAAAGTGGTTGCGTTTTGATGGAAAACCACATTGAGGCATATACTTTTATTATAAAATTTGTTAAAACTAACAAATTGGTAGTCGGCTTAGAGGAAGCAGTTGTGAGCCACCGGGAATGTACGATTTTGCAAGGATTTTTCTTTGATAAACTTTCGGAACACGATCCAGAGTTTATAGCTTGGCACATTTCGTATACGTACAGTTGGTCAGTACTCAAATCCTTACTGTTTGTTACGATATGTAGAGTGCACTGGATGGTTTGAAACGGAACCACTGGAAGCTCCTCGCAAACCTTGAAAGCTTTTCCGATAGGTCCTGTAAAACTTCTAGGTAAAGTAGTAGAGCCATCAAGTTTCTCGAACAAGTGTCGAAACAGCAGTTCATTGGCGTGTAACTGGCAAACGCACCACTGTAGCGGTTTTCCGATTTCTATTTCAAGTTTTCGAATAATACCCCTTCGGCCACCTGTTTTAACAACAGTTCCATCACACCCGATTACAGTAAGCTTATTGCATTCAATGTTTTTCCTGTCTAAGAACTCCTTTATTTTTTTACTTACTATTGCTGCTTTTCCGGTGTTTAATGAAAGATGGTCAATATATAGTGAATCTGGTTCTTTAACTACGCTTATATGCTCTTCCATAATTATCCTTCTCCTGGAATCTCTCATACTAAACGTTTTATCTTTGCGGCAATCGAAGTACAATCCAAAATTTTGATCTTCCAAATTAAGTGGTGCATCGGTCAAACTGGTCCTCTGCTTCTCACGGGTTCTTCTAATTTTATTTCGGTCCACAACGTCGGACAAATTTGCCTCCGAAATAGCCCCCACACTTTGGAGTGTTGCCAAAGCAATGGCAACTCCAGCTCTGTCAGAAACGCTCAATCTATCCAAAGTTATGGCTATTGCACTAAGGTCATTAATTTTTTTTATGTCTGGGATTATTGCGTTCGTTGTTGTGGTGCCTGCGGTGCTGTCGTTTGGGGTGGAAGTGTCTGGGGTTGTGCGTCGCTGGTTAATGGCATAGGCTGTTTTGAGGTTGAAGAACTGGTAATTGTTTCTTTATATTCCTCAAATCTACGTTTGCGACTAATACTTCTCTGATTTTTACTGGTCGTTTTAAAATCAGTATTACCTATTGCCATCTTTCTTTCTTTCCTTTGATCCACCAAAAACTCTCTTTCCTTGACCGGTACTTTGAGATGTTTTTCACAATGACACGAATCAAAACACTTGCATTTGCATGCTGAAATGTCAAAAAGACACTTTGAATCATTCACAAATCGCTCGATTCGATCCTTATAACTTTTCACTTATTTCCTTGAACTATATGGCTTTAACAAATTCCTATACTTATCGTGATATGCCTTTATTTTCTTCATGGCAGCGCGATTCCCTATAGTTGGTATTTATGCAAGCTGCCACCTTTCAATCACTTTTTCTAAGACTTCTGCACACGTATCACTCAATAAACCTTTATATTGCTTTGATTTATTGCGACTTATCCATAAATAATATAACATAATGTCCTCGTATGTTGGTAAGGTATTAAGAGGTAAATCACGTGCATGACCGAATATGGGACATGTAACATCTCTCCGTAACACTGCGATCACAAACACCAAGGAATTTCAACGAACTTATTACAAAAAATTGACACGCATCGGACCAAAACAATAGTTCAATGAGTACTATTTGAGGTTATGTACGCATGGGATTAACGGGGTTGCGGGGGTTCCCCAATACAAGATATCGCAAAGAAAGCGTGTAATAGGTCAAATTAGATTCTTTCTCATGCGATTTAAAATACTTTTGTTCGATTTAAGTCTGAAATTGTTTCTGAGAACAGGAGATTAAAAATCATGGAATTTCAAGTTTTTGTATAAAATTAAATGGCTTGGGGCAGTATTATTTATTAATATTTTGACGAAATATGTTGTATGTAAAACGTGTTGCCAATGGAACATCTTTCCCGCACTGTCCCATTACGAAAAAGAGAAAAAAAAACTTTCATACATACAACGATCCACCCTAATACCTATCCCAACCCATCCCATCCCTGCGAGTATGTTGGCAGTCTAGATCACTCTGTCTTTTGGTTTAACGCAAATATGTGGTTTTCCTTATCAAACATATCTGAATCGCGCCTATAAATTATTTTATTTAGAACTTGTACTTTTCTTTCAATCAGCCATTCTTTACCGATGTTACAATTACATAGGGATAGGCAAATATGCCAGTGGAAACTGGTGGATATACACAAAAAAAAATACACAAAAGAAGTATGGTATTGTGCCTACATCAATGGATAAGGCTTACTAGTATAGTGAATATACGACAAAAAGCTGAATACGAGGCATCCATCTCGAATTGTGACGTAATCGCAACGTTCCCCCTACTGAACCTCCTGGTGACTGACACCGTACGTATCGCAGTCTTCGAGTTTGCTAAGATAGGCCGGTGCCATAGGAGGCGCATTTTGATTCTTGACAGTAAACATTTATTAAAATTTTACGGGACGATTTACTCGTAAGTAATAGGGTGGGAAAAGTGTAAAGGCAAAGCTGAACCGAAGTGGGCACATCAAATAAGAATATTTACATTATCCATTCGCATTATCCAGCCATACACATTAAACAAGCCGAAGAGTATTACATGTACGTCTCCTTGCCGGCAGGTTTGAAATGGACCGATGCGTAGAAAACTTGAGGCACGATTATGTGCAGGTACACTACGAAACAATTTTACATCGTCTTAATTTATTTTCAAATTTTATAAATTTCAGATTCTTAAGAATTATCTTGCAGAGTGTTTTGAGGAATAGTGAATTACTTATTTATGTATTACTGGTACTAATAACGACGATCATTCTCTCTGCTGCCAACTTTCGAAGTGTAAAATCATAATACGCAGGCAGAGGTGCAAAATAATTCTGTATCCTTCCAAAAATATATACAGTGTTTACAGTAGTCAAATAGCAGAACAATCATCGTGTGTGTATACAACCTTGGCTGAAATACCAAGAAAGTTATGTATTCGACTAAACTATCAATTTAGTGCCACGTTAATCACTTCCTGTTACATCTCCGCTTAAGAATTAACCTCTACAACTACATTTTATTTAAGTTTACAAATTTGTCATTTCCAAGATATAGTATAAAGCTCGTGTGAATTTTACCAGAGGTTATGCCACACAGAAAATCTGTGTATATAATCTTACAGGTACCTGGTACAAGTATACGATTTACAAATTATTACTTTGACGCAGGTACCGCCACTGTCGAGGACATGGTGGCTTATCTGGTCAGAGTTAATGTCCCCAAGGCACCGACTAAAAAGTGCTTGGAGGTTGCGGGTATTATAATGAGGTAGACTATCACTGTTGTATTTTGAAGTACGAATATATTGTCTCGTATATATTCACAAATACACAACATCAAAACTTTCGAGGTGCGGTACTGTCATAATTTGTTTACTCGTATTCACGGGGCGAATTCGTGGTTGAGTGGGGCTTCTTTGGACGACGAATTCTATACTTAACTCAGCGGTGAGTGTGGGTAGGCTGTCATCTGGGAATGAGTTCCAGCGAAGTGGTAGGCCGTGGAAGCCGGCCCGCCGGTGCTGATTCTCCCTGGGCTGCTGTTCGGACTCGTACTCACGTCTTCTCGCGATTTCTTCCCGCAACTCTTCCCTTGGCTCGGTGATGATCAACTGCCCCCCCCCTTCTACTCTCGAAACGGGGTTTTTATGCTTGCAAGCCCCCCAGTCTTAATTGTCGGCATGTGGCGCCTTGTAGGGG
>NQII01000066.1:620100-704477 GCA_002778355.1 Clitarchus hookeri | reverse complement strand
GTGTGTGTGTGTGTGTACTAACGCGGAGTTACCCGCAAGAAGTCTGAAGAGGCATTAAGACTTGCACATCGCATTGCCTCTCTCAAGATGCACTAGACAAGATCTGGCAATATATTTTGCTCTGCTAGTAATGTTGAGGCTCACTGAACAGTCTTGTTGTCCTCTTTGCTGCAATGCCCTCGCCGAAAGTTCACGGGAAACCACAGAACGGGAGGAAGGAGGGGTAGCTCTGAGACGGGCCTACCGGCACTGAGATCGCCTTAAGGGCACGTGTTTCATGAACTCGCCCCCTACTGAGGGCTGGCACTGCGTCTTAAAGAGGTATGTCGCTGCCCAATGCTGATGAAACTGGATACGATCCTATCATGGTGAGCGGGTAGGGCTGGCTGAGTTCCGATCCCAGCAGGGAAGAAGACCACGACCAAACTCTTGTGAGTGCGTTTTACACAACAAACAAGATTATGAAATTAAAAGGCCCCGCTTACCTTGGTCGCCTGGAGTTGCAGTGAGCTTCACAGCGACCAGCTGCCCGCCAGCTTTGTTGACGAGCAACGAGCAAGCTAAGTGCCGTATTACTTATACGGTAATAATAGTAATATTTCCAGTTAGAGTAATTGTTGGACTTGCGACTGATGTTTTCATGACAATAATAATTGTTTGTGTCATTGCTCGAATTCTTAGAATATTACTCTCATCTCAACAGTCGCATACTAAGGTGGCGGGCAGTGTAAAAATATTGCCTTTATTTGAAAACATTTTGACACTTAAGACGGGTGTGCTTATTACTAACATAAAAAAAAATTGCACGCCAACCAAAACGTTTAAAATTCTCATTTCAACCCCAAAATTAGGGCTGAAAGTTTTTTTTAATGTTATCAGACTAGTTTTTATAAGAAAAAAGTCAGTAAAGAAACTTTTACGGATTAAGATGTGTAGATTAGAAAACACGTACGCCGTTCCCTGAGCTTTAACCCATACCTCGAAAACGCCAGAAATAACATCAGGCAGGCAGGCGTGTCCCTTGATTGCAACTTTACACGAACAACGGAAATCCTGTGTAAGTACAAGTGAAACCAACCATCGAGCAGGCATCGAGAGTGGGCGATTTCGGAGGAAAAAGGCAGAGTTGCTAAAGCCAAGAAGTTAGGTAGCTTAAGGTGAGAAAAGAACTATTAAGGGCGCTAATACCAGAATGTATCCACGAGAATCGCTGCCATATAGGCGGTTGAAACACGCAGATTGCGTTCTGACGGTGATCGAGTTGGGTACAGTCAAATAGCAGGAACTATTGCGTCAGTAGCGAATGATGGGGAAAACTCTTCACGNCAGGCGTGTCCCTTGATTGCAACTTTACACGAACAACGGAAATCCTGTGTAAGTAAAAGTGAAACCAACCATCGAGCAGGCATCGAGAGTGGGCGATTTCGGAGGAAAAAGGCAGAGTTGCTAAAGCCAAGAAGTTAGGTAGCTTAAGGTGAGAAAATAACTATTAAGGGCGCTAATACCAGAATGTATCCACGAGAATCGCTGCCATATAGGCGGTTGAAACACGCAGATTGCGTTCTGACGGTGATCGAGTTGGGTACAGTCAAATAGCAGGAACTATTGCGTCAGTAGCGAATGATGGGGAAAACTCTTCACGTTTCGCAAGACTCTTATTGTCTTTAAATAGTAAACAGCATTATAACTGCGGGTTAAAAATTAACTACCCCCCAGATTTTCAACATGAAGTGCAATGACAGATAAACGTAAGAACAAATCTCCGACACCAAACAGAAATAGTTTGGTCGTGCAGTAAAACGCCTGTGTCGCGTTCGGGAGGTTGTAGATCTGATTTCAACAAAACGCTTTCTTATTTTTTTATCTGTACGGGTTTTCACCTCCCTCACATCATGCAAGCATAGTATTCGTGCAGGGAGAACGGAAGAAGTTTTATAACGACAGTGATCGAATTTCCGAAACGGTTCACCTTCCACTGCGAATCGATACATTTAGAACAATAATAAATTATTTGATAAAAAACTCCTTAGTTCTCTTCTGTAAAACAATATTTACCCACAACGCCAATCCGATATTATCTCCCTGTTCTCTGGACAAATATTTGTTCGCATTTTTTACATGTATTTAATACGAATGACGTAATAATATGATGGGATTTCAGCAGTCAGCCAGATTGGCCCAAGTTAAGGTTTATTCTACTCAGGTCGGGAAGCTCAAAGCTCTTAGTTCGGCAACTAATTTTTTTCGCCGCCGTGTAGCACTAGTGTGGCGCGTGTACTGGATTTTTCCGTTTTGTATGTAAGTAAATGGGATAATTGCAATTTTCATAAAATAAATGCAGATGTGTAAAACCTTCCGAATTCTATTGTGTTAGGCCCTACTTAAAGAATAAGCTTTGTTCTTCGCACTATAGTGGGAATATAACAAAATATATTAATATATTGTTAAAATATTATGTCGTAAATTGAATTGAGCACAACGTAGGCTTACACGATTACTTTATATAAATATCACAATTGAATCGAAAAACATAATAGTGAAATGGTTAAAAAATATAACTTTCATGGCTTTCCTGTGCAGTTTCCTTAAGCGAAAGGATATAAGTATGAAGTTCCTTTTGATAACAGCTATAGGCCTACTTTTTTGACCCTGAAATTTTTTACGTTTTCCCAGAGAATTAAGCTTGCTTTGAACGCCCAATGCCAATCACAATTGTATTTTTACTACTTGCTCTTGCAAACACCTTTAAAGGACGTCAATTACGTTACGGAATAAAGTTAATGCTTAACATTTTGACTAGGGCATTTATATATCCCAATTCGAGCCAAACACTAACTTTTACACAAAAATATATGCCTAGAATTTCTCCATTTACTGCCAGCTTAAAACCGATCTCTTTGGAACACGAGTGAACCTTGCGGCAGAAATTTTCCTTATGCCAAACTCTCCCATAAGAGCTATCTTGTTGTTCCTAACCTGAATAGAATTAACCATACCCAAGTTTAATTTACAATATTCGACATACTTCTGTGAACAATTTACGATTAACATCGGACGAAAAGGCGTCAATTTAGCAGCGACTTAGTATTTGCGCGCGCCCGCTCGTCCCCGCCGCCTTTAAGCACAACAAAAGCGCAGACCGAGTCCCACGACCCCGTCACTACCGAGTGCTTATGAAGTACGAAAACTTCCTTACCATTCAAATAATAAAGAAACGACCGACATTACAATTCCGATATATATCAAACGTGCGAGCTTCTTTAAACTAATCTACTGCAGTCAGGCGGCAGTGTCGCTATGCGGAAAGTAGAGCTTCTGAATGTTCGACGTACTCACTAGCTGACAGTTTTAGTGAACACGGGATAACAATCACGGTGATACCGGTTTAGGGGGTATGGAGGCAAACATGCAACTACAGCGAAACCTCGGCTAACCGAAAGCCCGTTATCCGGAATGATTTTCAACTGAAACGGCAAGTCAATTTTTAAAAGTACGTACAAAACTTTTACTATGTTAATAGAAAGCGCAATAACAATAAAAAATTAAAGTAAAACACAATTACTTAAGTAAAACAATACAGTACAATCAAGGTTTTTAGTATCTAAGGAATTTCTACAATTTTTATTATTTTTAGGTAGCCTCAATTGCTGAACAAAATAATGACGCCCACGCCTTCAGGTGTCTATTTTATAAAACGATGATGAGATATTGCCGTGAGAAAAAATGTAGGAAAAAAAGGTTAAGACAAAATCTTACAATATATTTTTTGCAAAACTCTAGACATTTGTGAACATTTATAATCCCAACGTATTTATTTTGGTTCTGGATGTTGGCTTTACACACAGACTTTGTAGATTAGTATTATAATAAAAACGCAAACAATTGTTTAAATATGAATTACTGTACGATATGCTATTTTCTGGTATTTGGCAACGAAAATTCCTGTTTATTTNAAACAATTGTTTAAATATGAATTACTGTACGATATGCTATTTTCTGGTATTTGGCAACGAAAATTCCTGTTTATTTACTCTCCGAAGTGTTGCCTACAGTCCATTCACGTTTACTTCCAAATTTTCTAAGGCCCTGTTGAAGTTAAACTTCAAAAATATACCTCCGCCTCATGCAAACAAAGCTTAACCAAGCCTAGAAAATAACACCAATGGGACGATGCACCGCATTCGTGCGTACTCAGTTTAATTTTAATTTTTCATAAGAACTATTTGTTACTAAACATTACCAACACGCCTATTTTCTCTCCGGTTTTATTTATATTAATTATAAATGAAATACTAACATTTAACTATAAAATAAAAGTAAAAGTGTAAATTAACTAAAAATAAGGTACTTTCATGTTAACAGTAGTATAAAAGTCTTCTGATACATGACATATTTAGGAAAGAACCAAACACTTCATACATAGGGTGATTTTTCAGAAGTTTTATTAAAAAAGTGAGAATAAACCGCGAATAGACTATATACGAAGCCGCGCAGTGCCTGCCATTATTTCGGTTATCGGAGGTTGGTTTGACTGCAGCAGAATGCAGGTAGCCTGCGGCCGNTCTCTTCTCGCAGGTAACTGTACCCTTGTCCCAGCCTCTCCCGACATCGCCACTGCAGCTCCCAGCGGACAGCTAGTTATCTCCGCGAGTACAGTCTTTCGCAATCTGGACCAGACCCCAGCAACTCCAACAAGGAAAACGAGTCCGGAGGCTGTTCGCGAGTACTTTAGCATGCGCCCAATAAAGTTGGTAACAACGGACGGAAAGTATTCCCATGTCCTAAGGCTCCCGCCTAACTGGAGCTTTTTTCCTCGTTTGAGGCCGCGAAGCGTAGAAGCGATAAGGGCGACACTGCCACGCGCATCAAGTGCGCTATCGTCGCTAAGCGCAGGGCTCTGAAATGGCGTGCAGTGTTCTCGTCGTGCTGCGTGTACCTATGGGACTTACAGAGGTGGCATCACCATTTTATTGGTGGAAAGTCTGTACTAAGGTTCACTGCATGCCTCTCGAGTATTTTTGTATGTACCCAACACAATTATTTCGAGGTACAGCGCTTTGAAAAGGCGTTTTTAGCTATGTTGGAGAGCCTCGAAATCGTGTTTAAAATGTGCGTGATGTCTTGAAAGTACCCGAAACGCATAGTTTGATGTGTGTTTTCTTTTCGTAGATAAGCGCATTGTGGACACGTTTAATAGTATCGCAAAAATACTTGGATTTCAAGCACACTGCAACGGATTTCAAGCGCCATGCATGCAGGCATCTTAAAAAGAATATTACTATTTGGTCATTGCGTAAATATACAATAAACGATCACGTAGTTTTCATTTTTGGATACTGTACAAACACGTGCTTAGTTATATATTTTTATTTTTATTGCGGTAGCACGATAGGCTTTATATGCGTGGCTTTCACGTCTGTTATCTCACACCACGTGCATTTTCAAGAGCATTCGCATGAAACTGTTCGTAAAGTGGTGTTTCATCTCCGTGATTATTATTGTTAAATCTCTCATATGTATTTGTGGTATGAAATAACTGAAAATAAACAATGCAAATATCGCTTAAGAAAACGTAGCCCAGTCTTAAAATTAAAATACAGGCTGGTGACTTCATGCGCATTGTGTAAACAAAGTGAACATTTGTACTTTATACGTTGGCAGTTCCGTAGAACCTACTTCGGCAAACAAATAATATAAGTTTCTCTTGTTACGCTGTTGAGTTGCAATCCTTACCTTGTATATGTTCCTTGGTCTGGACCAAACAACTGTGGCTGTAAGCCTGCCGAGGGAGAGGGACAAATGCAAGAGGTTTTCTCATAACTGACACAACACAGCAACTTACACAGAGCCACCTGCTTTTAGCGAAAGCATTTACGTGCAGGCTAGGCTTCAATACTCTACGCACACACCACATTCCTGTGGCAACTGACGGCGTGGTCTTTGTAATAAGACGACATGCCTGACAGAAACAGTTAGAATTTAGTTCCTCCGGCACTGGACGTCCATAATTCGCGTGGTAGTTAAGGTCATCCTATCACGAAAGTGGATCTGAACTGAAGTGTTTTGCAGTACAAATAGTTGTGAAATCTTTGCGCGAAAAACAGTGCCCGTGCTTATAAACAACAGAAGTACATCAATAAAAGTTAAATGTGACGACACTTTGTGTACAAATAACAGATTAAAAAAATAAACAGATAAATGAAAGGTCACATGGCTCGGGGAGGACGAAGTAACTTACATGCGATGCGAACGATAATATAGAAATGTTGAACTTTCTTACTAGCTGGAGATATAAGATACCCATTACAACAAAGAGTGCAATGAAGGAAGCGGTCAGAGGTTAAAGTAAATAACGAAAGTACGAAAATGAGCTCCACCAAGCAGATTCCTTAATATTATGTTTGATAATTCGCCGCCCAACGTGGACAATTAGGAAACGAAATACGATGTTCCTCAAACCTCTCGAGGCGTACATGTTGAGACAAAAAAAAATAAAAAAAANCGTGGACAATTAGGAAACGAAATACGATGTTCCTCAAACCTCTCGAGGCGTACATGTTGAGACAAAAAAAAAAAATTAAAAAAATCAAACCGGACGGGGAAAAACAATACTGCGCGGAGCGGGGGGTGGAGTCGGTAGTGAAACCGGATGGGTAATGTTTTACGTAAATAAGGGGATTACTGTAATAAATGTTTAATGTTTACATTTTCCCCACAGTTACAATTTCGCTTCCCTTCTTTTTTATGCCAAGTAGGGCACTTTATTTGATAAATGAACGCTAGTAATGTGATACTATTGAGTAAAATGCTTCTGTTTATGTTTACATTTTACAAATTATTAGTATATCTATGAGTATGAAAAACAAAAATAAAATTGTTGATGTGTAAAAATTCTGGATGAAGAGTACGATATAAGAAATTTAAGAAGAATTGGATATGTAATTCTGTCTAGACTTGGTTCTAAAATTGAGCCGAGTTAATACACGGTTTCTCTGTGAATCAACTCATACTTCAAACAGCTAAGTTCGTTCAATTTATCTTATTAATGCTTTGAAAAAATTACCCAAAGTGTACTATAAAGTAAAGACTCGTGCTAAAATGTATTTGAGCTAGCTTGGAAAGATTTTTTTCTTATTTGAATTACTTGTAGCATGTAGAATGCAATTATTGTTTGCTACGTTTAACGGTACACACACTCACTTTTATTTCAATTCCTATTACAAGTTCAGTTTAATTTATGATTTTATTTTATTATTATATTGTAAATTTAGTTGAGTTTCTTTCAACTTTGCTACACATTTTAACAATTCACACTTTCACTTTAAATTCGTAAAGCACTTAACTTCCTTGAAATTGTTTTTAAAAAATTCCGATGAAATTGATACTTCCTAACTATAACACAAATTTGCGAAATTTAATCACAGAGAAAACATTACATTACGGATGGTTTCGGAAGAGTTCAGGACGGAAGAAAGACTTGAAGACGGTAGCACGGAACGGAGTAAAGTTCACAGGAACACGCATCATGCTGGGATCACAATAGCGCGACAAATGCTACGCCAATGGCGCGACAACAGAAATTCGCGTTGATGTGAACACTAGTTTTACCGCCTCGAGACCAACAATAAAAAAACATTATTTCAAAATGGTTTATTGCAACTACATACTAACCTCTTGTACGACAGCCATTAATGTTTACATTTTATTTCTTATTTTTTCGATTATTCAACAATTTCTTTATATTCTCACTTATACTCAACGCGTAACATTATGGCCATAATTACACCTAGGCATAAAAAGGCGTTGCTTTGCTAATTAATGCAAGGGGCAATCACGCAGGAAATAACTTCAATACCAAGAATATGGAGAAGATCTGTCGCACCCGCGACGCCAATAAATTAGAAATGTTTTCTATTAGTGGATCTTGTCGCGCGGGCGATTTTTGCCGCGTTGACGTCACAAAAGTCTCGATGCTGATTGGCTGTCACGCTACTGTGCTCACAGAGCCTGCTCGCGCATAATCGGGAAGATGATAAATGACATGGAAGGTGAACGCTAACGTTCATTAAATTCACGCCACTCTTTATTTGGAACCTCTACGCTACTCTAGTCCTTGAAGACACGATAGTGAGAAAAAATTTTTGGCGTGTGGGGAAGTGGGGGAAAGGGGAACGAGATATCAATTTAATAACCTCCAGTCATCCACTTCTGCCATGTTTACTACTGATAGTCAGCGATTAGTTAACACATTCGATTTATGAAAGCAAAAAACAAATAGAGCTGTTAACTCCTTGAATCTAGCCCACCACGGAATTGAACGTCTTCGGATACTGCAATTACGTAGCTTACGGTAATCATTAAACTACCTTTGCTACCGACGACCAGCAACCAACGACGACCGGCGACCGACGACCAAAAAAAGGAGCATAAAACGTGATTTAGTAATTAATCGCTAAATATTTTAGCACTCTGTTCGACTAGCGGTAACGAAATCGTGAAAATATGACCAAACGAAGAAGACACATAAATGCATTTCACGCTGCTAATTTATTATCGGCCGTACAGAAAACTTCATACTTAGCATGTTTCGTTCCACGCTACGTAATCCTGCATCAGAATTTGGTAAACTGTTTTTATACTTGTGAAAGGCAGGATTTTGTTTAACAAGACGAACACGGCTGATAACTTGTCCGCTTTCGTCCTTAACAAATTAATCAATGACAATTTATCTGTTTGCTGTCGTATTCATTTTTATGCAACATTTCTCACATTTATATTTTGCTATAAGTGTATCAGTAAACCAATTCATTCAGAATTTCACGACAGACTTATGGTGTTCCAAAAATTAACTTGGCCGAATGAACCCCTTAGCACATTATCCCGAGTACACTCGTGCACAACTCACTCGTTGCAGACTAGGTAACATCATGGCCGGTGCTATATAGCTATACAGGAAGCTAGGGCCAATATGGACACTGCCTTTCCCAGGGCGATTCTATTGGTTTCTGCTGACACACCAACTATTTTTTAATTTAATTGACTGCTTCTTGTGCCATGGATCTACTGAAACCGTTTCCATAGGTTTCCAAGTGTCAGTTATGATAAGATAATGGCAAGTAGTATTCACAAGTAAAATGTTCTCTTTTGCAACAACTGAAATAAAAAATTAACGTGTACTTTAAGGGGTTAAAAGACACTGAACACCGTTGGTAAAATATGAGGCCACGTTTCGGAAAAAAATGATGAGAGAAAACGGACAAAAGGGGCATTCTAAAGTGTTCCAGGAACACTGGACAGATTGCTAGCGAGTTAACGTTAGGTCCAACTCCACATGTTGTTTGTCTGAATTGAAAGCGCAAGCACTACCCGGAAAGTGAGCTATGGTAATTTTTTTTATGAAGACATACACCGACCATTAAGAGTTTTTTAAGTAATGCCTGGGTGAGAATTAAAATCTCGACGTTTCCTTACGTGGGTTTTTGGTGAATGAACCGAGAGTCTCAGAGTATAACTGACACTACTAGCTGGACCCTTTTAAAGCCAAAATATGCAAAAATTTGGGCCGGGNGCGAAAAACTGCCGTAACTGCATAAACTTTAACTCAAACACTGGCATGGTCACTGTGAAGTAAGTAGTGTGTTATGAAAAGTACATAGTTATGTTCATGTGCAATGCATATGCTGGTGGCTACACAAACTTATTTCATTTTTGCATCCATCAGAATAATAGCTGGAGTAAGAGTGACACATCTATGTTAACTTGATTGAAGCGTGAATGCCAGGCATAAGCGAACAGCAGAAAGAAGAATCTAAGGCAGTCTTCCGAATGCAAAGTTTTGAAATAACCGCGAAGCAAGTGCGCACGACGGCAGCGTAAGTGACGCGGTGCTCGTGTAAACACGGCTCGACATCCGGCAGGCGACGTACCTTGACCTCTCACACTGACGACGTGAATACGCGAAAGCAACGCCTTGCCTGAAGAGGACGCGCCGTAACGACAGGACCTTGACGCAACGCGCGCCGTCACAAGTACAGTCGGAGACGCAAGTCACGCGGATAATACCACTGCCAATCCGCTCCTCTCACTCTCAGCGAGCTGGGGCGGTCAAAAGTCTACAATTATGTTTTACACGTATAGCACTTTACATCAATCTTATGACGCATGATGTGCCTAAGTCAACACAAACTTGTTTCGTTGTCACAGCCAATGAGCAGTAGATTACATGTTCGGCTACAGTTATATTAACCAATTACGACCTACGTCAGTAAGACGGTTTACGAATCATNAGCAGTAGATTACATGTTCGGCTACAGTTATATTAACCAATTACGACCTACGTCAGTAAGACGGTTTACGAATCATTTACCCACAGGTAAGATCATTGGACACTGAGCTTCGCAGTGTGCAGTACAGATCAAAAATCACCTACACGTGCGTAATGTACACAATTGTGCACACGGAGTCTGAATGGGTTAAAAATGAATAAAACGGGCTATATAAATTTTAAATGTATATATTTTTATCGTACAAGCCTCACAATTGAACGAAATTAATACATTAGAATACAGCTTAAAATACTTGTTCGTGTCATTTGAATATTATGAAGAATAACTTATTTCTTGGAAATCTGTTACGCGGTTAGCCTGTATATCAACATTTAAATTTTAAGATATAATTTAAATTCAAAACAGATAGAAGTTATCAGAAGTGAAACAAAAATCGTATTTCAAATCAATTACACGATACTACTGTGGCCTCAAAGAACACATAAACTGAAACAAAAACTTTGTGTTAAAATAACTTTTTAAAATGTTTGCGAATCAATACTACAAGCGAAATTTCTCATATTCACGTTAAGGTTGTTTTTCAAACGACTGCGTATTTCTATGTTACCGTCGATACTGTATCACGAAACCTTCAAATATCCTCAGAATGCGCACGCACAAAATGCTTGCTCCTGAACAAACTTAACCGTTCCTCATTTTTATTCCAAACAGAGGCCGAGATATTTCTCGGCGAGGGCAGCCCTGAGCTGCCGTTCTGATGCATTCTGACGGCGCACGCAGGGGAAAAGTAACGCCGAGAGCTGCTTTTATGCGAAGTGTGCAGGAAAGTAACGAACCAGCAAAAACAGCTCTAAACCGAAACATGAATACACCAAAAACTGAAGCGTGTTTCACAGGAACCGGCCTTTCAAATATGCTCTTCCAACAGCACTGACAGTTTTGTCCCACTATTCCTTCAGTTGGTCGTGTATCAATTACACAGCAAAAAAGTTCACACACGTGATCACTTAATTAGAGCCAAATATAAGTGGTACAGAGGTAGGTCTACAATTGTCACCTAGCATAAGCCATGTAATAATAATTAGCATCCATCACTACCTTAAGGGTTTTAAATATTTTTTTTTGGCATGCTACTGTTAAAGTGCAAACTGAATAATAGCATTAAGATAAATAATGCAGTTTTAGTGGAAAAGAGCTTGGTTACATACTTAAACTTGATATGGTTTACTAAGCTAAAAAACTCGACATTGCAAATGTTTTATAGCCACTCGGAATCTCGTCCTCCTACACCGATATACAATTCAAGGTAGGACTTGCAAAAAAACAAATACACAAGGAGGTTGTTAACACACTGCCTTCCATGAGACTACAATTTATTTCAACAGCAGCTGTGACGTAATGCGTAAATCCCCAACATATTACACACAATAAACCTATAAAAGCGTGGTGTAGTGAATCTGCTTAGCAAGCTCCAAGAACTTGGTTCGGAGTTCACAGGGTTGACAAATGTTGGCCACAAACNAGTGTAGTGAATCTGCTTAGCAAGCTCCAAGAACTTGGTTCGGAGTTCACAGGGTTGACAAATGTTGGCCACAAACAACACAAATTTAATATCTAACTATTAAAAAAATATTTACTTTGGCCTGCTTACGAAGAGTATTAAAAACAAGTTACACTCCGTTAACAAATTTAGATCTCCCATTTCATCTCCAAAGACGATGAAGTATTTGATGGGCATGCGAGAAAAGTTTGTGGTGCTACTTTCGCTATTGTGCCTCAGACTTGCGAAATAGCTCAGTCCGGGTGCGGAAGTGCTAACGAGCTTTCACACTGTATGGTCCAGTAAGATCACCGTAGGTTCCATTATCTATTGGGACAGAAGTTTCGATCACTTCTCGATACCGGTAAGGTGCACTTTCTGTACCATTCTCTCATGTATTGCACACTTGTTGCTCGTTTACCATAAACCTATATCATTTGCATAATAGGGTCTATGGCTTTTCAGGGGAGAGACATGTTCAGTTCATAACAACTGAATAACAGAGCAAATTTCCACGTCGGACAACTTTGAAAGTCGTGCTTTCGCACTTGACCACTCACTTAGATATCACTTAGAGGACCTAGGTCGAACTGTCTGAACGCACTGCACATGACAAGTGTAAACAAACGTGAAAAATTTTAACTGCCCTACAATGCAAGCTACTGTTAAGGCGAGGAAATTTACATATTGATCCACACTCATATTTTCATGTGGGAAGTTAAGTGCGACTTTAGCCTTCGTCGGCAAAGTAAAGCCAAATACAAGAATATTAACATTTTCTAATCACATACAGATTTAACACTACGATCAATAGAAATGCATACACAGCTACTGCATTGAAACTTGCTTTAAAAAAATTGGTGCAACACAATGACAAATGACACTAATAAAACCTCGTAATTACAAGTTTCCATATTTTGTGTCATCAATTACTTCGCTACAAACGTTTTGTTAAAAGTCTGTTTGATCCGTTCAATTTATTGTGTCATAATTTATTTTGAATGTGCTGTGTGTACGGCTCAGTAAAATGTGTAAGCCAAAACTTAAATTTTACCTAGCACGTTCGCGTACAGTATGGGTATACACCCGACCTCTAGGATTCAAACCACTTGTTCTTATAGTCATATTAAGTACCAGACTCCATACCTAATTTGTGCAAGATCTGACATAGAGGCTGTTATACCTGCTAGTACGACACTTGTGTCATTTCTCGCCTTGTACGGCGGGGTTTCATATCAGTTTTGGAAAAAGGATCGGTCCTAATTTTCCGTGGCATGTTCCATGAAGAGGAAAAGAACTCCATCGGACCTTTTATTTTTAACTACTGAATGCGGATCGTAACTATGGAGTTAATAAATAATTAAAATTAAGGGAACGAGTTATAAATGACGGAAATGATTGAAAAAATAAACAGGTGAGGTGGTTTCACGTCAGTATTTTCATGTGTTAAAGATTCATGTTCAACGAGAACACTTCATGTCTATAGTGAAGCAAATGCTCTTCTGCGCAGCCACCCAATGTGGCTCCTGCTAGTAGTATGCCAGATACTATCGTGTAACAGGAATCTTCCACACCAGCTCGCATTCGGCTGAAGCACCGAGTTAAACAGAGCCCTGTACAAAAGCAAGTGCGGCAGCAGGCGTCGTGTAGTATCGGCTTTACGCAGTTCTCACAGCATAATTGGTGTCGGAGCTTCAATGCGAACAATCGCCGTTCCCGCTTCCCCGACGCCCAAACTCTACAGACCATTCCCGGTTACTTCACACTTTTCTGAAGCCCTGCTAAAGTTCTACTTTTGGTTACCGATTACGTATCCTTCCAGTACATGTACACATAAATACTGTCATATGACTTCTACGTTTTAACTGCCAAATGCTTTGTTTACTGTTTTCAGCTGTTCAAAGAACTTTATCATGTTTGAAAAACCATTTCGTAAGAATGTCCACAATTTAAGCCTATGACCATATCTAGGTCAGCTTCATGAATTTTTAAAAATGTCGATGTTCACGATAGTTCTTAAGATTATTATTTTACATTGTTAACATATATCTTATACACGAAATTACACAAGATACACGTTAATATTATGCCCCGACTATGTTTAACCCTGTTATAACTGCGGGGGAAGAAACTGCAGTATTCAACCTCTTGTTATTAATGTTTGTTGGGTTATTTCACTAAAAGGACGGCCTTTATGGAATAAAAATTAAAACGAAGGGACAACCAGTTCAACGAAACGACACAGTAAATTCAAGCACGCAACACTTGTCGCTTATTTATTGTATGTACATAGCAACGAAAAACTTAGAAGATAGTGATGAACATGCACACAAATAGGCCTACCGTAACTTTTATTCGGCTCATATTTACATACATTGGTATTAACTGTTTTCTAGGTTTATTTAATTATTTATTTAAATTTATCTGGCTGGGCTTAGTACTTTGTTGGTGTTGTGGCACACATTCAAATCACAGAAATTTAAGCACGTTTACACAATTGTAATTCAAACACCTAGGGCGAAGTTACATAGTTGGAATAAATAAACAGACGTGACTTTCAAATAATTAATTTCGTTATAAAAACCAGTTCATGGCAAAAAGGGATATATTCCGCATGTCCAATATTTGCAATCACACACTCACTATCCCAGAGTGAGATGCAACAATGCCCTTTCACTCGCAGCGGTCACGACACACGTTACAGTAGATATATTCCTGTCGGGGAAAACCAGATTTATCACATCGCCATACACTGAAGAGCCATAAAAACTGGTATAGGCGTGCATATGCAAATAACCGAGGTATGGAACCAATCAGAGTAACGCGGTGCGGTCCGCAGCTAGATCGGTTAATGCTGCTACAATGGCAGGTTATCAAGATTTAAGTGAGTTTGAACGTGGTGTTATAGTCGGCGCACGAGAGATGGGACAAAGCATCTCCGAGGTAGCGATAACATTTGGATGTTCGCGTACGACCATTTCACGAGTGTACTGTGAATATCGGGAATCCGGTAAAACATCACATCTTCGACATCGCTGCGGCCGGAAAAAGATCGTGAACGAACAGGACAAACGACGACTGACGAGAATCATTAAACGTGACAGACGTGCAACCCTTTCTCAAATTGGCGCAGATTGGATTTGTGAACTACCCTGCAGGATTCATGGTGTGAATTGCCTCCTACATACCTTCAGACATTAGTAGAGTCCATGCCACGTCGTCTTGCGGCACTTCTGCATGCTTGGGGGCCCTACACGATATTAGGCAGGTGTACCAGTTTTTTCGGCTCTTCAGTGTAACTTGCCTCGGTAGGTTTACAAAACAAAACGTGTACAAACTTGATGTGGTAATTTTACGTATATATTTCGCAGGAAGAAAGATTAACACTTCGTTCAGCCAAGAGCAACACGTCATGTCATCGTCATGTCGCCGCACTTCTGNTTCGCAGGAAGAAAGATTAACACTTCGTTCAGCCAAGAGCAACACGTCATGTCATCGTCATGTCGCCGCACTTCTGCCAACTTCGGATTTGTAACCGTCCCGCCATCACCTTTAAATATACTATAATAAGTATTCAAACAAAAAAATTTCGTTTCAGTTGTAAATTACAAACTCAAAGATCATAATTTTTGCTGTAATAGGTACAAAATATGCTAAAATTTAAAATATGTATATTTTACTGCCAGTGCGAAACTTCCCGAGAGAGATAAAGAGAGAGAAAGAGAGAGAAAGAGAACGAGAGAGAAAGAGAGAGAAAGATAAAGAGATAGAAAGAGAGAAAGAGAGCAAAAGAGAGAGAGAGAGAGCGACAAGCTTCACTCCACCTATTCAAGTTTCTCCCTCGGACGAAAAAAAAACACCATGTCACTAGGGCCTAAGCACGATAATTTGCGCTGATAATTTTTTACGGTAATAATTAAATGTGTTTCCTACAGTACCACCTAAAAATTTAATTATATCAATAGGCAACTTTTAATTTACAAATACCATACCAAAAAACTAAGTTAAAACAATATTTTAACAGTAAACTATTTCTTACTAGCCGTTGCCAACACATCGCTGCTCTCACTGATTTTAATTCCCATTTAATACAAAATAAATATTACAAGTTATGGAATATACTAAGTTATACTAAGTTAAAGTTTCATTTACTGAAGATCGCAATGTTATATATTTGTGGTATACAAGTTATTGAAAAAAACGGGTTGACACGTTACTCCTTCGGTGATTTTTCAAAGGTTCGTTTCAAAACATCCGAAGAAACCGCGAATGGACTATACTCTGAAAACCAACACACTTGAGAGTGTCGTCCGACTGCCTACACATTACTTGGTGCTCTGTTAAATAATTTCCGTATCTTTACGGTAATTTTGCGGCAATGTACAGTAAATTAATGAAAACGCAATCCGCAAATACAAAATACGGAAAGTCTTCGTATTTCCTATAGTTTCGGGTTTCGAAGACGAACAATGCCGAGTCTTCACGAAGCTCTCTTCTCTACTGTGACCAGAAAATTATCGTTTCTGCGGCTGTTGGGTTATCGACGCCACTCACGCCTATTCTTTCAAAAATCAAAAAGTAGCACCAGGCGTCTGTAACATTTAGCAACACTTAAAATACACTAACTTAGTAGAAATTTAATAAAGTTGCTTATGTGATTGTACTATAAATACCACAGTTATACCACTCTCATCGTGTACGCGGTTGGCCTGCTCGCCTCCCACCAAGGCGATCCGGGTTCAATCCAAGTCGGGCCACTCCGGATTTTCGCATGTTAGAATTGTGCCGTAAGATGCCGTTGGTCGGCAGGTATTCTCGGGGATATCCGATTTCTCCCACCCCTTCACTCCGGCGCTGCTCCATACTTACCTCAATCACCCTCATCGGCTCTGAAGAACTCGATATTAAGAACCTCCCAAATATCTTTATCTTTCTCTCTCTCGCATCGTGTAAGTGTTGTAGGTGCTTTGTTAACGTCGTGGACGTGTAATTTTGTTTGACTCGGGTTCAAATATTTAAACTTATTTTAATATTTTTATACACAGTATTACACCTACATAACGAAAATTAAATACTTTTTCATTATCTCTTTTTATTTTAAACTGGAAGTACAGAAAACGCACTAGTAAGTTCCGTGAATTCACGGAAAGTTTTGTGAAATTTACGGAACGTTCGTTTTTGAAAATCAATGTGTCCTTAGTTTTACGGCATGCAAAGAGGAAAATACATGGAAACAGTTGATAATGACACATTACTTTTAAAAAATTCGTTTCATATATTCATTGCAGTAACACATNCGCGGTTGGCCTGCTCGCCTCCCACCAAGGCGATCCGGGTTCAATCCAAGTCGGGCCACTCCGGATTTTCGCATGTGGGAATTGTGCCGTAAGATGCCGTTGGTCGGCAGGTATTCTCGGGGATATCCGATTTCTCCCACCCCTTCACTCCGGCGCTGCTCCATACTTACCTCAATCACCCTCATCGGCTCTGAAGAACTCGATATTAAGAACCTCCCAAATATCTTTCTCTTTCTCTCTCTTGCATCGTGTAAGTGTTGTAGGTGCTTTGTTAACGTCGTGGACGTGTAATTTTTTTTTACTCGGGTTCAAATATTTAAACTTATTTTAATATTTTTATACACAGTACGAAATTTAAATACTTTTTCATTATCTCTTTTTATTTTAAACTGGAAGTACAGAAAACGAACTAGTAAGTTCCGTGAATTCACGGAAAGTTTTGTGAAATTTACGGAACGTTCGTTTTTTAAAATCAATGTGTCCTTAGTTTTACGGGGAGTTTAAGGACACCTCTGGATAATTTTTTACCAGCACTTTTCGGTAAAATAAAGGAAATGTTTTTAATAGTGTGGTGAGTCACCTCCAGTCAACACTTTGTAAGTGGCACATAATATATTTAATGAATTTAAGTGATTTAAAAGATACGATACTAACATAATGGAATTTGAGAATTTCATTTCATTTCTACTCTCATCAGTTTTCTTTCTTTCGAAACGATCGCCAAAGTGTTATAACGAATCCGAACCGCATCACGTAAAATGCATGCAAAGAGGAAAATAAATACATGGAAACAGTTGATAATGACACATTACTTTTAAAAAATTCGTTTCATATATTCATTGCAGTAACACATNAAAATACATGGAAACAGTTGATAATGACACATTACTTTTAAAAAATTCGTTTCATATATTCATTGCAGTAACACATCTTGCTGTTCGGTTATTTTCTCGCACACTTGCCTGCGTCGTTCGTATGGCAGCGGCACTAATGGCCAATTATAACACATCTAAATGTCCTTCAACATTACATAGATTTTCCAGCTTTCACCAGCATATGTTCAGCTGCTCGTAGCTCGGCACCCTGGCAACAGCCATAAGCATTTAATTTTCGAGGTGTTTTAGTTTTGGGGGACAAACGGAAGCGACGGGGAGGAAGGGACGCTAATTTATTGTTGTAACGTCATTTTATGCTAGGGGACTGGATTTCTGTGGTGACAACAACCAGCCACTTTAAACGAATTTTCATCTGTGGAAGCCAGAAACTTGAACCGAGCTCCACGTTTCTTGCCAGACGTCACTCGACAACGACCTCTGTTTTTAAACGCCGCTGTAGTCGGTTTATAACTTAACAGAATATTTATAGGCACAGGCAATAAAAGAACAGATACAATTATTTACTGACGTATATTACTAATGCAGACAGTGAGTGAGCGCGATGGTATCAGTGCTTCCAACTTTCCAGTGCACAAAATAAACATGCATCTTTCCTTTTGTTACTCGCCTGTGTCCATGCGAATTATATTTAATTTTCAATATAAATTATTTTCTAATTACAGCCAGCAGATTTTTGCCAGAACATACTAACCAAAACTAACACCTACCAACGGCGAACAACAGCTACTCCTCACAAGGGACTCGAACCCAGTAATTCTAGCAGCGTACGCTCGCGTCCTAATCAAATACCCCAAAGAAGTAGTCTTTGCCGGAAACACTATCTCACATGACACGGCCAATGGCAAACCAAGTAATCTAAAAAGGCATGTCTGTAATCGCCTGCAACAGCTGAGCCGTTTCAAAAATGCGTCACTCAATGATAAACGTATGATGAAGATACTGTTCTCTTTTAATATCATCGCGAGAAATATTTCGCTGCACATAGCTCAGCTCTACGAAAACAAGGTAGGTAGGTAGGTAGCTAGGGCTTAACGTCTAGTCGACAGCGAGGTCATTAGAGACGGAGCAAGTCGCTCAGAGAAGCAGCAACGGGGAANGCTAGGGCTTAACGTCTAGTCGACAGCGAGGTCATTAGAGACGGAGCAAGTCGCTCAGAGAAGCAGCAACGGGGAAGGAACCGGCTATGACCTGCAGTAAGGATCTCTCCTAGAATTCATCTGTGGAGTGATTCCGGAAACTATGGAAAACCGAAATCAGAATGGCCAAACAGGATTCTAACCTACGTCCTCCNAATCTGTGGAGTGATTCCGGAAACTATGGAAAACCGAAATCAGAATGGCCAAACAGGATTCTAACCTACGTCCTCCCGAATACGAGCCCAAAAGTTTACCACATCGCTCGGTATGAAAACAACAAATTAGCATCGGTTGTTTCTGCCGGACAAGAGGTCGTAAAGCTCCCGCCTTCTAGGTAAGTTACCACCCTTACAAACTGAATAATCACTTGTTTTACCAATGTGTAAAATTCACTCGTGCCTAAAGACATTAAAAAATCACGATATACTTTTTGGATCCTAACAAACAGCCCACTGTCGATAAACCATCGTCTCCACTCATGTCTACCAACAACTTTTTCTAGGGTTTGAATAGAACGTGGTTGGTACCAGTGACGTAGTGTCATAAGACGCCGAGACGCTTGGTGTTCTCAGTTTTTTCTGTGCATATTTTTTTTTTACTAGCGCCAGGGTTGCGTGAGGCGCAGAACGCCAACAAACAAGTCTTTCCCCTCTTCTTTGTCGCTGTGCCTCTCCTGAACCCAGACTCCCGCGCAGGCCGACATTTGTTCCTGATATCTTTAAGGCGGATTCACAATCTCTTCGTAACGTACGCATGTAACGTTTTCTGTTAGCAGGCATTCAAACAAAAACGTAGCTTTGCAAAGAGAGATTACCATTTTGTGTTTTGTTTTTGCAGGATTTGTGCAAAACATGGTACAATTCTAAAACACTGGCAAAGAAAACCTTTGCCTTAATACCATCAGTTAAAATAATGAATATATTATTAAATCGGACATTCTGATTGGTTGACAGTTCAGCCGTACGTACGTATAAATTGAAATTTGAGGTACTCTGCTTCTCTTTTCTACATACATGCGTGCGCTAAATGTGAATGAGAATGAATGAATAAATATATATATATATATATATATATATATATATGCGGTGTTCGACTTGTACGTACGCTAATTAGAGGTTGTGAATCCATCTTAAGTGTGTGTTGCTGGGAGTGGGCTACAGAACAAGCTGCGTGGACCCGCTTTTCTTGCCGCTGTTCAGCTGCGCAAGACGCCAGCGTATGCAGGAAGACAACAACGAACGTATCGCCTCTCTTTGAGTCTCAAACCGAGAAAACCTTATGGCGGTACCTTTGTGTCTATCTGCTATTGTGATGACCTGTACTGTTTTTGTGACAATGTAACTTCGGGGACGTACTTTGCTNGGTACCTTTGTGTCTATCTGCTATTGTGATGACCTGTACTGTTTTTGTGACAATGTAACTTCGGGGACGTACTTTGCTATTAATAGTATCGCGTAAACAACCCACTACCCAAGTGATACTATAGCCGCAAACACGAAATGGTAACAACGTTTAATCAGTAAGGGGTTTTTCTTTCATTAAAATGTCACCTTTTTTGGGGAGGGGAGAGGAAATAACTCTAACTCCCGTTGTACTAGATTGGGTAGGTACCTGCGCCATTTCCAACTCATAATATTGCGTTCCAAATGAGAAAATAATGTGCATAAGACCAAAAAGCGTCGTGCGATTCAGGAGAGTCAATTGCCGCTGGACGAAGGGGTGGGGTTGTTTAGTTCAGTAGTGACGGCGGCTGAAAACGTTTCGGCGAGAGCTGCTACGCGCGTAAATATTACCTGTCGAAAAAACGTATTTAGCGTAGCGTCGTATTTAACAGCAGCGATGTTATCAGTTCGGTGCGTAAAGCGCCAGCAATAAGTGGCTTCCCTCTCTCCAACGGCAGGCGCTCGGGAGAGCCCTATCCCCTACACTGCCTCCCCTACCTTCTGAGCACTTTTGAAAGGCCTCTCATTTAGAATAATAGTCAATAAATATATATTTTTTAGCCTTAGACGTTAACTTCCCGAACGTGGTGGAATATACACACTGTGTTTATTACTTGCATGGCAATATTTATTTAAAAAGGGGGTTAAAGGTTAAACAGGATTGAAAGAAAAAGTAATTAGGGCACCCTACCGTGAACAGTCCTTAGCTAAGAGGACTTAAAATACAGGCGTGAAATAACCGCTCGTACCGCTCATTCCAGCGGCACACGCCAGCAAAATGGCGTCGCCAGCCGACAAAATGTTGGAACGCCGTTCGCCAATCAGCGCCTGGTAACCTACTTGCAAGCCGACAGCCCAGCCAGTACGGAACTTTTCTCGGCGCGCAGTAACCAATAAGGCACAAGGCTCTTACCCAGACCCTCGCGCAGTCGATCGGAGAATGAGTACGGCCACATCAAAGGAACAGCCACGTCGATTCGTCTGGATGTAGGTGATTATCTATAGTCCATTCGCGGTTTCTTTACGCTTTGAAAAATCACCCCATGTATTACGTGTTCAGTTATTTCCTAAAGATGCCAGAATCACAAGCGTTTTATACTTCTGCTACAATTTTAGCACCTTATTATTATAAAATTGAAATTGTGCTTATTTTTATATATAAATTATATTTCATTTATAATTAATGTGTATAAAAACATCAATAAAACAGGTGTCGGTAATTTACATAGGCGGGCGCAGAATTCGGCAATGGGGAGTGCAAATCGCAAAATGAAGGTATTCTGTTACAACATTAAAAATTCAAAGTAATAATGTATTTAGACATCGGTCTAATTAATACAAATAGTATGTATTACATCAAACCTATTATTTTAATTTAGTATTCGTTTCAAACATTCAGACTACCTAGTGAAAATAAGAAATTGGCAAAATTCTTTAATATTTTCCTAATGACATGTTGCAATGGAGGGTGTAGGTGCACCCCCTCTGTGAACGTCCATGTAATGGTAATACCTAGTAATACATAGTCCTTATGTAGAATATTACTAAAGTGAGAGCGCACGAATGCGGTGCGTTGTCCCTTTGGTATAATTTTCTCGACTGGTTACGCTTTGTCTGCATGTGGCGGAGGAATATCCTGGAAGTAGAACTGCAGCAGTGCTTCATAAACGTATGAAGGGACTATACTTAGTGTCGGAGCGGCGCAGGCCGACGTGGCTGGCCGAGGAGCAGCACTCGCCAGTTCGCAGCCGCAGCGAGTGTACCCATTGTCCCGGCCGCGTCGCGTCGGTGTGTCTCGGCTTACTGAACAGGCTGCAGGGAGGCGCACGGAGCCCGCGATCATCATCGACGAGACGGCGATGGTGCCCAGCCTGGGGAACAGAACCATCGACTGCTTGGCACGTTGCCGCCACGAAGAAAATGTCATTCGATGGGCGCTTGTTGACGGCCACCGGTTCATGCTTCCTGGCTTCACCCAGATTCGAACTAGGACCGCACTGTCCGAACGTAACGCTTTAGTCACCTACGTCACAAGGTTCCCCCGATATATTGTGTGCATAACGCACAGGAACGGAAGAGGAGTTTTGTTGTGAAAGGGGGTTAGGTTAGGGGAGGGGAGGTGGCACAAGTTGGACAGCCCCCCCCCCCCCTTTTTCCCAAACAGTTTTGCATANCCAAACAGTTTTGCATAAATTATTTTAGGTTAGCATTTGAAATATATGAAATTCTTACAATTATCACGTAAACTTTCCTTACATATCTTCAGTTAAAGAGCAACTGAGTTCAGAGGCGACACTGCTATGCACTAGGTCGAGCTGTTATTTCACGCCAAAAAGTGTAAACATGTAACATGTCAATGCACTACCAACTTAACAACGTAAAATGGGAGTAGAAACTAAAAATCGTACAGACAACATATTTTCTGTAATTTTAACATGTCTAGAACACATTATTTTTTATTAACACCATACACATAAAAGGGTAAAAGGGGTCAACTTTATTTTAATGTGGCGTTTCCAGTAATTTCGTGATTTTTCGCGGAAACACAATTTTCGCATTTCCCCTTGAAATTAGCGTGAATTTTCGCGTCCTTAGTTATTAGTGTCTGTGCAGTTGTGAATGTAACACTGTTTTCAACTGCTCGTTCAACTGTGAACGACGCGAGTGAGGAAAATGAAGGAAGGTGCAGAAAGAAAACCTTGCCCCAAAATACGGCAAACAATCGCAGCAACGACACGGGAGGGTTAATTTTTACTGATACTGTACGCTGCGAGGCTCAATACCCATTGATCTCCCCTGTGTGTAACTGATCCGTAAACAGTGCTGCTGTTCCAAGGATGTGGTATTTATTACTTAAGCCGAACATGAAGTGCGACAACAAAACATGCACATAAAAAANAGCCGAACATGAAGTGCGACAACAAAACATGCACATAAAAAAAATATTGTTTGCAACACCTGAAACCGTAAATTAAATTAGTTCTGATGGGTCAAGTACGCATAACCTATCACGTAGGCCACTGGCTGCTCAACAAAAAACTGCAAACACAGATAATATTATTTAGCTGCAAAGCTTGGAAATGTACATCAGTGTGGGATCGAAAACGCTGTCAATGAGCACGCTTATTTTTCTTCCCCTCAATAAAATGTCTCTGTTTTCCTATTACGTATCCCCCCCTACCCCCTCCATCTAACACNACCCATTGATCTCCCCTGTGTGTAACTGATCCGTAAACAGTGCTGCTGTTCCAAGGATGTGGTATTTATTACTTAAAGCCGAACATGAAGTGCGACAACAAAACATGCACATAAAAAAAATATTGTTTGCAACACCTGAAACCGTAAATTAAATTAGTTCTGATGGGTCAAGTACGCATAACCTATCACGTAGACCACTGGCTGCTCAACAAAAAACTGCAAACACAGATAATATTATTTAGCTGCAAAGCTTGGAAATGTACATCAGTGTGGGATCGAAGACGCTCTCTATGAGCACTCTTATTTTTCTTCCCCTCAATAAAATGTCTCTGTTTTCCTATTACGTATCCCCCCCTACCCCCTCCATCTAACACANCTTATTTTTCTTCCCCTCAATAAAATGTCTCTGTTTTCCTATTACGTATCCCCCCCTACCCCCTCCATCTAACACACACAAACAAAAATCCGGAACAACTGGTTATAATAATTTTCCCAACGTATATTGTTTTTACAGAGCAGAGTAGCGAACGTTGACCAGAAATCATGTGCCAAACTCCGGGAACTGATTCCTTATGGAAAATAAAGTGAGGTATAAATTTAACAACACTATCATGTGGTGAATATTAAGGGAGGTAAGCCACGTTGAAAATACATGAATGTAAAAGTATCAGGAAGTATGTGAGATGGAGCAACAAAAATCGGGATCGCATTTCAAGAAACGGAGATAGTAAACCAGTAAAAATGTGGTTGGTCAAATCATGCTTAAATAAAGTATTTACCCTATTTTCACAGGTAACTTTGGAACACGTAGACGGTAATGAAATATTCGAGGCACATTATTACCAATGTTGTTGTTACTCGCCATGGCCAAATTAAGACAAAAGGTACTTTTGTCCGAACTCGCTCCGGTAAACAGTTTTCCAGATTACGCCACTCAAAATTTTGAAGGTGCGATGTACCCCTGCGGGGATAGGAAACACATCTGCCAACCGCCCCACACAATTCGAGGGAGGAAAAGTGTAGGGAACAAGGAAATGAGTGCAGATAAGAGGAATGCATGACACATATGTACGTAGTTCGTTTTTATTAATAACAGATACAATTATTTACAAGAACTGTTCGCATTGCCGTCCCTAACTTCGATACACAATGGCAACGGCGGATCAAGTTGGCCTGGACTCGTGCATAAATATCTGGTATGACGCGTACAGAATCAAATGCGGCTATCACACGTGCGACGAGATCTTCCTCACTAGCCACAATGGTCTAGTACACCAGGGAGTTGACATGACCCCATACAATTTAATCGATCAGAGTCAGGTCCGGCGATCGGGCCGACCAATGGATGAACTCAGCTCTGCCGATCAAGCGGCTTGCAAATGTGGCGTCGAGATGGCGGGATAAGGCAGTTGGGAAATGTGGTGGTGCCCCATCATGCTGAAACCACATGGTGCTGCGTACGGCTGGTGGTACTTCTTCCAGCAACTTCGGCAAGAACATCAGGTAGCGGGCTCCATTGACGCGATCGGGTGGTAAATAAGGCAACAAGTGATTGTGGACAATGCCGGCCCATATGTTGACACTGTAGCGCACTTGGTTGCCCATCAAGTGTGTGTTGTGGAGACTGGTGTGCGCCCAGACGGGGTTGTTTATCCTTTCGAAGATGCCACCCCTGGTGACGTGAACGTAACATATGATACGCATAGTGCTGCATTCGGTTTTCTTGCAGAATTCGCAGGATCGTCGAATGGCCATCACCCACAGCATGGCCCACACAGCCTGTGAGCTAATGGACTGTTCCTGCCGCACACGGTGAAGCACGTCCTCGTCAAATTCCGTCATTCGCCTTGTCCGTGGTGCTCCAGCAGTCGGTCTCATCACTATCGTCGAGCCTTCATCCCGCAATCTCTGATGGAGCAGTATAAATGTCGCACGCGACAGTTGAATAGCGCAACCGGCACAGCTCCACTGCTTGCCTTGCATTCGTGTTGGCTGTTCCGTACACGAGGTGCATGTCGGTGAGCTCCGCCCAACTAAAAAGTTCCATGCTTCCACAACCAGCTGCAGGCACACGCTGACTTGCCAGCATCCAAGTCCACCTCCACGCAAGAACCGATTACATCCTCCCCTGTTTCCTCAGCCATGTATGAGGCGCGGGTGGTGGTAGTGTTGCCTACCCCGCAGAGCTACAGCACCTTCGAAATTTTGAATGACGTTTTCTCGAAAACTGTTTACTGGAGCGAGTTCGGACACGGGGTCCTTTTGTCTTTATTTGGCCATGNTTGAATGACGTTTTCTCGAAAACTGTTTACTGGAGCGAGTTCGGACACGGGGTCCTTTTGTCTTTATTTGGCCATGGTGAGTAATAACTTGCCTCGAAAACGTGGTTTGTCAAATCTTTCCCTTTCATTGCCACGTTTAAAAAAATTTACTGTCTCCGTTTCTTGAAACACAATTCCGATATTTGTGGCTTAATCTCAAGTACTAACAGATATTNAAAAAAATTTACTGTCTCCGTTTCTTGAAACACAATTCCGATATTTGTGGCTTAATCTCAAGTACTAACAGATATTTTTACTTTCATGCATTTCGAACTTCGTTTTTCAACGTTAGTGTTAGTCAATGTGTGCCCACCTTATTTTCCAAAAGGAATCAACTCCCGGAGTTTGACACATGAATTCCGGTTAACGTTGTATGTACACACAAACACACACACACACACACACACACCTGTACTCGTATATACCACACTTCTTCCGGCAAAATTTAGCAAGCAACAAAAAAAAAAAGGAAGGACGACTTTGTACAACGCCATAAAGTATCCAATAGCTTTAAATAAATAAGAAATGGGTTTCAATTAAAATACACAATCAACATTCTTTCAGAAAGGTCTTTCGTGTAATCGTACCGTATGGTTTCATGTCCACTGATTTTTGCGGGCAAATGCCTAAACCGGGAGTTTTAGCTGTGCTATTTAGCTGTCAATGTTATAAGAACAGAGAATNCACACACACACACACACACACACACCTGTACTCGTATATACCACACTTCTTCCGGCAAAATTTAGCAAGCAAAAAAAAAAAGGAAGGACGACTTTGTACAACGCCAAAAAGTATCCAATAGCTTTAAATAAATAAGAAATGGGTTTCAATTAAAATACGCAATCAACATTCTTTCAGAAAGGTCTTTCGTGTAATCGTACCGTATGGTTTCATGTCCACTGATAGCTTCTAATCACAATCAGAACTGGAAACTTTATTTTTGCGGGCAAATGCCTAAACCGGGAGTTTTAGCTGTGCTATTTAGCTGTCAATGTTATAAGAACAGAGAATNGATTTTTGCGGGCAAATGCCTAAACCGGGAGTTTTAGCTGTGCTATTTAGCTGTCAATGTTATAAGAACAGAGAATAGGTTCAGTCCTTTCTCTTAGTAATGACGCCACAGTATGAAAGGTCACTGCAAGACAATGCACAGCCGGCAGCCAACTGCTCTGCGCGCAACACGCGACAAGACATTTCATGCGCGTGCCGATGTCGCCTTTAGCACCCACTCCCTTCTTCNACTGCTCTGCGCGCAACACGCGACAAGACATTTCATGCGCGTGCCGATGTCGCCTTTAGCACCCACTCCCTTCTTCCTGGTGCCTCGGAAAGAAACACAGCTGCAGATAAAGCGTCTCACGGCGGCCACCGTGGCCAAGGCATCGAGTCACGTTCTTTCGGGTGACTAAACCGAGTGAGTGAAAGGAGTGGAGAGGTTTGGGTGGCTCTTAACATCGTGGTCGTGAGAGTCGATGGGGTTGAATTCCGGCACGACTCCCACATGCGAAAATCCGGCGTACGATACCGCCGGGAATCAAACCCGGCCTGCCTTTGTGGGAGGCGAGTAGTCTAACTTTAAACAACCGCGGCCCCACTAAACCGACTCCTTACATTTAGCCGTTTCCCAAGGGAGAGAGTTGGACGCTAACTCGGATTTATACGAAGATGATGCCGATGCCGCTGGTCGGTGTGTTTTCTCGGGGATCTGACGTTTCCCCCGCCCTTACATTCCGGCGCTGCTCCATACTCACCTCGCTTCACCCTTACCAGCTTTCAAGACCTCGATGCTAAGAGCAACCAAAATCTCTCACTCCACTCCCCTCGGATGTATATATATTTTTGCCATTACCTTCTTATGTTTCAGATTAATGTTTGAAAATGAGACTTTGTTACTGCATAGAAAAATATTTTATTATATTTTAGAGAAGATTATNGTTTCAGATTAATGTTTGAAAATGAGACTTTGTTACTGCATAGAAAAATATTTTATTATATTTTAGAGAAGATTATCGTTTGCCTTCTTGTACTACAATAGCTTGTGTAATCATTCCGACAAGGTAATCACTAATTAATTCACAGTCCTCCACATAGGCAAATAAAGGTACTCGATTTACATTGCAGTTATTCTATCATCTGAGTGATGTGTCAAAGAAGAAATTTCAATACTGAACGCTGAATAAATATGACTCAAAAACTGGTGTAACACCACGACAATTTCTATATGTCCCCCTCAAGGGCTATGTAAAGGTCTAGCAGAGGGCGAATACCGGAAGCAAAACCGAGAACATAATTTCAACTACTTAACTATCGTACACACCACTAGTCGATTTCGAAATTGCCAACTTGCTACGAAAATGTACGGACATATACCAAAAAATCAGTTATCCAGCCAAAATAATTGCCTTATAATTAGCAAAACTATATCGACAAACCAATAATATTGAAATAAAAAGAAAATAACAGGGGCTTTTAAAAAAACATAATTCGGATAAAATTAAAATTTTTCTTTAAAAGTTTTTTTCATAAAATTCAACATATTAAAACTTTAAAATTTTTAACTATTGTGTTTTGGATATGTAGGCCTTGGTCTAAACGTTATTATTAAAAAAAAAAACAGTCAGCAATTGGTAAACTATACATTGTATGAACTACTGCTTTATGTGATAGTTTTTCTAATTAAAATTTATAGTCAATATATAAACCCCATCGAAATATAACGAGCAGTTCAAANATTTTTCTTTAAAAGTTTTTTTCATAAAATTCAACATATTAAAACTTTAAAATTTTTAACTATTGTGTTTTGGATATGTAGGCCTTGGTCCAAACGTTATTATTTTAAAAAAAACAGTCAGCAATTGGTAAACTATACATTGTATGAACTACTCCTTTATGTGATAGTTTTTCTAATTAAAATTTATAGTCAATATATAAACCCCATCGAAATATAACGAGCAGTTCAAATTCTGTTATCGATTTTGTATATCGGAAATTCAAATACAGCGAGACCTTTCCATATCCATTTCCCTTTAAAAGACGATAAAACTGACACATAGTTTGTGACTATGCATGCAAAACTACGGAACAGGAAACAACGTTACGAATACAATATGAACAGCGTTTAACTGAAGTATAAAATTATCCAACGCATCTGCCCTTTATGCGTGTAACCGTAGAGAGCAGTGTGAGGCAAGCATCCGCCTCTGAGGGAGTGGTTCTGTGTTTGCACTGCTTACCTCACTGCGGGCTTTAACTGCTGCGCTAAGACCACCACTTGGCGTGCGCGCAGATCGATACTATGCCGCTTCCTCCAATGCTTCACACTACCGCCAATAAATCCTTCCACGAACAAAGACACTGCTGACACCGTGTTCACGAATACATTAACGATTCTCAGGTACAAAAACATGTTTCCCAGCCGCCGTTTGAATTTTTTACCTTTAAGATATAAGCGCTTAATTTTTCAATAAAAGCTATTTCTTGCAAGCTGGCATAAAGTATTGTTTCGCGCTCGCTGCTTTGCATCGCTACGCGAACCGTTACACCCGAGCGAAGGAGTAGGACAGAGTAGTAACGTGAGAAGTCTGCGGCAATTTTCAAAGGCAGGCCTGCGCCTGCCGCCGCGATAAGCCTATCGCGAATCACGCGCTTCTAACCTTCAGCAGATTGAATTTCTGGTTGTTACCTAGTAAACAATATTCTGGCCAATGCCCTAGTCTCACTCAGCGTGACTCGAGGCGCGGTGAATCTTCTAGATCGAGCCGCGACAGGCCTCCGAGCGGAGAGTTTGGAAGTTTGCGTGACATCAAGCGNAGAAATCCTTCCACGAACAAAGACACTGCTGACACCGTGTTCACGAATACATTAACGATTCTCAGGTACAAAAACATGTTTCCCAGCCGCCGTTTGAATTTTTTACCTTTAAGATATAAGCGCTTAATTTTTCAATAACAGCTATTTCTTGCAAGCTGGCATAAAGTATTGTTTCGCGCTCGCTGCTTTGCATCGCTACGCGAACCGTTACACCCGAGCGAAGGAGTAGGACAGAGTAGTAACGTGAGAAGTCTGCGGCAATTTTCAAAGGCAGGCCTGCGCCTGCCGCCGCGATAAGCCTATCGCGAATCACGCGCTTCTAACCTTCAGCAGATTGAATTTCTGGTTGTTACCTAGTAAACAATATTCTGGCCAATGCCCTAGTCTCACTCAGCGTGACTCGAGGCGCGGTGAATCTTCTAGATCGAGCCGCGACAGGCCTCCGAGCGGAGAGTTTGGAAGTTTGCGTGACATCAAGCGACAGGTGTGGAAAGACAGCGAAGCGACGATCCAGCAGAGCGCCAAGTGGCAGTAAGGGTGACCAGCGGGAGTGAAGTCTGCGGACTACGAGCATCGGTACAGTGCAGAGCGAGACTTGCGGGTAGGACTACTGAACTGGATGTGTGACTGTAAGACATTTGGATTGATGGCAATAGACAGACTGAACATGTATAAATAATGAGTGTGAATTAAATGACTATATAACAACCAATAAAAATACATTGCGAAGGGCTTTAATTAGAATTGAGATAGACATTAAATATTGCGCTCATTGAGAATAACAAGAGTAAAAATGAAGATAGATAGTTTAATGTTGTAAATAATAACTTTGTGAATAAATTAAAAATGAAATTTAGTTATTATATTTTTATTAAGACCTCCATCCTTCACGAACTCGAATACGCCCCTCTGGCGAGTTGTAACAGTATGTTGAGGAGACCAGCGCAGAACTTTTGAGCGATACTTGGAGGACCGTCTTAGCTGAGAGAACACAACTTCTGCTTACAGTTCTTCCTAGCATTTTCACAGGTCGTCCTATAGCTCTGTAGTGAGAACGCGGTTCTGCAGTTAGAGGTAGAATTAGAGAGGCTTTCAGTGGCGCACTAAATCCGACTGCACAACATGCACAGTTCGTAAACAAGCAGTACGCACACACTATCAATATTATCCGAAAAGTATGATTTATGTTGTATATGAAAAAATAATGGATATTTTTTTTTAAATTGTAAAATATTTTGATAGAAATTACTTTCATTCTAAAAGGTCCAAAAATTACATTTTGCAAAAAAAAAGACATACTGAAGCAAGACTACAATAGCAATTACTCTTATCGTATGTAATATACACTATGTGATCAATAGCATCCCGAAAAATGAAGTACAAGTTCGGGCCTCCCTCGATCGGGAACACTGGCAGTCAACAAGTTGGCCCACCCATAGCATTGATGACAGCCAGCACTCTCGCAGGCATACTTTCAATCAGGTGACGGAAAGTTTCCTGAGGAACTGCACCCCATTCTTCGCGGAACGCCGAAATGACAAAAGGTATCGATGTGGGTCGGTGTGGTCTAGCACGAAGTTAACGTTCCAAAACATACCAGATATGTTCTATCGGATTCAAATAAGGAATCTGCGCAGGCCAGTCCATTTGTCGGACGTTGTCAAACCACTCCGTCACGCGCCCTGCAGAATGGACGGGTGCTCGGTCATGTTGAAAGACACAATGGTCATTCCCGAACTGATCTTCAACGGTAGGCAACATGAAAGCGTTTAGAATGTAAACGTTAACATATGCCATGACGTTTCCACGTAAAGCACCTAGGGGGCCAAGCCGTACCCACAGCTACGGCCAAGCCACCCTCCAGGAGAAACATGACCACACTGTAACCGCACCAAACTCTGAATTTCAGTCGGCACTATAGAGGCCGGTAGATGTTGTTCACCAGGCATTCACCACACCCACACCCTACCATCGGATCGCCACATTGTATACCGTCATTCATCACTATAAACAATGGATTACACTGTTATATTGTGCAGTTTCGATGCTCCTTAAACCATGCGGGGCGCGGTTTGGCATTTGCATGTGTTATGTGTGGCTTATGGGCAGCTGCTCGGCCATGGAAACCAAGTTTACGCAACTCACGCCGAACAGTCATGGTGCTTGGAGTAGATCCTGATGCAGGTTGGAACTCCTGTGTGAAGATGTCGATGATTGACGATTACGCTGTACAACCCTTTTCAACACTCTACGGTCTCTGGCGGTCAACATGGGAGGTCGGCCTGCATGCTTTGGGATTGCACACGTCTCTTCACATTTCCACTTCACTATAACATTGGAAACAATGGACCCAGGAATATTCAGGAGGGTGGAAATCTTGCGCACAGACTTCTTACACAAGTAGCACCCGACCACCTGACCATGTTGAAAGTCCGTGAGTTGCTCAGACCGTCCCATTCTACTATCTCGCGCTGTCTACTGACTACGGCGATTGCGGACCATGTGTTCCACGCGGTAGATGGCAGTACTGTGTCGTCCTTTATTTTAACATGCGTTTCGCGGGGAATCGATATACTTTTGATCACATAGCGTATATTAATACTAATATTTACAAATATGTTTAACAATACATTTTATGCACATCCATTTCAAAAGCTAAAGTTATAAGTATACTAAAGAAAAGTTTATATTTTCTTATATAAAACCATAGCAATTATTATTATTACTATTATTATTATTGTCCTTGCAAAATATGATTTATGAAGCATCCTGAATGGAAATACGCTTACATATTGATTAAAAATAGACTCTTGTTAACTGTTTTTAAACGAGTACGTAAATCATTGCAAAATATTTTACAGTGTTAGAAAATATGCCCTAATGTTTCATATGCAACATGGTACTTTGGCGACATATTTGGTAGTGTGTGTAGT
Source organism: Clitarchus hookeri (assembly GCA_002778355.1). NCBI lineage: Eukaryota > Metazoa > Arthropoda > Insecta > Phasmatodea > Phasmatidae > Clitarchus > Clitarchus hookeri. Next base: position 671,615 of record NQII01000066.1, on the reverse strand, counting down.
AACGCTGGAAGTCCACCAGAAGCCGAACGCTGGAAGCGTCTCGACACACTACTCGTGTTTATTTCCGGGGTACAGGTGCGCGCGCACGGCCCTCCTGGCCGCGGCTGCACGAGGGAGCAGTTCCGTCGCCCCCGGGTCGCTCCGAAGTGTCTTTTTTCCACACCTGTGCCGGAGCAGCGGCGGGTATTTAAGGAGCAGGGAATCGTTTGCCGACGTGTGTCGAATACAAGTCTTCTCCTGGGCTGCTCTTGGCGGCGGCCAAGTCTTGTCGCCTCTTCACCTCGCGCAGCTCCCTTCACACCACGCCTCTTGTTCCGGGTAATTGCGCCTCTTCTCGGCGTCCCCTGGTGAATCGCGCCTCTTGTTTGTGAAGCCCGCCATTCAGCCCGCTACAAGCCGGGTAACCTCATTACCGACACGAGTAGCCAGCTCATCAGGCCGGTTCCGGCGCCCTCTTCGCCTCACGTGCGACGCTCTGACGTTCGTCGCGACGCCGTCCACACAGTTACCTCCTCTATCTGCACGTCAGTTCCGGAATGAACAGTCTGTTTTGTTGTAGGTGCGCTTTGGTAACAAACGACTGTTCCGCAGTCTGTGCGCGGGTTCTCCGCTGGGCTCATTAGTCATCAGTAGCAACGTCGAAGTCGTCGAACCAATAATAACGCCTTGTTGAACGAGACCAATAATTTATTATTTCTTTCCTACTGTTACGAATGTAGATAACAAGTTTTGAAACTCTCCAGTTCTCTAGAATTATTCATAAACGCAGTTAATAACACGAAGTAAGAAACATTTGTTGGGGGGGGGGGGACGCAACAATGAAAATAAAGAATGGGGGCTAAGAAATGGTGAAAACCTAAACTGGTTACATCCGTGGGCTTTAAACCAAAACTCCCTCCCCCATTGCAGACGTACACACCAAAGGGTTAAAAACTTAAACAAAAATTTCTACGAATGAAAATAGTTAACCATGTAGTGGAGTGCAGAGGATTGGGCGGCTCTTAGCATTGGGGTCTTGAGAGCCGATCGGACTGAAGCGAAGTGAGTAAAGAGCACCGTCAAAATGCAAGGGCGGGGTGCATGGAATATTCCCGAGAAAACACGTTGACAAGCGGCATGGTCCAGCAAACTTCCCACGTGCGAAACTTCGAGAGCTACCCCGTCAATCATGTAGACCTACATTAATATTTGCCACACAGATATTTTGTAAATGAGAGCACTAATTAATAATATGTAATTTCGTTTCGGGCCCTGCTTCCTAAACATATGATAAAACTCTTTTTTTGATTAACCCCCCTCCCCATCAAACATACTCCTCAACTAATGCTTTACAATATATGTTTTTTTAAATAACATTTAACATAAATGCATGGCTTTACATAAATGCTAGCTTTTGGCCCGGGATTGGTGCAAGAGGGAGGGGGGTGGAGCAATATTATGATCTTTTTGAACTGTACCCCTGTTCGTGATTGGCTAAACCACAAAAAAAACTACATTCTCGCCAAAATATTATCAAACACGTGAAACAAAAAGTTTCTTTTTTTAATTTTAAATAAATCGGCATTTACTGAAGCACCTACTTTTATGTCTAACCTGGGAAGCATATGTATCTAACAACAGGTCATCTAACTTGGCACACATCACCGTGACTAACCTGGGATCATAAATAAGAATTCCTCGTATGGTGAGCCGGTGTGGCACTAACTGTACCGCGCATGTTAAGGTAGAGAGATCTCCGCCATCTTGGATTTACGTATATTACTTTATAACTTAATTTCAGATTCAATATTTAAAAATCAAATTTGTTAAGGCACACGAAACATTTAAAGTTCATTTCTAAATATAACTTTTCTTTCTCCTAATATGTACTCGTTTCACGTCTATAACAGTAACCAAAGGGTTACCATATTGTTTAATAATTTTTGTCCCACTTGGGAAAATAAAGTTATAATTAAAACCGTACAAACTTCAGAAATTCTGTTTAGCTTACGGCGCCAGTCTACCTGGCGCGCGAACTGGGTTGCAGCAGTATGTTTGCAATACGCGGTGAAGTAGTTCACGTGTGCACCATCTGTTTGCACACAAAAAGGACTAACGTTTCAGACTAGGGCGGAATACAACTTTCAACAGGTTACGCATGTTGCAAAAATTCTTGAAACTTTTTAACATGGCTAAATATAGGTACACGCAGCACGACAGGGGACACTACACGCCAGCTCAGAGCCTTGCGCGTAGCGGCGATAGTGCATTTGGCGCGCGTGCCAGAGTCGCCCTTATCGCCCCCGCGCTTCTCTACCTCCCACGCAAAATAAAACCCTCCAGGAAGGCCAACCCCTGAACAGTTTTATTTAAGTTTACGCGCGTTGTCACATGTGAAAATTCGCAAGGGAAAGTAAAAACAGTGCTATGAGTGATAAAATGTTGATTTATGAATGGAAGTGGCGGCATGACGGAAAGCAGACAAGCCGCAGGAAGTGGTGTCGGCGTGCAACATGTCGGTAAAGTTGGCAAACACATGTGTACCGGGGGAGTCTGGGGAGCTCCACAAGAGGACGGACTTGCCCCCGCCTCCTTGCCGCTGTACCAACGTCATTTGCCGTGCGGCTGCGCGCATCAAGGAGTTCATGCAGCCTGCAGTGCGTCACTCCGCAAGAACTGTACAAACACCACGCCGAGGGCTACCATCCAGATGTGCCCTTCCACGCTCAAATGAGCTCAGGGGTTTTTGTCGGCGCGAAAGGCTCGGTATTATTTACAATGATGAGTTTTCCAATTATAAAGATAATTCTTTCTTCAACGAATTTCTAAATATTTCACTTCACAAACTGTCTTCAAATATAGTCCCCAAGTAAATTAACTATTATTCATTTTTTTTTAAATCAGCCTACAATATAGTTTTTTTTAGTGGGCCTACATCCTAATGCCAAGCCTATTTATACTAGTTCCCTACAATGCGCATAATTATCGATGCCAAAGACGTTTGGAGACATTAAAATAGCATCTCACCCCTTCAGATTTGAAGTTCTGGCTACATCCTTGTTCTGTATGCACGCGGTACAAATCTCCGCACCAAATGAACATCTGAGGCAGGTCGAAAGGATGAGACTAGCAGCAGCAAGCTGAGCAAAATATTCCGTGCCAGCTCGAAATATGCATCAGAGACTGGGAGTGCATAAGTGGACGAATGAAAAGTGGAAAGGAAAGGTGGAGAAGAATCTAGGGCACGCCGGGAAGCAACCCCTCCTCCCCCCGGTCCTTCGCATAGTATGAGATTTCCCACCCAATAAGCGCCCAAAGATTTGCCGTTGGGATCGAAACGCGAACCTCAAAAGGAGGGCTAGAAGCTAATCTTCAAGTCAGCCGTGTGACCTACATAACGCAATGCCCTATTACAATTCGACTTCTTTTATCGAAATTAATTGTGCAAAATAAATGTCGCTGACATAATTTTCTCCGTTAGAAGTATTTTGACAATATATTGCAAATGCATGATACTACAAAACTCAAAAAAAGGTTTTGCGCCAACGGGATTACCAAGTTACCAGGTTGCTCACGGCCCAAGAGAAAGTATGAGATGAAAATACACACTGTCTGTACAGAATACCGCGCCGCACTTGACGAATGCCTTTTTGTAATGCGTAAGGCCAACTGTTTACCGCGAAAAGATTTCAGGACTACTTTCGCGATTGGATACTGTCACGCATTGCAGGTGTCAGCCCGCGAATCTCGGGCACTCACTGTCGGATTTACCTAATTCTGATTGGCCCAGTCAGGTTAGGAACTGTCTCCCGACAAAGACAAGTGGCCAATTACCGAAGAAAACTGCACGTATGCCATAGGACACTGGAGTCTAGCTTTCGCGTAGATCTTTTCGCGAAAAACAGGTTTCCCAGCGAACATACTTCATGTCCAACCAATTACAGGCGAAGCGAATCTTTTATCGAGTTGTGTAGTATAAAACATGGGCCGGAAATTTCACATGCTTTTAAAATGAAATAGAAATAAGTAAAATTGTTGCGGAATAGTTCTGAAAATAAAGCTAAAGGACACTTTTGAGATATTCTGTGATCAAACTACGTATGGGACGGGGGAAACGCATAGAAGAAATATGCCAGTGGGTTGCTGCTTAACGCCTACAAACCACAATAACATTCAGCAGACGCTAAGTTAAGAGGTACCATTTGATAAGCGCTACTCTATTCCTGCACCGCCAGGACCTTAACTGTTTGTAGAAAAAGGAGAAGGCGAAATATATTTCATATAGCAGTTAGCACGTAATACAGCGACCTTGAAATGACAATAAAATTAATTCGACCCGGCGGTTAATATGGAAAGGAAGGATGCTCGTAATGTTAATTTGAACTGGTTTATTTTCAAAAGTCTTAGATATTTATCCACGCATTCCCAATAACTGTCTTCGAAGTCCTGAAATTGCGAAAACACCATAATTGTGTAACATAATCGTTGCTTGTTAATTAACTCCTGATGCTGATATCACTACAAGAGACTTGCTCGTCAACAATGGTTAATTACCACGTACTGGTCCTTTAATATATAGACTACACGAAAAAAAAATGTATTATGAAACTTACTTTCCTATTATTCCCCATAACTGTATTTGCGCAACCGATGTATAAACGCCTTTCCCTCTCCTCCAAGACACACACATTATAACTTCATACCGGGAACACAATATTGACAATGTACAAGTATTTTTTTTAATACCCTACCTGGTATCCGCATCCTGTATTCGCGACTTCGCAGTATACCTTCATCTCCTCCATCTCAGATAAACTTAATTATCGTGCAAAATCATGCCAGAATAGCTAAATAGTTTCTTAATAAAGCGTAACTGATCACTACGTGAATGTCCGTGCCTCCAGTAAGCAACCTTGATAAGCGGCGACAAAGCTCCAAACCCATGCTGCACCTCACGACATGCATGTTCTAAAAATGCGATTTTTTCCTTCTATTCTTTGTGCAAGACTCTGTAGTATGAGTAATCAATCATACAGCAGAATTAGAACCGTAACATATTCTAGGATCGTATAGACAAACATTTAATTACAACAATTCCGCTTTCGTTAGCGTGCAGAAGATTGGTACGACCTTCGAGAGGGCCTTACGCAAGCCATTAGTCAGTTGCCACAAGCAAATTTCGAACAAACTTATCAGTAATTATTTTCTGCTAGTAACTTATGGAATTACTGATGTATGTATTTGCATGTGTACGTGAATGCCACACGTTAGTTCAGTACTTCCTTTGAAATGCATTCTTTCATTGATTTTTCATAGTTAAATAACTTGTACCAAATGTAATGCTTCAAACAACTAATACAGCGAGTTTATTAATTACAAACAACTAACTCCGTAACTAAAAATTGTAAATCAAATGGAGAAATTTGGGCTTGTAATTTGTATAAGCTTAAGATATTTATATTAATACAATTTTCGTGGGTAGTTTACATAGAATCATATTTATACTGCTAACGATTTTCAATCCCCTCCTCTCCCAAGCAATTTTCCCGCTTAGCCACTTGTTCTGATTTCAAAGAGGTAATGCCTACCATAAACCTCTCATCTTCGATTGACTTTTATTAGCAAAAAAATAGGTGACGTGGACCAGCATCCGATTCAAGCTTCTGAAGACAACTATTAATTTCATCCAAGTTGTTTACAGGTAAGTTCATCACACACGCACGCACACGCGCGCACACACACACACACACGAAAAACTATACCAATAACGAAAGATTAAATACTTTATACAATAATTCCCATGTCCTATTTTTAACGGTGTTAAATACAGTCACAGCGAAATATTTACATGACACATATGCAATGTGCTATATCTTGAATAGCAAACATATTTTAATATTCTGTAAAACCTTTACCGCAAGAATCACCACCAAATGCAAGCATTAATAAAAGTCATACAGCTGAAATAAATGTGGTCATAAATTATGAATACGTGTTATGATTTAGAAATACGTTAGCCATGTTACGACAACTTAAGAACGTAAAGAAAGCATTTGACAAATGAAGCGCAGAAATCACATGGCAACGTTTCTGTTGACATATAGCAAAAGGATACGTAAATGGCACCTTAAAGCAGAACTTCAGCAGCAATGCCACAGAAAAGTGTAAACAAACGACAGCAGACACGCCGAGGAAAAAAGTTTTTGTTGAATAAAACAAAGCTGATTTGGCGCAACCAAATGAATTCTTAGAATAGGAACAATTTAATATTTCGTTGCTGAAACCGAATTATTTTGCTGTTCGTATATATGGTTGCCCCAAACCTGTAAGATTTTGCCAGTGCAAATAAAGATAAACATATCCGAATCTGTGCTGTTGGCAGCCGTGGAATGTTACGCCTTAATGACCTTAATGACCCGATTATCCAACAGCTAACCAAATAAAGATCAGTAATGAACCAAGCTGATTTTTTGTAGCCACAAATAATACAGATATATTTCACTGTCCCAGCTGACCAGATGTTTATTCACTCCAAATAAAATATTGATTTGACCCTACCTTACTGTTTAAAATGCTAACTGTAACAAACTCGATTAGTTGAACGTACCTGAAAACTGTTGTGCATACTAAATACATGCAGGTGATGATTTAACAACCACGTAAGCGTTCGGTTCAACAAATTATTTTTAATTGCTTTATTTGGTTCGAGGGAACGAACTGCAGACGTTTGGAGGAAGAGCTTTAAATGTGCAAAGAAAATATTGCTTAGAGTAAACAAATATTTTTCAAATTAATTAATTTGGTATCTACAACTATATTTTTCTCCCCGTGCAGGCCACGTTCACAACTATTCCCCAACATAAAAAATGGCTTTAATAATATATTAATTAAGAAGTTATCTGTTAATGAATGTCGCGTAATAAAGAGCTTCCCCCTCTCCCACCCCAAGTCAAGTGACACGTTTGACAATGAGTTCTGTCTGAGCTGGTAGAAACGCAATATCTTCAAGAGGCACGCTATATTCAAGACATGCCGCTTGCAAAGCACGACATAACGTTTGACTACTTATCCAACGAATAAGGAGTTGGGCATCTCGCAAGTTCTAAAATGCAATTCCTAACAGCAGCGTTGGAAAGACTGAGTACTGTGAAGCAGTTTGACCAAGTTAAAAGGACACAGGTCACTCAATGCAATTTGCAGAGTAGCGTACAGGGAAGAATACTTGTCGGGCGTTCTAGACGGCGGGGTTTCAACCAGATTACGCAGATTTAACGAAAAAAGGGGAAACGTGATGCTATGCTGTGCGAAATGCGAAAGGAAAACTACTAGACCTTGCTTCGTAAAAGCATGTCGCTGGGAAAATAACTCGGCCGACTGGAAGATGGAAACAATGCATCAGTATTTCGATACAGTTTCTCGAGTTGCGACAGCTACAACTGTCAACTAACCCTAATTCCGTACTTTACCGCGCATCGACAGAGCCAGTTTTACAGATTACAAATAAGCAAAATACATAAATATTTTAGTAAATTTTTATCGAGATTAATTATTGAAGAAGCCGAAGTGTTCGGTATAAATATTTAGTGTGTGCAAAAAAAATTACATGATAGGGCCAAATCTGCCATTGCCATTTTAGTTAATTCGCCTCGCTTCAATCCACCAAGACGAGACTTACACTATACCAAATCTCTTGCTAATTCCTCCGCGTCTTAGAGGCAATAAAGTACTCATAAAAAAAAAAACAACTTGTTCAGGGGAACAAAAGTTTGAAACCTCGCTCCTAGAGGCTACGACAGTGTCCTCTGTGCTACACGAACTGCAAGCCATTACTTTGTAATTCGTACCATTCCCACCGAGACGAAACTTCAGTGCTTGGCTTTATACTCGGCACTTCTTTCTGAAAAGCTTCAGCAACCCACGAAGTTCATGAAAGATGAAAACGAGCAGTACTCTTAAGATACCATTAGTGGCCACAGCAGTTGTTCTTAAAGGAGTAGTTAAGACTGGTCAAGAGCCAAAACATAAAAAAAAAATATTGGGGATATTTAAAAAAAAAATACGTTACTACCAGTTGAAAAATAATTTTTATTGGTTTTTTTTTTAAATATACAATAATTTTGCGCTTAAAATCTTAACTCGTATAAAATTTTGAGACGTTAACTTTGCACAAAGTTTGGTTTTAGCTACAGTGTTTCTGGAACTTGCATGAGAGGTACGATGCAATTTCTTGAAATCCGACTCTCGGTTCTCCTGCGGCAAAGCTATTTTGACTCTAAATTTTATCTCTAAGATTAAAACTAAAATAAGAGCTAACCACAAAACAAATTTCCAAGAAAATATTCTTCGCGATATTCTAGTGAGACGGGTAATTTTGAGTTATAGCCTAACGTGTTAATGTTGTTAAATTTTGACAATCGTACAAAACATATATAAAATAAAAATTATTATAGTTCCTTTAGTTTATTTTCGAATTTTGAGTCGTCATATCTTTTTCAGACTGTAATTTAATTCACAACGAAGAAATATATAATAAGTTAAAAATGTAGACAATCGTTATCGACTCTCGAGCACCCTTAAAATAGTTGTAATGAACATAATTAAAAACTACAAATCTCTTTAGTAGGCTATTGGGCCTTTCACTGTCGGTTCCACTATCAGCTATACATATAGTTTATACGCGGTTTCTTCATACTTTTTGAATCCAACCTTTGAAAAAACACCCATGGATGACGTGTTTGGTTATTTCCTAAACATGTTATGCATCACAAGCGTTCCATAATTCTGTTAACACAAAAGTACCTTATTTGTGGTTAAACATAACGTTTATTTATAGTTCATCCATCAATTATAATGCTTAATTTATAATTAATGTAAATAAAAATTAGTGAGAAAATAATAGGTGTGTTTGTGCGTCGTCTCTTTGATGCAATTACACTCGACTAACGTTCGTTCGCATGAGGCGGAGTAATATCTTGGAAGTAGACCTTTAGCAGGACTTCACTACCACACTGACCACCGCAAGCACTGCTGAAGCCGCCGTTTACCGCCAGAAGGGCTGCCAATACCACAGCTCGATTTCCCACTAGGCCTGCCTTCGCCCTGCAGAGGCAGCGACGTCGGACTGCGCAGAAGCGGAGTGTGGCTATCAAGCGTCGAGACGGTGCATTGCAGTTGCTCCGTCTTACTTATCGTTTTTTGTGCAAGCTGTGAGATATTACAAACCACACATAAAATTGGGGTTCTCGCCCCTGCAGTCACCACCATCCCCTAAACTAATCCACTTTTGCCGTCACACCACCACAAACTCGCCAAACCACAGTCGACACAACAACCCCTCCTCCCTTCTTTTCCTGACTCATTCGAAATCGTCATCCTGTGCTGCCGCCGCAATACCTGCCATCTCCACCGCGGTCAAAGCACCTGTAACGACCATATCCGCTAGCAACTATAAAAAAAATATAATCGTTCAACTGACATGCGCAGTCAGTTGTGTTTTTGATTGTTTAAATATTCCAAGCATTGCCTCCTTTTCGGTTCCATGCAGTGTGTGTATTCGCTATTGTTTTAACGCCTGCTCTTTCTTTTTTGAGGTTTTGGTTAGCTTCCTCGTGTAATTATTATTTTTTTTTGTTACAATCATTGCTCTTGCCCCGTCCTTTCATACTTCGTTTGTTACCAACCAGGAAGACGGAAGANTTTTTTTTTTGTTACAATCATTGCTCTTGCCCCGTCCTTTCATACTTCGTTTGTTACCAACCAGGAAGACGGAAGAACCTGAACTTTGACTGGCACACTGTCACTGTTGTACATTTGTGTTTTATTGCTCTGCCATTGTATGTGCATATTCCTGTTAGTAAATAACATTGTAAAAAATGCATGGGTAGAGGTACGTGAGTTTCACGAATTATTCTGGCAGCAGCCTAAAACTTTCCATTTATTTACATACTCAGACCACAACGGTTGGACTGCTACCACGGAGAAAGGTTTTTTTTTATTGGACTTTTGTACATTTATTCCTGTTTATTACTGGCTAAAGAGTCGTTCAGGGCATGTCCAAACAATTGTGATCCAGTTAAGAAATGAATACACGAGTATACATTCTTAAAGTACAAAGAGCCAGAGAAAAAAATGTACGAAATTCACCAGCATCCAGAATACACGTTAGCTGCAATCCATCACAATTAAAATAAATCATAATTAGGGGCACCCGAATTTCGCGAAAATATTTCCGCACATGTTAAATTCAATACGCGATGGGTATATTAGCAGTTTTCTTTTGCTTATTGGTCGCGTGCTTTGTAAGAATACATTTTTTTACTTGGCTGGCCAATCAGAAATAGGTTACTCCGGTAGTGTGTGCCGGTGATTCGCAAGTAGACACCTAAGAGGCATGAACTAGCAAATAAACCAATCAAGGAAGCGGATCTGAGCTAACGTGTTACACGGTCATGAAATCTTTACGCCAAAGAGTCCCTGCTCGTGATGTCCAACCAGACGTCAGTGCGTGACAATTGGACACTCACGCGCTACGCAGCAGCGTGTTCCTCGCTCATGACGTTGGTTCAACGGCGTGTACAGCTATCCGGCGTGCAACGTCTGGACGCGAAACGGGCTCGAGTAATCAGAGCGTAATCTGGAGTGCGTCCAGCCGGGTTGTACCTGGTTCCGCGCGGCCCGCGGCATCTGCTCGGGTATGTCACGTCAGAGCGGTTCCTACACGCTCGTCGCATTCCCGACATACCGGACGACCACAACTCATTTCGAGGATATTTTTATACTTTCGTGGCATGATATTGATCATGGCTTAACAAAACTAACAACTCATTTGAAAAAAATATTCGCAATATATTTCTTTGCGTAAATATAAACATTTTAAGTGTGGCATGTATTCATTTTTTTATACTGTGGGTGCTGTACGATTTTTCGACCATAAAATGTAGTGAAAATTAATAATCATCATAAATTTATTTTGAATGAGTTTCTTAATGAAAATAGTATCCTCCAGCAGAGGTTTGCCGTCAATCACTCAGTCGTCATATCGGAACTCCCTTTTAGGATTACTGGTGTTAAAATATTAGCGGACACGTAAAAATGATAGAGGTGCGGAATCCATAAATTAATTTGTTCACAGTTACGCAGAAATGATGTACAACTTCAGTATTTCCGGATATTGGAAGCTCAACTAAGGTGAATTAAGTAACGTCTCACTAACTTCATTATTGTAGAATACCGAGAGAAAAAGGAAGTAACATAGGTGACTGTCAAAAACCATGGCAAAGAGAATACCATTCCCAAACAATACATAAACCGAAGAAAAAATACACAGGAAAGCAATATGTTGAAGCTCGGTCTCCACTTACGAGCGGTGACCACTAATGGCACTGAGCGCCTTACACACATGAAGGCCCTACCGCGGATGTCATAGTAGAGTTGATGGTCACGCATAAATCATGTTACATTACTTAAAATATTATTTCTAAAAAGGTTTAAACTGTTTTCCTTTAAGACGAAGTTTGGATTTGGCTAAAGTGTTTGAAGTCACACAAACGGCAAGTTGGAATTTTTCTGAAATAAGACACTTAGTTCACCTGCGGCTGTTTTGACTTCAAATGCCATTTCAAAAGTTAGAATTGAAATACATGCGAACTGCATAACGAATTCCCAACAAATATTCTCTATAACTTTCTGATGACATGAACAATTATTTTGATATCAGGTCTGACACATTCATTTTGTTATATTTTAAGATTTGCACAAGAAAAAAATATATAAATAAAAAACTGACATAACTCGTTTCATTTATTTTTAAGAGTCAAATTTCTCCATTACCATACTTTTTTTCACACTTTTCTCTCGTAAAACAATGAAAAAAATATTAAATATGCTATAATCACAGAAAATAATTTTAGCTTCTTAAACACTCTTAAATACCCACCATCTGGATTTACATATATTCCTCCGTAACTTAACATCCAGAGTCGATATTTAAAAATCCAAGTTTGTCAAAATACAGTTATTTCGAAATAAAACTTATTTTTCTCTCGTGACTTGTTTCACGTGTGAAAATACGGATATAGCTTAAACCTGTTAAGTATTCTTACTATGTCATGTCAAGCTTTTATTTTTAATATCCGGTTATAACGTTTGATTACGATGATTTGTAAAACATACCGAAGATGGGTGGGACTTTCTCTACTTTAAGGCGGTAGCCTACCTGGAACGATATTTTCGCGCCTGAGGCGATAAGGACCACACTGCCACGCTCATCAAACGCGTCACCGCCGCTTCGCGCAAGGCTCTGAACTAACTGACGAGCAGTGTTCTAGTCGTGTAGCGTGTAGCTACGTGACTATCAGCGGCGACCCTATAACTGTGATGGTGGAAAGTGTGTACAGGCTGTTCACGGTAAACTGAGCGCTTTTGAAAGCCCTGCTCATGGACTACCTGTATCCACATTGCGTATTTTTCTACCATATATAAAATTAACATTGTCCTGGGCCTCGTCACTTTGCTCGTGCGTTGGTCAATTGAAACTGTAAAATTATTGGAAAAGTAAATATTTTACAAACTTTTTCATTCATAAACTTACATTCACTAAAAAACCAGAAAGGAAAAGAAATCGTTTCAGTATTTACAAATGTTAACTTAACACACTTAAACACGGAACAACTTTCCCTCCGTCGTTACCAACTGTACTGAGCGTCTGCCAGTCCGTGTGCCCCTTAAAATGTACAGATGTATGGGCAGTGACATTTTCCAAAGGTTGTTTTCAGAAATGCTCACTTTATCGTGAACAACCTTTAGCAAGGTTCAACGCAAGCTCCTATCGTAATTTCACGTGTGTGCGGGTAGTATGTTTCAAGAAACAATTGTCTGAAAAAAGCTGTTTTTAATAATGTTGGACGGCTCGAAAATTATATTTATAGTATGTGTGATATTTTGAGTGCCATTCAGCCCTCGTATGTGGTATGTTTTCTTTTCGTACGTAAACATATCGGGAACACGTATAATAGTTCCACAAAAAAAACCGTGGGGTCTATTTTAAATATGCTGCAACGCAGTTCGGGCATCATGTTCATTCTTCCATAAGCACAATTATAGTGACGAGCTGCAAGCTTTCGCAAGGACAACATTTCACAACGAAATTGAGGTGTGCATTTGTAATTAGCCATGACGCAAGTTATTTAACAAAATACAGTTCTGAAAAAAAAAAACTTCATAAGGCGCCATGTGTTGATTAAGGTGGCCGCCAGGCTGGAGGTATTTTGAGCGTCCAAGTCCTGGAAGCGTGAGTGTTTTAAGGGCGACCAGACACGTGCATTCAAATGTCTCATCTGCTATACGCGCAAGGCACTGAACTGGCGTACTTACGCTTTTTCCACCGGCAGCACGTATCTGTGAAGCTCTTGTAGCGACAAACATATGTTACAATTTAATAATGAAAAAATTAAGGCGCGGTGTGCGTTGCTATAAAGCTATAACAATCCTGTAGCGTAATGTTTATACGTAAAAATGATACCGAAATCACCCATTTTAACCATTTCCACTCTTAAAAAACATTTTTATAAAAAAAATTGAGGAATTTAAAATTGTATACACGCGTGCAACGTTTATTAAATGCTGTTCGTAAGCGGGCATACACGAGACACGTCAACAGTTTTTTTTTAATAAAACATTTTCTGCTGAAGGTTTGCATGTTGTACAGTCGGCTGCAGTGCTCCACTGGAAACCACGGTACTTCTGCCTCAAGGGCACTGCCTACTGGCTGGCTGCTGCGAAATTTAAATAGGAAAACCCATAAAGAAATTACGCCTCAGTGCGTTAATTTTAAAGACAGGCGTTTCAAACAAAATGTATTCTTCGCGAATTTTTTATGAGAAGATCCCTACAAACGTATATTTTCAATATAGCTAGGCAGTATGTACTTTTCTGTAAAACATAAATTTAAAAAATTCCTTGTAAACAGGCAATACATTTTATGGAAACATCTCCGCTGTAGGGAACTTCTCCTAAAACAATTCGTGAATAATACATTCTGTTTAAAATGCCTACTTTTTTAAAATTAACGCACTGAGGCGGAATTTACTTAACATGGTATTTCCTATTTAAATTTCGCATCTGCCAGCCAGTAGGCAGTGTCCAGTGTCCATAAGGACTAATTTACATTTTGATGGTGTACAGAGACAAATAATGTCAAATAAATACATCTGAACGACACACGTATTTCAGTAATAATATGCATTCGATAACCTACTCAATATAGCAATCACTGCTAAGTATAAATGGGCCAGGGGTTGCCGCAGCGGCTAGAGCGCTCTCCTCCCACCAATGCGAACCAGGTTCGATTCCCGTGGAAGCCATGACTTTCACACGTGAAAATATTGCCGGACGATGCCGCTGGTCGGGTGGGTTTTCTCGGGGATCTGCCATGTCACTCACACTTGCATTCCGGCGCCGCTCCCCATAGGCTACAGTAAACGGTAACAAGCTTAGAGCTTCGGCACCCAAAAAAAACTGGCACTGCACCGTGTAAAATAATGTTACGTGCAGTCACTTTGCCTTCGTGCCATTCCCTTCACCCCCGCCCAACCACGCCCACTTGGTCGGACCTAGCCTAGCACAGTGCTATCGTTCACTTGTGCTTGATTTATTGTTCACGCATGTATGGTGTAGGCGTTTCACGGTAAAGTGAGGGCTTTTGAAAGCCCTCTCATTTGGAATAGTAGCGAATAAATATATTTAATTTTAGCCTTCGAAGTTAACTTCCGAGTGTGGTGGAATATGCACACTGTGTTTATTACTTACATGGCAATATTCATTTTATAAAGTTAGTTAAAGGATAAAAAATTGCTGAAAGGAAAAAGTGTCACTTTACCGTGAACAGCTTATAGGATGACTGCAGCCTGCACGGGGTAAAAGTACGTGTACATGAGGAGAGAAACAGTCGGTTTGCAAGCAAGCCCGCCCCGGGATAGTAGGCACCGCAGGACGGGAGGGCGGTCTNTTAAAGGATAAAAAATTGCTGACAGGAAAAAGTGTCACTTTACCGTGAACAGCTTATAGGATGACTGCAGCCTGCACGGGGTAAAAGTACGTGTACATGAGGAGAGAAACAGTCGGTTTGCAAGCAAGCCCGCCCCGGGATAGTAGGCACCGCAGGACGGGAGGGCGGTCTCCGGAGCCGGGTAGTAATCGATCTGCCGGCCACCCACGCCTGCTCGCGCCGGGGCGGGAACACGGGAGCTGCTCCTGAGCCCGAGCCTCTAAGCCGTGCCACCCCACAGCCCCGCAACCAAGGCTGCAGGGTCGGCCTGAAGTACTGCCAACTTCTACTTTTAGCTTAACCAAGTCTAGAAAATTACACCAAAAGGACAACGCACCGTATTCGCGCGCGGTCACTTTAATAATATTTACATAACAACTATAAATTACTAGGCATTACCAGCACACCTATTTTCGCCCTGTTTTTATTCATATTAACTATACAATAAACATTCTAATTTATTGGTACAACGTAAGTTAATATTCAATTTAACCAAAAATTAGATATTTTCACGTTAACAGAAGTATAAAACAATTTTGATACATGAGATATTTAGGAAAGAACCAAGCACGTCGTACATGAGGTGATGTTTTCGTAAGTTTGATTCAAAAAGTGTGATGAAACCGCGAATAGACTATACCGTACTGTCTACTCCGACTCCTCACTTTTTACATTATCAGGCGCCAACTCCGCCTCCGACTGCAAACTCAAAAACTAGGGTAGCAAAATAATTGAATATGCCATTATATGATATCTGTGTGATTAATTAAA
This sequence comes from Clitarchus hookeri, assembly GCA_002778355.1. NCBI lineage: Eukaryota > Metazoa > Arthropoda > Insecta > Phasmatodea > Phasmatidae > Clitarchus > Clitarchus hookeri. Next base: position 655,822 of record NQII01000066.1, on the reverse strand, counting down.
TCATTTAATTTTGCAAAGTAATACACATGTGAAGCTTACATTTTTGTTCCCAAGAATGTGTTTGAAATTCCAACGGACGTACACATGCAACAACGCATATAATACAAAAATGAGTTCTTTAATTAATGCGGCTGGAGTCGGAATCGCTATGTCTTAACCGACTCCACGACCCTGATAACAACTGACAACACGTGCTGTAATTCGTTCAGGAAAAGGGGGCCAAGGNTGTCTTAACCGACTCCACGACCCTGATAACAACTGACAACACGTGCTGTAATTCGTTCAGGAAAAGGGGGCCAAGGTAATGTAGTGGTTAGACTACTCGCCTCCCACCTAGACGGACCAGGTTCAACTCCCGGTAGGGTCGCTCCCGGATTTACGCATGTGGGAATCGTGCCGGACGATGCCGCTGGTCAGCGGATTTTTTGAGGATCTCCGGTTTCCCCCACCCTTTCATTCCGAAACATTGTATAACTCGTACGCATTGTGTGTGATGACACTTTCCTTGAATAAAATTTTTTTGCACTTTATATTTTTTGAATAATTTGAAGTCAAATACAAAATACTTATGTTTTGTTACAGCCATCATANATTTTTTTGCACTTTATATTTTTTGAATAATTTGAAGTCAAATACAAAATACTTATGTTTTGTTACAGCCATCATAACAAATACTAACTAAGTTATACAGATGGAAAATTTTACATTAACTAATGCCGTGGGCTATTGCTTGGCGTACCTATGTAATCACCATACAACCAACCATATATTATATATAACAAAATATGTGCAATTTGTTTATATTTAATTTATATATATAATATATGGCTTATTATTTGGCGATTACATATGCGTCACGCGGTAGCTCATAGGATTAGTTTACTTTGTAATTTTTTTCATCTGTACAACTTAGTATATGTTATTACGACTGCAACAAAACAGAAAAATGTTGTATTTGACATCAAATTACTCAAAAAATATAAAGTGTAAAAATGTTTTATTCTAGGAAAATGTCATCACATACAGTGGCTACGAGAAGAACAATGTTTGGTACAAATATAAAATTCTTAATCTCTCCACTCCACTCATCCAGGCAAAGGGAAGCACTTCCCCGATTCCACTACACNGTACAAATATAAAATTCTTAATCTCTCCACTCCACTCATCCAGGCAAAGGGAAGCACTTCCCCGATTCCACTACACACGTCACGTCTCAAGGAACTAGGATTGCACCGGGGGTGACACTACATGGGGCATACGCCGTTCTTAATAAGCATNGTACAAATATAAAATTCTTAATCTCTCCACTCCACTCATCCAGGCAAAGGGAAGCACTTCCCCGATTCCACTACACGCCACGTCACGTCTCAAGGAACTAGGATTGCACCGGGGGTGACACTACATGGGGCATACGCCGTTCTTAATAAGCATTAACGACTGTGTGTACACCAGCATTGGAGTTACATGCACTCTTACGTAATTTACACACGAAATTAATTTTCTGGTAAAATATTCCTCTGTATTATTATTGTTGTTGTAATAATAATGGCTTCAACAACGCAAGTTATTACTATCGAGAAATCGGTTTATGAAGCAATGTGTCGTGGTTGATCTGTTTAGGTGGCGTTTGTTATTTGAACTTGCTTCACCGTTTACATTGCTCTTTCAAGAAATTGTGCTGCGCTATTTCATTTACAATTACTTTAATGTCAATTCTACAATAAAAAGTAGGGTATTTATAGAGCAAGTAGGTATCTAAGGGGCAACTATGCCCGACATTTTGGATTTACGTATATTCCTCCATAACTTAATATCCAAATAAAATAACCTATAACCATGCTTGTCAAGGCACAGGGCAGACCTACGTTTAATTATTTCGAAACACAACTTATTTTTCTCCCGTTACTCGTTTCAGATTTATAACCGTAATCAAGGGTTCGCTCATTATTTTATCACTTATGTCCCACAAAAAAAAAATACTGATACATCTGAAACCATGCGACCTTCAAAAAGTTTATTAAGTAGACTTGTATGTCACGTCAAGCTTTGATTTTTAATGTCCAGTCATGAAGGTTCGATTACAAATAAATGTAAAAAACATCCAAAATGGATGAGATCTGCGACGGTCTACATACATACGAAATCAAACTTACGTCAAGGAACGGCGCACTCGCATGGCNCATAACTTAATATCCAAATAAAATAACCTATAACCATGCTTGTCAAGGCACAGGGCAGACCTACGTTTAATTATTTGGAAACACAACTTATTTTTCTCCCGTTACTCGTTTCAGATTTATAACCGTAATAAAGGGTTCACTCATTATTTTATCACTTATGTCCCACAAAAAAAAAATACTGATACATCTGAAACCATGCGAACTTCAAAAAGTTTATTAAGTAGACTTGTATGTCACGTCAAGCTTTGATTTTTAATGTCCAGTCATGAAGTTCGATTACAAATAAATGTAAAAAACATCCTAAATGGATGAGATCTGCGACGGTCTACATACATACGAAATCAAACTTACGTCAAGGAACGGCGCACTCGCATGGCNTAAATGGATGAGATCTGCGACGGTCTACATACATACGAAATCAAACTTACGTCAAGGAACGGCGCACTCGCATGGCGGAGATGATAGAAGGATCCACATCCCATTTCGGAAATAACTCATACAAGATACCGCTACGGAGCACGGGTTGCGATAACGGTTAAATGTGCAACACCGTGAGGCAAATGCGGTATAATAGTTTCAAAGCGGGTCTCCCTCCCAGCTTCCTGTGGTGAGGACTATCGGGTTTATAGTGAATATTTGGAAGCAGCACGTGCATTCTCGTCAGAAAGTATGCTGAATGAAGTAATTTAGATTGTTCTAAAGTATTCGCGCCTGAGAAACTGCTACTGTAACAGTAGGTGTTTATTAGTTTTGTAGAGATGCATTCCTTCTTAAAAATGTTTTCCTCAGCTTGAACACTTTCACACATTAATGGGATCGTACATAACAACGAAGTCAATCAATTGCAATTTTATTTAAACATCCTCACTCTGTCTTCTGATACGTCCATTCAGTGGTGTGTGGTGAAGTGTTGCAAGGTCTGGTGCGCTTGTTCACTTCTGTACATTCTCGGTGCACGCAGCAGTAGCCAGTAGCCACCGTGCAGCCCAGGGAAACTGAATGCATTCCGACCACTCACGAGCGAGCAACAAGGAACCCATTANGAATGCATTCCGACCACTCACGAGCGAGCAACAAGGAACCCATTACACGCGTCCTGTGGCGTCAGCTGCCGAGCTACGTCTCAGCGGTGGAAGTGTAAACTAGCCAGTAACAGGGTACAGTACACAGCCAACGCTACTTACCTTGCAACAATTCACCACGTGCCACTGCGTCTGCTCTATATTTTTTAGCATACTAGTTAGTTACAGCACGGTTATGCGTAAAACATTGTAGGCTTGGCAAAGTTGCCGACTAATCCTTGTACNTACACGCGTCCTGTGGCGTCAGCTGCCGAGCTACGTCTCAGCGGTGGAAGTGTAAACTAGCCAGTAACAGGGTACAGCACACAGCCAACGCCACTTACCTTGCAACAATTCACCACGTGCCACTGCGTCTGCTCTATATTTTTTAGCATACTAGTTAGTTACAGCACGGTTATGCGTAAAACATTGTAGGCTTGGCAAAGTTGCCGACTAATCCTTGTAAAAGTATTAGGAGCCTTAATGGCTATCGTAAATCCGAAGTAGAGTTATTTTACAAAAGCGTTTGAACAGGTTGTATTATTCAACCCACAGCCACTATCCCCAAAATGGAAAGTAATACGGTCATTATTGTGTGATCCACCAGCCTTTCTCTATGCTTGCGGCATCCACCAGACTCAATTCTTCAGTCACGTGGGCGCCGGTTAGCTCAGGGAGAGTTATTAGAGATTATTCAATCGATACACTAAATTAAAATTCGTCGCTGCTTTCATTATATACCCGTGCACGAACGTAAACTTGAGTGTTCCAGTCTGTTTCATAACGTCTTTTCCCCCTTATGGAAAAAGCCCCGCAGTGGCCCTAAATCTAATCATTCAGAGTTCCCCGTGAATGTTCTTCACTCATATTTCCAGACAGTTAAATTAATTAGCACAGGCCTTTCAGAGGACTTTACTCCGTCTATCTCCGATCGTATATTATTCAATCTCCCTGCACCGCGACCTTACACAACCCGCTACGGACAATTCCTGCGGGCACCAATTTATTTTTCCTAATTAATATTGCATAGTCTTCTCTGAGAACTGACAATTAATTACCAAAAATACCATTACTTTATGAAAACCACATTTATGTATGTCGCAGGTGATAACATGGACATGTAAGGGAAGTTTGGATGGAAACAGGTATGCATTCTAAACATGCACTCTTTTACGGAGGAAGCTGAATTTCCCTGTATTTTGATCGACATTCCACAAAATGTAAATGTGTCCTCTACTGAATATTCAGGAAGAAACAAGCGGACGGGCAATGCCAATCCCGTGATCCTGCGGGCAGGAGCAGGAGAGGACGACAGCGGTAGCAATCTAGTACCGGCGTGGCCACAGGGCGTGGCTGCTACAATACCCGCAGCCAACATCAATACCACTCCGCAGGCTCAGGCCACGTTACTAAGGCGATATCCATCAGCAAATTAGCGCGAACAACGATGTTCCATCGGCATTACAAGGCGCATGCACTGACGTCGTCATACTACGTATTCCCACAAGGCCACTATTCTACTGCCTCGTATCAATCAGGCAGGCAAGCACGAATCCACGGAACACGAAAACTTGTGCACTGCACCAAGGAATCGAATAAAAAACAGTTTCATGGCCCTGGGATAATCGTTTTCGAGCACTGAAATGTGGGCTGCCTCAAGACAAGATGTTAATTTGAAAAAATAAACATCCAACTATTTATACAACTCCATTATGCAGTTACGTATTTATTGCAACCTTTATTTCCGCAAAAATTACAAAAGAATTTAAAAGCTAACAATAACACTGCAAAATAATAACAAATTTATATTACATGCTATGAGTAATGGTAGTTCCTATCTTTTTTCTCCGCACAGAATAAGTAAGAGATATATCTTGTATTGCAGTTTATGAAGCCCGATTCTTTGATTCTCCTATTTATGGCATTCTTCTCTTTGGTCACAGGGTACATGCGATCTTATGCTATTCTCGATTTCTCTATGCCTACCTGTTTCATTTTATTTTTGTGTTCCTTAACACGCGTAGACAGTGGACGGCCTGTTTCTCCTATGTGCGAACTGCCACAGTCACAAAGAATTTTATATATTCCTGTGTGAATTTAATGCATGCATCTCTGTTTGTTTTCGCTTTAGTTAGAATTGTTTTTTCGTCGTAGTGGATTTGAAGGCAGTGGGTGTGTTATGATTCTTAGACAGTCCCTGTATTTTTTCGAACAGTCCTTTGATGCATAGAATAGTGATAATGGCTGCAGGAAGTTATGTATTTTCTGCTTTGGTAAATTACTGTTTTGTTACGAGAAATCCGGTTTGCTGATTAATTTGTAAGGATTGCCATTTGCAGTTCTCGCGTTATATACTTTAGTTATTTGAATTTTCTTTTCCCACCTGAGAGTATGCTCTCGTCAGTCTTCACCGACTTATTGATGATGCTTGTTTTTGTACTACTTGAGTGGTTAGACGTTAATTGCAAACATTGGCCAGCTTGAGTTGTTTCCGATACACTGTGGTGCTGATTCTATTGTTTATTCTGCACACAAGTATGTCCAAGAAGAGAAGGGTTTGATTATTTTTAGTTCCATACGTCAGCTGTATAGATAGCTTGCGGGAGATTAGGAAAACTGACAAATCTTTGCGTTTGTTCTGGCCATGCTGCCAAATCAGAAATGTGTCGTCAACGAATCGGAACCAAATATTAGGAGGACTGTATGTTTCAGATAGTGCTTCCTGATCGAAGTTTTCCATACAGATGTTGGCTATGAAAGGGGACAAGTTATAACCAATACCATGATATTTATTTGTTTGCAGAACTTGTCTTTGAACTGAAAATAAGTGATGTTCATGCACAGAGTTATCAGTTCCATTATGGCGAAAACAGATAAGTTAGTTTAGTATCGTAACTCTGAGTCCACTTAAAGTATTTTCTGTGTGCTACGTGTTCCGCGTGCTGGTGCATTAGTGAACAGGCTCTGAACATCTGCACTCACCAAAAAATAATAATTTTCTGCTATTTCAAGTCCTTGTGCCAAAGTCCTGAAATGTAAGGGCTCCTTTATGAAATATTATGTGTGTTCGGCGAAACGATGTTCAACAGAAACTTGGATAACTTCTGGGATGATGAATTACAGGAACTTATAATGGGCCTAAGTGAAATATCCGGCTTCTGGATTTTTGGTGTATGGTGTTGAATATCGCTTGACTTCCTCAGATAGACTGGGCTGATATTTCCTGAGAATCTGATAAAACTTTGCAGCACTTAATACTGCTGTCGGATCTTTTTTCAAGTTAGTGCATTTATCTGTCTCACAACTGCATGATTGTTTTGTACGTAATCTTTTGTATTCATGATGACATTGGCATGACCTTTCTCTGCTGGAAGAACTGTAATGGTCTGGTCTTTGTTAAGTGAACAAATTGATTTCTTCTCGGAATATATTTTGCTTGGGTGGTTTTGCTGAAGCAACATGTTCCTATGACCACAACACACGAAAAAATCTATTTGGAGGTTGGTCCAGTTTAAGAGGTAAAGTGGACAGGAAACATTTTCGTCCCACGAGTGCCTTGCTTAACTCTCCCTTGTACTGAAGTATGCGTCGTGCGTTAAATAACTATGGACAGAATGCCATTAAGTGTCGCGTGTGGCGATGTTGTTCTAAATGGACGATTTGCTCAGTCGAGGTCGTAATACGTTTTATTCGGTCACAAGAACTTTGTTTAATAAACCGAGTAAGACATGAAAGCCGCCCCTGTAACAGTCAACTAGCTCAGTTTAAAAATCTTTGGTAGGTGGTATATGTAATTATAATATGATTCATGCACTTTACACTGTCCGCCAAAAAAATATACGTATGCCAACTCAGTTTTGACCTTTAGTTACGTAGGCAAGGAACACAAAAAAATTATATTAAATTATATTGTTCAGCCGAATAAGATAGCTCAGTTATAAAGTATGTTACAGAGCATGAGAAATTTACAAACACTTGTGTTATAGGTTCACGTGAAGCTGGCCACACCCTCTAAAACAGCGGGCCAATAATATACATTCAGCGGTACGGCTAGCGAGTTCTGAGTGGGCGAGAGAAATGAAGTAAGCGAAGTGCAACAAACAGCCAATGAAATGTTCACTCCTTCACATGTATATGCAGAAGTTTGGCATCAAACATGTTGAAAATGATGATTCCAGGGCATAATTTCGCACTGTGTCGAAAATGTTAACAATTTTTCGAAGTATTGACAAAATTTACTATTTCAAGAAATATTCCGATTAGCACATGAACGAACTATGTAACAAAGAACACTCGATACAACCTTTTTTATGATGTCACTAACAGTCCAACAAAATAACCATTCGAATTCGTTGAACCGCAAAATTCAGTACGCGTTAATTAACGAACCTCGTTTCATTAGTAGAGGAAGGACATGCGAAAAGCTGTGGAAAGGGTTACAAATTAGCTTTACCTCGTTTATTCGACTTGAATAACACTCGCCAGCACACAGGGTCGCTCCGAAACACAAGCGCCACTTCTCTCGTCGACATTCATGATGAGAATTTACGACCTCAATTTCTGGTCGTTTACATCGTCGCTAAATATACACGAGCGGGCACGGCTTCGCAGTCGCGCACTTCAAAGTGATGGTGCGGCGCACTAGACAGAGGCCCCGCGCGTCTCCGCTGCAAACAACCCTAGCGAGTTCTATTCGACTACTAATGCTAACACATATTCCCCGCCAACATAACAAACCCCGAAGTTCAGCACTATCAACTGCGAGTAGGTGATTCACACGCTCACAGGCAGCGCTGTAGAGCGAACTTTGTCTCAAATCACCACTCTCCTCTAAAATTACTCCAGTTTAGCTGCCCTGCGCTTGAAAAATATTAATTCTCGTTTTATTTTTCAGCGTATAAATAACGGTAAAGGCACAGGCGATGTTCGTATGGGAGTATTAAGGGCGTCAAAGGGACTAAAATTATTTTCTACGTTTTTAGCATTACATCCTTCTTCGTTGTGATATGAAATGATAGTACGAAATAAGTATGACAATAGAGGTAAATTACTTTTCTAAAATTTCTGCAAAATATGTGAAAGCGAGCCTGAATTTCCATTGACACGAAGATGCCGGAGGAACAAACCTGCCTTCGTGCTGACGTCGTCAACGTTGTACTAGTAGTGTATACAGGTATACTTACGGTTATAGGTGTAACTTTCTGTAAATCAATATCACACTACTTTATAATTTAACCATGTTACTGTACACAATAAAATAATAATTACTGCAATACGCCAATAACTAAACATTTATAGACAATCACACTCTCGAACCACTCTCTCATCATGTGCTACGGCAGATACGTAATTAACAGCCGACTATCATCATCTGCTGCGACAACCTGGAGGCTATCAGCCTGCACCGGGGCGGGAACTTACAAACTTACAAAACCTGCGTAGTGGTCAGACCATACTGCTACCCCGGCCTGTCATTACGACAAAGTGNATCGCTTTTACTCCCCCTCTTTTGTTCTCTCTCTTTATCACTCTGTCTCATTTACAAGTCAGTTTGCTAATGAGGAAAGAGTGCACCCCAGGACGTCTTGTATTTTACAGAATTTTTTTTAACATTTGTCATATGAAATAAGTTGCAATATTGCTATACCTCTACCATAAAAAAATACTGAAGAGATTTATTTAATTTGTGGCATGAAACAAAACACAGCTTTTATCCTGGTGAGGGGGTCGGACACACCGCCAACTCGGTGTCTGGGCGCATAGGTCAAGGTCAAATCGACCGCCGGACGGGACTGACTGAAGACGAGGGGACTGATGCGGGGAAAGGAGGAGGGCACCCTAAAAGGACGTAAAAAAGAAGAAGTGGAGCTCGGCCGGGAAAGACTTTAGTGACTCATCATCACCGCCGCGCAGAACACGAGGAGGGGCCGTGTCTGCGGCGCGCTGTGCGGGGATAAGCCGTAGCAAGCAGCACATGGCGGCCTTGGCTCGCAGGCCTTGCCTGGAGAAAGTGTCGCCTTGCCTTGCCAGCTGACCTTGGCGAAGTTCATTGCTATGGGCCGGGTGAGAGTGCGCACAGCCGCCGATCACGCCACATAAGACGGCGAGCGACCAGCGGCCTGGTTACCAACCTCACAATGACCGCAAGATTCGGTGCGTCGAGGACAGTGGTGTGCGGTGAGGTAAGCTGGTGCTTGCTCACTGCTCTACATTCTCGGCGCACACAGCAGCAGTCAGTATCCACCGTGAAGCCTACATTCCGACCACTCACGAGCGAGCAGCAAGGAACCAATTACACGCGTCCTGTGGCGTCAGCTGCCGAGCTACGTTTTACTGGTGGAAGTGTAAACTAGCAAGCAACAGGGTACAGCACACCACTGTAAACTAGTGCCAGCTTCGCACGCCACTAGTTGAGGAGCGATTTTGCCGGTATGTAGCGCACTCCGAAGCGAGCTGAGGATGAACATCTTGGGTTTTGACGAATTCGAATGGGTATTTTATTGGACCGTTAGCAACAGCATCATATTTCACTTAAATAACACTCGCCGTGTACGATTGTCCGTAGAGAGCTGGAAGTAAACACAGTACGTAATTTACTTTAAGCTAACTGAACGGTAAATTAACATAATGCACTGTAATATATTAGACCTTGAATTATTCGCAAGTTATTAATTTCAGCAGCCTTTGAAGATTATTGCTGGGTGGTTGCTACGGCAGCACGAGCTTACTTTTTTCAGTAACAGATGCCGCGTAGGTATTAACTTCCTCACAAACAGATGTCACGCTCATTGAGCTGTAGGTTTATAAACCACAAATATAAATAGTTGGCATGTCACACACGTTATTTATAGTACCTTTTTTTAATTAAATCTATCACTTTAGGTAGGCGTTTGCGTCTGCTTGGACATAAATACTAAATAAAATTTACATAACAGAATTCTGTGCATTCGTTTGTTCTGTGACGTCACGAAATTTCGATGTGATTTGAAGTTTAACGAAACGCGTACCGCAGAGCAAATCGTAATCGGTTTCGTTATGTCTTCGAAGCATAACGATTGCTGTCGCGGAGTTCCGTGTTCACTTGCGTTCACTATTCTTGTACGATTGGTTAGTAAACCGGACTGGACTCTGTCTAGCAAGGTTCTGCCACACAGCACTTAAAAAAAAGTGAAATGACCGCTCGTACCGCAAACTCCAGCCGCACACGCCAACAAAATGGCGTCGGCAGCCAACAAAACGTCAGAACGCTGATCGCCAATCAGCGCCTGGTAACCTACTTGCGAGCCGGCAGCCCTGCCAATAAGGAACCTTTTGCGCAGTAGCCAATCAGACACAAGGCTCGTTCCCAGAGCCTCGCGCAGCCGATGAGATAATGGGTACGTCCACATCGAAGGAACCGCCAACTGCGTGGTGCCTAGCTGTAGCTGTTTTCACGACTGAAATTCACAAGTGCGCGAGCGATAAGGATGAGACTGCAACGTGCATCTAATGCGCCATCGCCACTACCTGCAAGGCTCTGAACTGGCGTATAGTGTTCTCGTCACACAGCGTGTACCTATGGGCGACCCCCACCCCATAATTTTATCGGCGTGAAGTGTGTAGCAAGGTTAGATGCAGGTTCCTACTGAAGTTCCGTTTGCGTCCGGGTAGAATGCTGGTAAGTTAGAGCAGTCTGACAAAGCCATTCTGAGGGATGCTGGAGGGCTCCACAATAATATTTATAATATGCATGATATCTTGAAAGTACCATTCCGTCCTCGACTCAAACATATTTTCTTTCCCTAGATACGCATATCGGGGACATGTTTAATATTTCCGCGCTTCCGTCAAAAAACTTGTGCACTGTGGTTCATAGCAATATTATGTACCTTGTAGTAGTAAACTCCATATCACATTTGATTTATGACAATGATTAAGTATGTTCTGTGACACGTAACAAAAAACATATTATCTGTTGAGTTTCTGTAAACAGAAAAGAATGTTGAACAACAGTGCTAAATTGTAATTCGTTAACTCTGAAATGTACTGAATTGCGGAACGCCCCCGTCACGCTGGTTTGCAGAGGCCTAGCAGTGCTGAGTGACGAGTTTCGTGTTGCCTTATTCTATGCCGTTTGTTGGTTCAGTATGTGATTTTAGAGATGTTTCATGTAATTTAAATTTATCATGGCAAAAGAGTCCTTTGGAACCAAGAATGTAATCAACCAACGTCACTCTTCCAGCACCATCGGTGCTGTTCTGGGGATTAAATTGAATGGATATGAAGAGAAAACTAGATGTCACGTGTGTATTTCCAGGGAAAAACAGAAAGAGAGAAACGTACGGAGACTGAACATTTCATGTCTTCAGCATTGAACTCCATCATGTTGACTGTTCTGGAACAAGGGTTTGTCAACTACGTAGAGAAATTTAGTGTGATGTTTGCCAATTTCATACCAGCTGTGTTACTTTATTAGAATGTTAAATTAGTGTAACGTTACGTTGCTTACAGTGAACACAGCATAATAACAATGGGACCCATTGACTGCACACCGCTGCTCACGAACTTTACTTCCTCGGTGATAACGGTCACCCCACTTTTCTCAATTGCTATGGAATTTCCTAACGCATGTATCGTGAAAAATCAGCTCCAATAGTACATAAAACTAAAGAGACACAAGAAAATGCCATTTTTTGGAAACTCGGCAGTTATTTGTAAAATGGTCGTAAGAGGCGGTGTTCATAAATTGCTGTATTTTTAGGAGCAATCAAAAGGGAAGCCATAGTTTTTGAGTGGAAATGACTACCACAAAAAAGTGGGAAGGGGATTAGCGGTATAATAAGATAAGAAACTGTCATAAATAATGAATCAATAAATATTTACAAAAGTATTTTGAATATAAGCAAATATTCCGGACGAATTGAAAGGAAATTCCAGGGTGCCTTTGCTTGGAAATACAGCGCGAGCGTTCGTACTCGAGCAAATTCCGAAGGTCGATTTCGCATAAGAACTCCACTAGAGCTCGCATACGAAATAAGCGTACGAGGTGTGAAGCCTTGTCCGTTAAAACGGCGGATTTTCGTAGGGTTACCTCGACTTAAAAACATATCACCAGAATAATTAATAAAGCTTAATATTAGTATGCATAACAACTATGTGAAAGAATGAACAAAAAACAAACAGAAATTCTAGAAAAACGAAAAATGCATATTCGCGGTTAACTTTGTCGATACACATAATTTTGCTCATTAACGCCTCATTGTTTCGGTAGGTAACTGGGAAGAAGCCGGCCTTCTGGAATTCCGGTCAAGTTTAAAGGTATTTTTTCCACTAAATACAATGATGGGATACAGAATTTGCCGTGTATGCTATAAAGGTGCAGCAAACAAGTGCAAAACATATGCATAGAGAATACACGTAACGTTAATTATTTACGCTGAAACGACAGTTGGCTGTAATATCCCAGTAATAAGCAGCATGTTTATATCACATTGCTGTGGAGTAAATAATATTTAGGGCTGAGGACTAAAATTGTAATTTTGACATGACGTGATGCACAAACTATGTGATCTATTATTTTCCATGTGAGGAAAGAGTACTTGCAAGTAATGCCTACAAGTTGAACGGTATTAAGTACAAATATAAGATATTGAATTTTTTGGTGATCAGCAACCTAAATAAACACAACAAGAAAGTGTCGGACTAAAATAACTCTCCAATAATCATGTACTGGGTATAGTGGTATAGTCTAATAACGGTTTCTTTACACTTTTTGAATCAAACCTTTGAAAAATCACCCCATGTATCATGTATTTGGTTGTTCCCTAAATAAGTCATATATCATAAGCGTATAAAATACTTCTGTCAACATAAAAGTAGATAACTTTTTTATATTGAACTTCAATTTATATTTTATTTATAAAATATTATGCTTCAATTATAATCAGTACGAATCTAAACAGTGTGAAAATAGGTGTGTTGGTAATGGCTTGTAAGGGATAGTTATTACGCAAAATATTATTAAAGTGAGTGCGCACGAATGCGGTGCGTTGCAGCTTTGATGTATTTTATAGACCTGGTTAATCTTTGTCTGCATGAGGCGGGGGAATAGTTTGAAAATAGAACGTTGGCAGGGCTTCAGAAATGTTGGCAGTAACTGTGAATGGACTACACACAGTGAATGTTACGCTCGTTTTGGCGTTCGGACATATCGCCGCGAAGATGGGATTTTAATTTAAATATCATACAAGCATCACGACGAAGTTTGCTGGGCAAATTCAATCATGCCACCCGAGCCAACGGTAAAAAATCCGGATGCAAAGAAATTAGGTTGCCAGCTTTACAGCTGACAGAGGAGGCGGCGAAAGCGGTCCTGATCAGCGAAACGACATAGGCGACGGATACAAACTATGACTAACTCCCAATTTAGCAGAACGGTCGTTTAATAAAGCTCTCACAGTGTAATACCTACCAAAAATTGTATTCATAAATACGATCTACATTTTTACTTCACGCAATGTGAAAATAATACACCAGTAAGTGTTTATAAATATAACATATTTATTATAATTCACAGGTGCCTCACGCGCCATTGTTACTTCTTTTCAGTGTACATAATTTCAATTTTTTTTTTTTCAATTTAAAATTAGTTTTTGATTTAACAGCAGCTGAATGTGTTTCCGTTATGTAGGTGTAACGTGCCTTTTTACCGGAGACAGCGTGCACATGTGTATTTATACACTACCACGATATTGTATTACTGCATATGTTAACCACTGTTAAGTGTTTATTAAGTATCTACTGATAACAGAACACAGTTCATGCGACTTGCTGAAACTTTTGCCAACATTACAGCATGGAGATAGTAGAAAGTAACGAATAAGTTATTTTAGTCCTGCAACTAACCACTTGAAGTTTGCCGCGAACATGTACAAAAGTAAATAAGAGGCAGTCAACTTCACAAGGAATTAATATGGAGAATCCGCTGAGCTGTCACCTCGGGTCAACGATGTTGCGCGACGCTTGCACCAGTATTGCTTCATGGTAGGTATTTTTGAGTAAGGTTTAAAGAATATGATAATCGTATTGATTTTGTTGCGGTATGCGACACATCAATTGTAATGAAGATATCGTAAATGTAATTCAAACATTTTTAGTTTATCAAACATTAATATAACGAATTCTGATAATGTCGCAAACACTGCTATGCTTAAAAAACATATCCTCCAGCTTCTAGCTATGAATGTGGCCTAACTTTTACACAAAACACGCTGTAAAAAAAAGCGACGATGTTCTTCAACGAGTAAAATTGTCTCAGAACAGAAAATCGTAATCGAAAACCTGCTTGATAGAGGCAGATAATGCATTACAGTAAATATTTCCTTTCTGCTAGTCTAGCAACACTGTGGCATATGATATACTGTTTGACGCATTTAACATACCAAAACTGACTTAAATTTTTAAAAAGTGATAAGTAACGTACACTACATATTTTCCAGCCAAACGCATGGTTCCCATAAACACTGCACTACAGGCACCTGCAAGTGGATTGTAAAGACTAAGGTTAGAAAAGATTTTTTGTTTAATTTTATAATTTTGTTTCTTTTGTAAAGTGAAAAATACATACAAGTGTAACAGTCCGTTGGCAGTAAATAAAAAACAAAAATGATACCAATCGTAATTTAGTTCTTCTATTATTGAGTGTTAAAGGAATAACTAAACAACACAAAAAAAATATATATATATGGCACAATATAAGTATGGCCAAAAGGTTACACCGAAGAAATCGTGGAAATAAGTCATCAGGCTTGCCAAAAACCATTCAAACCACGTTTAAATCACTATTTTTGGGCTGCCGCCACTTACAAATTGCTTACTGCGGGGTGTACTTAAATATGCTATGGGCTTTCCACCAGCACATTAATGTCTCGGCTTGCGGTCCAAAGCCGATTTAGTACTCACGAGCGGTTACGCTCAACTGCTAAAAGCGAGCATAAAAAGAAGGTACTGTACGTTTGCTCCCTTCACTTAGGCAACCACACTACTCTAATGCACTAGTGGCCTTACAAACATTCCTCCACACACATCACATACGATACACTAACTGTTAGTAAGTGGGGAGCCTGGAAAGATACCGCCTACATGTACTTCCATACCAAACTTCGGTTATAGAGGCTTGAAGAGCAGGTACATAAGACTGCTGACTTTTGTAACAGCATCACGAATAGGTAGAGTAGTGTCCAAAATAAATGTGTCAGAAGGTTTCTTATGAAATTATGCTACAAAATGGGCAAATAATAATTGCAATGTCGAAACACCCACATAATGCACACTCACGAAGAACGTTAGTGCTGAAAGCAACGTCTGCGATACGTAATGAAGCATCGGTCTATATATATATATATATATATATATATCTCTGCAGACCGTTTATCGTAGATTAAAGAAAGCATTTCGCGAATAAATAATGTATCATGTAATTTTGACTGTGGAATGTTGGAAAATATTAAGTTGTAGCCTGTATTTTTTTTGCGTAAATTTTATGCTGTCTGAAAAAATAATAAACATCTAGGTTTTGAACATAGATTTGGTGAAATAATTTTTAAATAAAAATGTACTCTCCCGAAGGGTTTTGAATTTTTTTTTCATCCTTCAGTCAAGGAGTCACAAAGTGTAAGTAAAACTGACTTGTCAGGTAGGTGTATATTCAAAATTGACGCAAAAAAGTTCTGAACATGTATTTTCGTCATCGTTCCGCTCACACTGGGTTCCACGAAAACTTTTGATGCACACCTTTGTTCGATTTCTCTGGACATTTTAATTTTTTTTTTTCGCGTACCTCGCTTTTAGGAATTGCACAGGTGATTTAGCATATCTCTCTCTTCTTTTTTGGGCAATGTTCTTTTGGGTGAAATCTCGTAGTTGAATTGCTCTGATCACGCTTCCAGACACACCCCATTTGAATATTTTTCTTTTCAATCGTTTCCTTAACTTCAATAACCAATGCGCTGCTGCTCTTTTTATAATATTTTCTTCACGTTTATTGCTCTTTATTTGTAGTATAGTTACGTGGCGAGACGTTAGCCCAAAATTTTTTTTCAAATTATCAATGGAATTTAAAAACACTTCGTTTATGTATCCTTTCGCCATCAGCTGGTGCGTCAAGTGGAGACTGTATTTTTTATCAACACGTCAGCTAATCCACTTGCCATTGTATTGTAATGCTAAACAAATTAAGATATTTTAGACTGACATCTGTCTAAAAAAAATTAGTAGGTTATTAAAGTATTAATATAAAATCTTGCAAAAAATTAAATATTTGCTACCTCTTTTTTAATTTCTCCGAGAAAGTAAATTTGGGTTAACATTTGCGAGACGGTAGTTGTAGCTATTATCACACTTTGGACGTTAAAGCTAATATATTCGAGTTGGAAATATGTGACGTGGAATAACGTTAGAATTGCTTAAAAACTATTCACGCGTGTCCTACTTTCTTCGGAAACAAGAAAATGGGATTTCGGGAGAACAATATGACGTACAATTTACGTAGACGAACGATTACGGGCCGAATAGCAATTACTACTACTCAAAATCACTGTATACGAAATAGATTTTACTTTAAAAATTATGCAGAGCTCGCGGAAAAATAAAACTATTGGTACATGTACGTAAATTTGTTAGCATGAAAGTTTCTTCTCTGGCTGGTAATGCTTCGGGAAAAAGTAGATAGATGGCGCGCACGTCATGACAGAGCTAGGTTTGATACGTTTGCATTGCTCAATAGATAGCGTCTTTTTAAAAGTTGAATGTTCTTCTATTACTGGTTCGGAACGACATGAATTTGAAATATATTTCATTAAATTATTACAAAAAATAATTCAAAAGTATTTTGCAATAGTTCTGTATGCTTTTGGAATTAATATAAAGCATATTTGGAAAGCATGATTGGAAAGGGTGGATACAACGTTGTAAAAGATTTTGAAGTTCCGTTTCATTTGGATACGAATCATTTTATTGTGCATTTCATTTTGAACACCTATGCATTACTACTTTATCACGAAGTTCAGTTTGTAACACTAACAACCACTGTTTTGTGACCTTGTAAAATAAAACGTATTAATTAATATAGGAACTATTTTTTATCGCGTATTTTCTGCTTGTCTAATGTGCGTCAGAAGTGCACTCAGAATAGCCAACGTAATATTAACTTTTGTTCGTTCTTGCATCAGCTGATACAGGATTTTGTAAATGGCACTTTGTTTGTTTCGTATACATCAAGTTGCCACTCACTGACTGTCAGAATCTCGCCAACTTATATGAGACGGACCATACAGTAGGTATGAACGGTTTCCTAAAAATTTTACGGAAAAATATTGTGACAGAAACTTGCCTGCTGATAAATATAGCACGAAAAAGCTCTGTCGAGTTGGCAACTATGTATTTAGTAACTTAAATACCATCTCACATTTAAGAAAATGGCACTCCCATAATACAATATACTCATCTAAGAATGAATTATGTATTTGGTCCTTCGAAAAAATAATTAGCACATATAACCGAAAATTAAATGTGCTTGGGATTTCGGCTTTAACTGCGACAGAAACGATAAAAATGCAGATATTTCGTCGTACATACGTTTATATGTGCCTTAGAATCGAACGTGTTGTTCGTTACAGATGTTGGCCAATCAATGGCTGCTTATTACTAATTAGCTAGGCTGTTCGACGGATCAGGAACGATATATATTTTATATGTACTCACTTTAATTTTGACAGATTTTGTAGACTGGTTCTTCGCCAGTCCACAGTTTAAATATCCTTTTTCTTATTCATTTTGAAAGAGTCGTTAAATATTTCAGTTTCTTTCGGTTTTTTTTTCGTGTAGCTGTAAATACGGACTGTTGTTTTGTTAAATTCAATGCAATGAATGGTTTCAATAGCAAGTTCTGCTACGGCTGGCTGGTCGTGGAATGTTTGTAGTCACTGATATGTTCGTTAATTCTGATAACTCTTCTGCCAGTCTGGCCCTAATATACCTTAGATTTCAGCTAGGTTATCAGCTAGTCTTGCCTTTGAGATAAGAGAACTCTCAATCTTACTGGTTTGAATATTCGTACTTCCTGAGAAGTCAAGCCAGTATGTCTTCTTGGCCTCAATTTACGTAACAAATAAGGACTTTGATGTTCGTTGCATTTGTTACTGTTCTGTTTTTAGGGTGGTTTCGTGATTTTGTTTGTTTCCGTTTTATAATAGCAATTTGACTGGGGAGCAGCTGCCACACTTTTCATATCTACTCGTTCAAGGACAATTGAGTAGCGGTGGTATAGCGGTCAGACTATTCGCCTCCCACCTAGACGAACCAGGTTCGATTCCGGAGGGGGGGGAGGGCACTCTCGTATTTTCGCATGTGGAAATCGTGCCGGACGGTGTGGCAGAATCTCCCGTTTCCCCCGCTCTTGCATTCCGACGCTGCTACACACTCGCCTCTCTTCACCCTCCTCGGCACAGAAGACCTCGCTGTTAAGAGCCGCCCAAATCTCTCCACTCTCTCGTTCAGAGATCACAAATATGTGCAAATGAAAGGTTTAGCCATCGACTCACTATGCCCTCCTTTCTTAACTAACATTCATGGTGATTTATTGCAGACAGCCATCAATGTCAACCAAACAATCTCAATACTGAAATGGATATGTAGACACTTGATCTGAAATCACTGCAAAGATAAAAAGCAAAACTTATTGAAACTTCTAGTGTCCAATCGATTATAAATTTCATAACAGAACCAGAAACAATGTTTCTGTGGAAACATGTCCACAGAGACATGTGGACAGATAAGCATTGGTACAATCAAATTCACACCATTCATCACCACTGCGGAATAAAACAGACATTTGCACAACGTGACTAGGTATATTCCCGAGGGAACAGAAATTAAGCGAGAGATAAAAACACCGAACCCTTTTTTCCGTCTCAGTCGTTTGCAATCCACCCGCCCCCTTAAGAGACACCAGAACCGTATATACTACTTGGCAGCCATACAACTAAGCGGAGGACGCTAAAAATGCAAATAAAGAAGGCGAAAAGTATAATATTATATCGCAATCTTAAAACATGGTAGCGTAATTCAGTAGTGTCGTTTAATTTCAAGACAAAATACTGGTAACCAAACTTTTCTACACTGTAAAAATTTCTTTCTAAAATTACATTTGAAATCCGACCAAAAAATTGGCTGCAATATTCACAAAACTATATTCGTGAGTAGAAGGATTATAGGGACTTTGGCACATCGGGACCTGGGACNATTGGCTGCAATATTCACAAAACTATATTCGTGAGTAGAAGGATTATAGGGACTTTGGCACATCGGGACCTGGGACGGAGCGTCGGAGCTGTTCGTGCTGTCATTACGGTCGGCCTGCGGTCATCTTAAATCCACGTGACCTTGATCTTTGACCTCTGTGACCTTTGACCCCAAATATCCCAAAAAATGCAATTTTTTTATAAAGAATTATATTTAAAATATTATAAAATTATTTAAAAAAAATTTAATTGGGATATTTCGGGGTCTNATTTTTTTATAAAGAATTATATTTAAAATATTATAAAATTATTTAAAAAAAATTTAATTGGGATATTTCGGGGTCTTGTGTATTTGTGTAGCTGCATGTGTGTGCTTGTGTGTGTTTAACGTATAAGCAAGTGGAGAATGGCCGTTTTTTCCCCTTATGTCATAGTTTCACTGAATCACAATGTATCTTTGGTTTCAACAAAATTATTTAAAAAATTTACATTAAATTTTTTATACAAAAAAAGAAAAGGTAGAGTTTATGCCAGAATTTATTTACAAAAAAATGTGTACATAGAATTAATTTTTTTACATTCGAAAGAGATTAACATAACCCTAAGGTTTCATAGTCACCGTAATGCATTAACTGCAATATGCTCTAATTTTTTCGCACATGTCAATTCTTTCCTTGTATGTCTCGACGAGGTTGAAGAGTAGCGAATGAGAGCTGTATGGGCATGTCTTTTCTTGAATTAATATTGTGGTGTAAATCAGCATGGTGGACTAGCAACTGGTGAATATTATTGACAGCTGCTGACGTAGAGGCCACACACATATACAAACACGTATTCATGTGTCGCTTTTCATTCCGATAAATTCAGGTAGCAGTGTGTTTGTGACTCTGCGCGGTGTTGGAAGGAGGAAAAAAAGAGGGGGGGGGACGTTTAACGGCGGATCGGATATAATTGAGCGAGCACACACAAATGTAAGAAAATACTGTAATTTTGTTTACCAAAGACAACCGTTTTTTTTTTTTTTTTTTTTGCGATTTTGTACATGTGGTGGGTGTACCTTTACACTAGCGTCTCCTCTCTGCAATTAATTTTTTTCCTGCAAAACTTACTATATGTGCATTATTTATGCGTATAAAAAGTTTTATATGCTGACAACGTGAGCTAGAAAAATCACCGTAGGTGAAGTTACCATATGGGTATTTTTTTCCCCCGTTGCCTAAATTTCGTAATGTGCTGATTTTAAATTTGGGAGGAAATGTTTTAATGGGGTTTTATAGAACCGCTTTCCAGCCATACATTAAATTTTATTGTTGGTGTGTTTATATGGAGAGCCAACAGAGTTGTTTTACCCCATTCGAGCTAAAAATGTGCAAACGTCCTTAGAATACCCACTCTCGTTGTGGAGGCATAGGTTTTAGACTGTATTGGAATGCAGTTTGGTCCTCCACGGAACCATTGTCATTAACCAGCCCAGACCCTGCCACGATTCTTGGGCGTGATGGTTGCTGGCACGATGGTGGATACTCATCACGAACCCTTGGTTTTGTGGGAATTACACTCGTACGCTGCGGTGAAGAAGACTGTACACGACGAATTTTGGCAGGTGAAGGTCCGACAGCCACGCAGGTTTTCTGCATGCCTCTGCAAATTATCGCGACTAGCAAATACCATGCCACAATTTCCAAACTTATAAGCCACTCTATCTGCATTATACGAACATCTATACTTTTCGTGCAAATTAGATCGATGGTAAATATACACATTAAAAAAAAAAAAGCTCTAGTACCGTATTTTATGAGGTTACATATTCCTCCTGAGTGTAGCTGGCCCGAACCGATACTCTAAATTTGAGCAGATTTTTAATTTCGCGGGAATGTATATGCGTATTACGTGCACGCTTGATAATATCCTTCGACCTGATGGAATTAAATATCTGAACTTACCAGTCAGAATGCTAAAAGACGAGGGGCGAGAGAGCGATCTGTCACATCTGGCATCAGACGAGAAACTGTGCCGAGCACCGACATTTTTCCCATGAAATACTTTCCCCACACTAGCATGCTCTGGTGGAAAATGCTTAAAACAAGAGCGGTAGTGATCAGTGATTAAGCGATGGTGAATAATTGGTTGGACTAAAGTAATGGGGTTAGGGGTAACCGAATAAATACTCAATTCCAATGGTAATTTAATTAGCATTAAACCGAAAAATGTTTTTGGTAGATCTTGATTAAAGATCTTAATACAAAAAAATACCCAATTAATAATTTATACAGATTGGAAAAAATTGTTTTAAAAATAGGTATGAAATATTACAGATTTTCCTATGACTATTATGAGTGCCGACAGCTCACTTTCCGGCTAAATAGTCATAATAAGCGGTTACCGGCAGTTCGCCTGGCAGTGAAATCAAGAAATTAATGCCACCTATTTGTTGAAAATAGAATCTAACATGGAGGGTGCCAACAGCACCCTCCATGTTAGATTGACCATCAAATATGGTTGCCACGTGGTGGCTAAATCGACAGTTCGCCTGATGACGAAATCGAAAAAATTGTTCCACCTACGTGTTTAAAATATAATCCAATATGGAGGGCGCCGATGGGTAAATTAATATACTAGCGCCACCTAGGTGATGAAAACATATGGAATCCAATATGGCATTCGAATGAAGGTGAGAGGCAAACTCAAGTAATGTATAACAAATGAAAAACGAAAAAACCAAGATGGCGGACTGTCCCGGCCAAGATCGCAGACTGAACCTACCAAGATGGTGGATTGCTATACCTAACAAGCTGATGGTCGGAAACAAGATGGCGGACTGCACCTACCAAAATGGTGGCTGTGACTCCTATTAAGATGGTGGACTGTACCTACCAAGATGCATGAGTATGGGTGGAAGGGGTGTGGGGCTCAGTAATGTATAAACAAATAACTAACTAAAAAACTTGCCCTTGGTAGATCGCCGTTTGTGGCACCTACCGGACATGGATTGCATGTATGTCTTGTTAGGGTATTGGATAATGAATGAAACACATAGTTCGATATCCTTGTGCTGCCAGAAGGAATTGTTTAGAAATAGTTTGGCGAACTGTTTGTCTGCGCCAGAGTAGCGCGACGATGCTGCTGGCTGCTTTAGTAACAGCATTGAAGGGCCTGTGTTGCGGCCCATTGCGACCGGGGGGGAGGGGGGTCATGAGTGGTCTCGTCAGTTTCGTCTCCACTTCGCAAATACATATCTGACATCCTAAGTCGTTTTGGTGGCACTCCTGAGGGACCCGGCTGTGGAGAAGCGGCACGCACGCCGTTTTCGTTCTGCACGCAAGTAACTTATAACTTATTTCCTGGTGATCCGATTCTCTTAATTTTTTCTTCTCTCTATATAGACCTGCGACTTTGTTCTGCCAAAGTTAATGGCGGTTGTCGGTTTTGGGGCGGATTTCGACTCGGATCCTTGCCCTTCTTTCGCGGCATGATGCTGTTTCACGAGTTCAAAACGCAGCTGCTTCGAAAATTTTCAGAGTAGATCAGTAGTTGCGTTAAAAGGAGGGCCCTTTCAAGCATTTTCGAATGAGCTATCACTCGCGTCCATGGCACCTGTAGTTTCGGAGCAATGGAACGCGAAAGAATAAAAGTGCTGCAAATTGCGTCGAAATTTGTCTCAAACTCGATAACGCACCACCGGAAGCGATAAGGCGAACATTATAAAACAATGTATTTATAATGTGCGGGCAACCTTGCACCGTCGAAAGGTACATGTGCACGGTCCGGCGTGCGTACGGGGACTGAGTGGCAGGGCGAGGCGCTGTACATGTTTTCGTGACGACGAATGCGGCGCGCATTACCCCCCGAGCGTGCGAGAAAGACATGTAATCCATGTAAAAAAAAACTATATGGCGGACGGAGGCTGTGACGCCTACCAAGATGGTGGATTGAGTACGAGTTAAGGGGGGGTTTATACGGAACATTTCAGTTTTTTTAAATACATTTTTAAAATAAACTTTTTTTTAGTAATTTTGAAATATTTGTTAAATATTGTTTGTATAATTCTTTTATACATTTTTTGTATTTTCTGGGTTTTCATGGTCAAAGGTCACCGGGGCCAAGGTCAAGGTCACATGTATGCAAGATGGCCACCGGCCGACTGGAATGACAGAGCACGAACAGCTCCGACGCTCCGGTCCCAAGGTTCCGATGTGCCAAAGTCCCCATAATCCCTCTACTTTCGTGTAGCAGGAAAAAGAAAAGCACGAGTGCAGACAGTACGGTCAAGAGGAATTTCCGTAGCACACAATCCATCATTCCCTCAGTTAAGGGGCATTCCTAGTTATATGGGTCACATTGTAAGCAATTATGTCTATTGTAATTATTAAAACCTATGGAATATCAATATTTCAACGCAAATCTTTTCTCAGGACAAAAATTTAAGTCGATATTTTGTTGCCAGTTTATAACCCTTTGTTTACAATATTTATTCTTCCATTAAACAGTATTAAGCGACAATGCTATAGTTTATCTTAACAGGTTGCTGTATTAAAACCCAATAGTCAAACCTTAAAATTCTGAGGAAACATTATACACGTGGAGCTTCTTTATTCTATTTTTTTTATCGCCGTAGCGATAAAAAGCTTCCTTCAGACCGGACCTTGAGGTGTTAAAATTTTTTCTTATTAGGGAAGTTTCTTAAACACAAGTCATCTTCCACAATGGCGTAGAAGATTATTCGCATACTGTTACTGTCAGCATGACAAGACGGCATTTGTATCTGATCCTGTACGTCACTGTCATTCGTAGAAAATGACCGCCACTCCCACCCAATGACGAGAACACCGCACATGACTCGCATCGTCAAGCGAATCGGGCGAACACTGGAGACTGTTATCCACATATGGTCTAGTAAAAAGGGTGAAAGTATTGCGCTAAAAACTGATTTCTATCTTGTTTAAAGCATGGTCTCTTCACGATACCTTAAAAAGTTTTCTGAAACTCTGCTAAAGTTCTACTTCCCAGATATTCCCGTTTCATGCAATCTAAGTTTAACCAAATCTAGAAAATTACACCAAAGAGCAGCGCACCATTCGTGCGCACTCTGTGTAATAATATTTCGCATAAGAACTATTTATTACTAGGTACTGCCTACACCTATTTTAACACTGTTTTTATTATTAATTATAAACTCAATATTATAATTGATGGATAAATTATAAATAAAAGTTCAATTTAACCGAAAATAAGACACTTTTATGTTAACAGAGGTATAAAACGTTTGTGATACATGACATATTTAGGAAATAACCAAACAAGTCATACACGGGGTAATTTTTTAAAGGTTTGATTCAAAAAGTGTGAATAAACCGCGAACAGACTATACGAGATATTAACGGTAGCTCATGAAACTGACTACAGTACTGCATTCATTACAATTATATGGTAATTGTGACGCTGCGGTAATTGTATTTGCAATTGTATTAAAGTTCTGAACGTAGTTCCATTATTCATTTAGTATCGTAAATATCTTCAGGAAATTGTATTTAGTTGTTCTATTTAATAAAAAATCAAGACCGCCATTTTATCCAAATAAACCTAGCCACCTGCAGACATACCTAACAAATAGTGACGTGTCAATGTACCATTAAGTGGCTGATATTTTGGTATTTAAGTAATAGTTCCAATATTATATGCCAATTGGCAAACAATTGTTTTAAAAAGGAGTTTCTAACATATGATTTAACATACCATGTTTTAAAAATAATTCTTTCCCATCAGCACAAAATCAGTTCAATACTGCAAATGCAGAACAGGATTTTATTTTCTCGGCTGGAAATATTTTATTTTCTTGGCTGGAAATATTTCGTACATTAATCCAGAAATAGTTGAATCTGATTATATCAGTAGCACCATAAACAAAAACAAGAAGTAGACATATTTGTCGCATCACAAAATTAATAGCCTTAAATCAAAATATTTTATTGGCACATTCAATTTTCCATACAATGCCCCCAATAATTTTAATTTGCTATTATCGACTCTAGCACTGCTAGACAGTTTTTTTTTCAAGCACTGAAAGCCTGTAGAAAACTATGGGTTGCGTAACTTACTTTTCTTATGAAAATAATTATGTTAATAAATTTCGTAAACCCACGAATTATTAAATGCAAATTGAAACGCTTCAAGGTATTCATATGTTTGGTAAAGACAAAACTTTGAAAACAAAAACATAATAAAAATAGCAGAGGTCCGAACCATCGACCTCCCGTCATCAGCACTGTCACGCCGCGATGTGAATCGCAATTGAATGTTTGGGCGAACAATAACATCAGTATAGTCTGTCCACGGTAAAGTAAAAACTTCTAGAATCAACCTCTGAAAAAAAAAACCTTTAACTGTACATACATTTCAATTACTGGACAACGTGAGCAAATAAATATTTCGAGTTTTACAGCTTCACTTTTTAGCTGGCTGTTGAACTTGTTTACCTAGTACCTTTATGCTATTAATAAGCGGCAATAAATACACTAACAAACACTGTTACTATCCTTATTGTCACAAAAAATGTAAACAAATACTCAAGCTGTATATTAGAACGAAGGCACTCAAATGAGTGGCCAAACAAATATATACATATACGGTCGATTAAACAATATATTTTGTTGATAGCCTAATTTCTTTCGGCCCAACACAGAGGTATTGTTATGCAAACGTGTATTTGGTTGGAAAACAAAACTAAGTCTGTTGCTTTTCAAGTTTTGTCTGCTCAACAAAATATTTTGTTGTGGCAACTAAACATATTTTGACCTTATAAAGATATTCATCCGCCTCACGCAACCAAAGCTTTAAGTCTATAAAATTACACGAGAGTACAACGCACAGAATTCGTGCCCACTCAGTTGTAATAACATTTTGCATGAGAACTATTTCTTACCAACACACATGTTTTCTCACTGTTTTTATTCATATTTATTATAAATTAAATATTGAAATTTATGGATAAATTATAAGTAAAAGTTCAGTTTAACCAAAAATAAGATAATTTTATAACAGAGGTATAAAACGCTTGTGATAGATGGCATATTTAGGAAATAACTAAACACGT
Organism: Clitarchus hookeri; assembly: GCA_002778355.1. NCBI lineage: Eukaryota > Metazoa > Arthropoda > Insecta > Phasmatodea > Phasmatidae > Clitarchus > Clitarchus hookeri. The sequence goes on along the minus strand of NQII01000066.1, from coordinate 629,214 downwards.
CATACATAGGGTGAGTTTTAAAAGATTTGATTCAAAAAGTGTGAAGAAACCGCGAATAGACTATATTTTATGCTTCATACATAGAAAGTGGCATATTAGTAACTCATTGAGGTTCCTAACAATTTCAAATCTTTAGTTGACCAAGGCATGGCAATGTAAATTGTACATATGGCGGAAGAATACAAAATTAGAAGGAAAAGCAGATCTTGTGCAGGGCTTCCTTCCTTATAGACACAGGCACAGGATACTCGACTGCCCACACGCTCTACAAGATACAGATAAAGATGTACGCAGAGATCTGTAAGAATGCCGAGGAACATTTTCCGTAATGGAATCACCTGGTTGCGGCCCTTACTCGGAGCTGTCGCCTCACACCTCCGAGACGTTAGTCTGCGTTCGTAGTGTGAGTGGGACAGTTTACGAGGTGACAGGGAGCGAGTGTGTGCGAAGATATAACTTACATCTCAGTACAGAAAACTTGCTAGACATCATCTGGAAACCACTTTTTATTAGCGTGTGTTTCGAGCATCTCCTTTCAATATTAAACCATGAAGAAATGTCGGTATTAGTATTAACTACAAAGGAGTAAGCAAATGCACGATAAAAGAAGAATAAGGAATCAGGATCTCGTGCATATTTTCACACAGTTCACTTTTAGAAAGCACCAGTGAGATTTGTTTCCAAGCTTCGCCAAACTAAACAGACTGCCCAATATCATTATGTAAACATTTGATGCGACTGCGGTGGACAGCAAGGTTCGCGGCGGCGTACTCCCACAGGTCGGCGAGTGTAGTTCCGACTTCTGGGAGTGCCCGGGGTAGTAAAACTGGAATATTGAATGAATTGTATAGCAGTGCGAAGGTAGATTGATTTGATGAAAGACCGAGATTTTAGCATTGCAAAATTGTGTATTAGATATTTTTTTCTGGCCCGGAATTGATTTGGGCGTTAATAGTTCTTATGTATACAGTTATCAGTTGTTTTACGGTAACAATGCCTGTAAAAACAAGTGAAGTGAGAGGTTTTGGTCAGCGCCTAACAGCGAGTCCTTGAGCGCCGTTGAGGGTTAAACGAGGTAAGGATGGAGCAGCTGAAGAATTTAAGGGCGGTGAAAACGGGAGTGCCCGAGAAAACTAGTCGGTCAATTACAACGTTCGCGGCGTTTACCACATGTGAAAATTCGGGAGACACCGCCGGGAATCGAGCCCGGTTCGCCTTGGTGGCAGGCGAGTAATCTGACTACTACATCACCGCGGCCCCTCAATTGTTAAAACAAAATATGTGTGTATTCTTGTATTATCGTCCCCACCATCATCATCAGAAACAGGTTCCAGCCACTGGCCGGGTCTGTTTGCATCGCAGGCCTTCCCACCACCTCTCCAGTCTCATTCTGCTCCAATCTTCACCTCTCTTCCTTGAACCGATATTACACGATACTTGCTGCCGTACTTGGTCTTGTACGAGCCTCTGCAAGGCTTGTTGCATGTGTCGGTACACTAGCCGCTATATGAGCCACCATGTCAAGAGAGTGCTTTGCAAGGTAAAGAATGGTTAACAGATCTAGTAAAGAAGGAGCAAGAGAATATGGACGTCGTCACGTTTTGCCAGCCAACCCCAGCGAAGATCCAAAAAACAACAGCTAGTTTATGGAGTTTCCTAGACAATATGCCTTCAAGTTCGAATGACCCTGATCCACATCTGGACGAAAGAAGTGAAATAACCAAATATTTAGATGAACATCTAATTTCTAATACCTGTGATGTTTTTGAATGGTGCGCAACAAGGAACGTTTTCCCATCCTTGCTAGCATTGCCAGAGCATTGCCATTGCATTTTTAAAAGGAAATATTCATTTGTGGCATTGAATCAATCGAGTGGTACCTTTGTGATGAGTGCTATAATGTAGTAATCACGTTTTTTTTGCCATTATGTTTAAGCTTTGGTTAATTGTTTTATCACTTTGTATGCTTTGTAAGTAAATATGCGGCCGATACTGGCCGATACCTATATCCTAAAAATAGGCCGATATATCGGCTACAGATGTATCGGTGCATCCCTAGTATTGAGTGCTTTAAGTAATGAGGACGATTTTAAACAGTAATTAGAAGTTGTCATCACCAATACTATTCGTCTTTGTCTACTTTTAAATCTATTTCAAAAGGGTTTCCACCTCACGAATGTATAATCAAGATGGGGGCGTCTTTTTTGGTTTCATCAACTGACAACTCGTTNTCCCTTATTCTATTTAATATTATTCTTTCAAAAATTTTTCCGAAGAGAGGTAAAAGACATATTGGACGGTATGAAGTGGCATTAACTTTAGGTTTGTAGCCGGTATAACGGCCGCTATGGCGGACCTTGCACAAGGTTTTACGGAATATGGTATCGTGTAATATGACCTTTACACTTTCCTACACTGCCTTCAGCCATCCATCCGTAGGTATTCCCCGCGGGCTTTTGCCCCGATACACATTTAATGAATCCTCTTTCCATTCTCTTCATAAGTCATTACCAACTCNCTTCCCCGCGGGCTTTTGCCCCGATACACATTTAATGAATCCTCTTTCCATTCTCTTCATAAGTCATTACCAACTCAGTCTCATTGTTTCTATTTTATTCTGTAATGTATCTTCTTTCAATATCTCTCTAATCTTATCAATCAACACCCTGCATACTTGTCTAATATTGTTAATAAACTAGTAACATAAATTTAGCTGTTTTATTTGATTACATTAAGGTTTCATCCTGTCCTGAAATTAACTATGTCCTGATAATTGGAACAGTATGTTTTCATAATACATTGTATTCATACTTAATTTTCAAGTCAAAATGTTACTAAGAATTTACGTTTAGTTCCAATTTACATGCCTAACCTTGACGACCGTCATACCGAAACTCGCATGCCACTANTACTAAGAATTTACGTTTAGTTCCAATTTACATGCCTAACCTTGACGACCGTCATACCGAAACTCGCATGCCACTACGCTGACCTGGACAAGTCAAAACGAATGCGGCAGATTTTCTTTCCAGCATATCAAATGTCGCACACGTAAACACGAATGCAATTTCACCTCTCGAATCGGATAGACTGAGCTGAGAAGGTGTGCGATTTCGTACCTGCAGCAGAATTCCCGGTGGGGAGGTACGAATTCAATATGTGGGTATAACTTAGCTTCATCATCGTCGACATCGGGTAGTGATATTTTGAGTTAGAATAACNTACTAAGAATTTACGTTTAGTTCCAATTTACATGCCTAACCTTGACGACCGTCATACCGAAACTCGCATGCCACTAAGCTGACCTGGACAAGTCAAAACGAATGCGGCAGATTTTCTTTTCAGCATATCAAATGTCGCACACGTAAACACGAATGCAATTTCACCTCTCGAATCGGATAGACTGAGCTGAGAAGGTGTGCGATTTCGTACCTGCAGCAGAATTCCCGGTGGGGAGGTACGAATTCAATATGTGGGTATAACTTAGCTTCATCATCGTCGACATCGGGTAGTGATATTTTGAGTTAGAATAACGACTTAAGTATGGTTAGCTTCCGACGTACATTTGAATTACAAGTAAGTCAGCTATGTATATAAGAAATCAGTTATTGCCCAATTTGCTAGCACTGCATTCATGTAATACTGACGTTCTCTCAGCGTATTACTCATTTAAGTGTTCATCAACTAGTTTACAATATCATTTATTATGACATTCAACACCCCCGTCCACGCGGGAAAAAAGAGTAAACAAATTCAGGCCACAGAGGTTACTTTGAAAATTAACCTTGGATTGCGTGTGGGTGTCCTTTTAACACTGGCCTCAAATATGCGTGCCACATGGTCACACGCGCGTATTGTATTTGACTGCACGCGAGAGCAGATAGTAGCGATAACGATGTTGGTTTGGGTCAAAGTCTGTTTGAGAACGGCAGTTTTCTGCCGTTAACTAATTTTTGTTACATACTGATAACGTAATACTAACAAAGATAAAAGAATAAATCACAAGGACATTCAAATTTCGCTTTTGCCTACACATCGCATTCTTAAGGTTTGTTGACAAATTTAGTACACAAATTCGCTTACTGCCACAGTGAAAAAAAAATTATGCTACGGCCACATACTGAATATTCAAATGTTTTTAATGCTAGGTGCTGTAATTAGTATGCAGTACACGGCTCCGCGAAATTTTAACATAAATGACTGACACTAATGGAAATACTATCACGAACGTTGAGTTTTTAAATGTATAGCCTAATGAGTGAACAATTTTAAAGTTCTGGATGTATTCTAGCTGACTTGTATTTCAGTCAGTGTATTGTTAATGACTTAAAAATTGAAGGAGATAAATACTAAAACATCAAACTTCACTTATTACATCAGACAATGAAACTGTTGCAACATTAAAAATAAACCGCAAGAACGCATTAAAAATATAAAACATATTCGTGAAACGTTGTCTCTAAAATATTTGCCGCCCCTGAATCAGCTACCGAGCGAAGTGGCGCAATGGTTAACCTTCGGAATCGCATTCGGGAGATCCTGGATTCGAATCCCCGTCGGGTTTTCCGTGGTTTCCCGAAATCACTCCAGGCGCATGCTGGGATGGTTCCTTACTGCAGTCTATGGCCTATTCCTTCCCCGGTCCTGCTTCTCTGAGGAACTTGCTCCGTCTCTAGTGACTTCGCTGTCAACGATAAGTTAAGCCCTACCTACCTGGATCAGCTATTTAAAAACACATGATGTCTATTCACAATGCACTGTCTTCTCACGAAGCTGAAATATCTTATACATGAAAATGAAAAATGTAATGTCAGTCGATATGGGTTCGATCTCATTGTGCAAGCACGTGAACGCGGCATATCATGTTCACTAGTTTTCACGTGTTTAGGCTGAAAGACAACTACCACCATAATTAGTTACTCCGATGGGAATTTCCGGATACAAACAAGCAATTTGGTGCTGTCGCTAAACTACGGAACGTGCGTTCATTTCCGAAAACTATCACGCAAATTGTTTACTTTCTGCGGAAGACGCGGAAATCTAAAGGTGCTGAAGATCACGTCAGAGGAAAACTGCGCCCAAAAAATGAAGTTTGTATTTTACGCCATACGATTATGCAGAGAGAGGATGGAAACGACGGGATGTTTTTGATTATAGTGGGTACCGAACCACATGTTACGGAGTAGTTGCTGATTAAGAGTAGCTACAACGAGTCGTGCAGCAGCCTGGATGCGGTATCACTACATGAGCGTGACGTGACGTTTTAACGTGTACGTGCATCACCGCCAGTAAAAAAACAATAGTAAAAATAGTAAATACAGGGAATTCCTCCGTTATGATAGTGTAGGGAAACAAGGATAACAATTGAATTGCTAAAGGAAGATCCTCTTGCTTTATACAGAAATAAAGTGATTCAAGTTAGAAAACGTTTTGTTCACATACGCTGAAAACGAATACCAGGAATGGGGCTTGCAAAACAGAACAAACACGACTGAGTGACTTATACAGGGTGTATAACCAGAGTGAGGTAGATGAGCACAAATGGAGCATATTTCATCCAGAAACAAATTGTCTATCGTCCATAGTTAACCCACAATGAAAGTGGCAATGTGCAGGGGCGGGTATACAACCATAATGATTAGAAAAGAGGCAGTGCAGTGAAATGACAATTAATGTACACGTTTGGGCAAAAGGCGTGGGGTTCATGGTCTGTTCAAAGTGTCGGCCTCCGCTGGCCACACAGACGTTGCAGCATGTTGCGACGCACAATGCAAAGGTTTCCGGCGTGGCACTGATGGTGTCAAACTGCTCTCCGTATCCGCGTCATGAGCTCATCCCTCGTGTCAAGTGGTGTGGCGTAAGCCATCGATTTGATGTGGCCCCACAGCCAGAAGTTAGGTGGTGTGACGTCGGGTGAGCGTGGTGGCAATGCTGTGGGGTCTCTCCTACCTACGTGTCTACCGGTTCAGGGAGTGCACATCGAGGTGCCAACAAAAAAACAATGGCGAAATCAGGTGGGGTCCCATCCTGCTTGGACCACATCACCTCACGAGCACCTAAAGGAACATCCTCCAAGTATTCCAGTATCAGGTTCTCAGGAACTGGAGATACATAGCACCACTGAGAGTGAAATAATGCGGACTAAGCGAAGTTAACAGCCGCGAAGAACTGCGCACAAGCTGGTTACAGCGCCAAGTATACAAAGTTGCATACCCGCCCCTGCACATTGCCACTGCTATTACCGGGCTAACTATGAACGTTAGACAATTTGTTCCTCGATTAAATATGCTCAATTTGCACTAATTTACCCTACTTTGGTGTTTATTATCATTTGTTCGAGTACACCCGGTATAAAAAAATGCATCCAATTATAACATTTTCCGGCAGCTAATGTTGACGTATTGCAATCGTTTTCTGTTTTCACAGCAATAACGGAAATCAAAGTTCGTCAGATTAAATTGCTATATATTTTTTTGCTAGTATGTTCACTATAAATTACGTTCCTTAAACACACATGCAGACAGCATCGGAACATTATTCAAATACTCAACACACAATTATACACTGAAAACTTAAGTGCTTTACATGTGTGGCATATACACACAAACATATGGTTATCAATCAATGTTTATTTAAGTTATTCCGTAGTGGATAACTGTTGTTTTCAAATAATGTAACTATTTTAAGAGTTGGCTGTGCTGATTTTTTTTTTTCCCTCGTTGTTTGTGCGGATACGCGTTTCTCCGTAAATAAATATTATGGGAATGCGACTTTTTGCCAGGAGAGGTACAATAATATCATCTAAACCCGCACGGTTTTACTTTTATCACATTAAGTGTATTAAAAAAAATCGTGAAAATAGTAAAAAAATAATTGCATGTTTTGAGCCTGCCTGTAAAGTTTTCTTAAGAAGTACTGGAAAAGTGAAAACGTACGGACATAGCTTAATATTCGGGCTTTCATTACATGTAATATAGTCCCGCAGTTATAGATCTATAACATATCTAATTTGCATAGTACTGTACCTACAGCGCAACGACGGAAACGCTACACGCCTTGCGCGTATGAGTGACGATGCGCTAACGGAGAGTGCTAGTGTCGCCCGTATCGCTCCCTATTTGTGCCTGTAACGGGTGAAGAAACTTCCGAGGCCACGCACTCGTAAGTAGACAACTTGCTGGTCTCAGAGAAGTTAACTTTTGTTAACAAGTATGAAAACTATACATTTTTATAAGCTACCATTTCGATTTCTTGTCACGGTTTGAAAAAAATAATCAAGACAGTGAGGAATATATTACTCTAAACCGTGGAACCAGAAATGCAGTGTGCAAGTTACGGATGCTGCACACCAAACATTGCATTATTTTATATTTGTACGAAATACTGTTAAGCTTGTAGACATTACGTTTTACAAGTCATATTTTCTCACATAAAAATATTTAGACCACACACTCTTTCGATAATGTAATATCAAAATCACAATTTTAGTTTTGAATAAACAAGTAATAAAAAATAATTCACTAAACGAAATGATGTAATTCACGTAGAAATAAGATATCATGAGCTACGTCAAGAAATCTTTAAAATCATGCTACGAATATTTTCACAAATTTGTAAAAATTTCTTAAAATAAGAAAAATATTGCTTTTTTTTAATTTGTAGCAGTACATAATTTTATGTATAACATATTTGGTTAAGTATACCTTAAAATGAATTAAGATATGACCTCTTAGTTACTTTCGGTTAAATTCTCCGTAAATGTTAGTAATGTTTACAAGTTGAACGGTATTTCGTACAAACAAAAAATAATGAATTTTTTGGTGACCTAGGGCTAGATTCTTATTCACTTTTCCACTTATAGGCAGCCGATATACATTGTGAAAACAAAAAGGTGGAAGTTGCCATGGCACGAACTATAACGTTGACCTGTCTATGAGAATATCGTCAACTCTGCTACGCCCGGCAAGCGATGCCAACATAATTAAGCTTCCGATAATCGGAAAAAGAATGAGAATCGCACCTCAAAAGAGCCCCCCTTGTCGTATGGGTCCCATTGTAAGCATTTCTGTCTCTTCTAAGTTATATAAAACTATGAGAAATTTCATAGTGAATATTTTTTTCGGGGCAGAAATGAAAGTCGATATTTTGTTACCCATTCATAAATTTGGTTACTATAACACAAATGTGGTCGTTGAAAAGCGTCAAAAGTCAGCACAAGTCGTAGTAGGCCTAGATAGCTCTCTGTTTAAGATATTTATTCTTCGGTACAACATAGTTTTAAACTTTAGCGACACTGATGTATCTTTCCTGAACAGATTTCTGTATTACGACCCTAAAGTCACTGCTTAAAATTCTGAGGAAACCCAACACAAGCGGAGCTGGTTAGTGCTATTTTCCGCCGCCGTCGCAATGCTTCCTTGCGGCCGGATGTGACCTTTAGGAGTTTAATATGTTTTACTAGGGATTCCCCTTAATCTACTGGCTTACATCGCGTGTAGTAATATTCTATTGTTAGAGAGATAATTTTCCAAAGGAATTCGGCTTCCAGAAATGCACATCGCAGTCTTGGGAAGGCCCACCACAATGCTGCATAATAGCCAGACGTAGCCTTGAAGGGTTATTTATTATTTTTTTTTTCCTAGAGATACTCGTTTTTCTTCCGCGTTTGAGGCCGAGAAGCGCCATCGCCGCTATGCGCAAATCTCTGAACTGGCGTGCAGTGTTCTCGTCGCACTGCGTGTACCTATGGGACTTCAGCGGCGGCCCGGTTATTTTATTGGTGGAAAGTCTGCAGGAAGGTTCATTGCAGTGCCCTCGAGTAATTTTGCATGTATATGACGCGTGTATTTTGAGATAAAGCACTTTGAAAAGGCCGTTTTTAGCCATTTTGGAGTACTGTTAAATGGTGTTTCTAACGTGCGTGACGTCTTGAAAGCACTCAACAGCCCTCTTCTGATATGTGTGTTCCTTCCGTAGATCAACACAGCGGGCGCGCATACAACAGTTTAGCAGAAAAACGAGTATTTGAAACACACTGCAACGCATTTGAAGCGGCAGGTAGGCGGGAGCCTTAACAGCCACAGGCAGCTTGGAGCAGGTGAGGCAGTCTGTACT
>NQII01000066.1:591380-620011 GCA_002778355.1 Clitarchus hookeri | reverse complement strand
GCGCCTCACTGGAAGATTCCTGTCGCCGGCGACCCTTAGCCCGTCCTGCCATCGCCTCCGGTTATAAATAGCAGCCGCACGCGGGAGGTGACCTTGCCTTGACACCACGTGGGACGCCGCCCGCCGCAGTCCAGCTTACACGTCGCGCGAGCTACGCTCGTCTCATGGCAACTATCCGCCTAACACATTACCTGTCGCTTCAACTGCGTTGGACTACTCGTCTCCCACCTACGCGAGCTGGTATCGATTCTCGACGGGGTCACTCCCGAATTTACGCATGTGGAAATCGTGCCGGACGATGCCGCTGGTCGGCGGGTTTTCTCGGGGATAGCCCGTTTCCCCCTCCACTTCATTCCGGCACTGCTCCATACTCACGTCACTTCACGCTCAGCGGTTCTCAAGATCTCAAAGTTACGAGCCGCCTAAGTCTCTCCATTGAACTGCGTTGTAGAGTGTTTGAATCTCGCTTATTTTCTTTTTTTACAAAACTATTAGACGTGCGCCCGATGTGATGATCTACGAAAAGAACACACGCTTCGTACTATGCCTGTCGATTACTTTTCAAGGCAGGCATTCAAACATTACTACAAACGGCTTTTTTACAGCGCTGTATTTCAAAATATTTGGGTCAGATTCATACAAAATTACTCTTCGGGTCCTTCACTGAATCTTGCTGAAGACTTCCCACTAATAAAATGATAGAGTCACCGCTGAAAGTCCAATAGTTACACGCAACACGACGATAACTGCACGCCAGTTCAGAGACTTACGTGTAACGGCGACGGGACACTTGATGCACGTGACAATGTCGCCCTTATCGCCCCCGCGCCACACCTACAGGTATACAACCGCTCTAAACGTAAAAAAGGGAATGATACCAGTAATGTTGGCGGCGAATAATAAAAGCAGTCAGTATGTACCTTAAAGTCTTATAAGCGATGTGTAGAGACATGCGAAATTCGCGTCATTACTCAGCATCAGGCTAAATTTCACATTACTGTCTGTACTCGAGCCGGCGTCGTTTCTCCATTGGCTGCTGCATAGACGTGAAGCCACCCCTTTCTAACTGAACTGCACGTGATTGGGGCACACAATTGTGTAGCGTTCATTTATTGGTGCATAGTAACCCAGGGCGATTCAAATAAAGTTGGTCCAATGACAAAATTATTGCAAAGATAGGTGTATTTAAAGTTGAACGTGTCCCAAAATAAAAACGCGAATTTTGCACGTCCCTAACGATGTGACGTTTAAATTTCCACCACTGAAACCGATTACTTCTTGTTGTGAACACACTAGACTGTGAACTGGGTTTAACATTTAACGTTTTTCTTATAACAATTTGACAGAGTTCCTTAGTCAACGCATGGACACCGGTCAGTTGCGTCTCGGCAATGGTAATTCTCTCGCGCGGCGGAATGACGCACGCTCACTGGACTGAAATAATAAATTATGTGTGGCTTTCCAAAGTGTTCAACAAACCGCGACCAAACTATAGCTCCACAGCTGTGTCTTCCGTTAAACCTACTGTATGTATACTACACATCGAACTACTTCCCAGTTATTCATAGAAGATACAGGAGAGAAGGGGCTGCGGTGGTTTTTGTAGTCAAGGTTACTCGCCTCCCACCAAGGCGGACTGGGTTGGATTCCATGTGGGGTCACCCGGATACTCGCACGTGGCAAACTTGGCGGACGCTTCTTGGGGCGCTCCCATCTCCTCTCTCCCTTGCATTCCACCCCGACTCCATCTTCGTCTTTCTTCATTCTAATTGGCGCTCAGACGTTGCTGTCAAGAGCCGACCCACATACTGTTACCGGGTACAGGGAGCGTGCGGCCGTCCCGCGACGGTGGGAGCGGTGACTCCCATCCACCTGGCCGTCCTTACTTGGCCTAGCGGGCGGGATGATTGACAGCTACCTGGTTTGGCGTCCCCCCCCCTCCAAATTCACCCACTTCTGGAAAAATCGGCAGCGGTGGGCTATTGAATTAACCTTCCGGCAGTCTCCTTCATCGCTGCAACCCGACACGTAAAGAGTAAAGAAGTTTCTGGACTAAGGCCGGCGACACTATAAATATCCCCTGCAGCCGGTGAGTCGAGAGTTTTTGCGGCAGCCATCTGGCTGAAGTGCGGTTCACGGGCGGAGTCGACGACTGCAGGCGAATGTGGAAGGACGAGAGGGCGTCGTAACCGACAAGTAGAGTGCTACTGTGCGTAGGGGCACTCGGAGCACTCTAGAACATTCCAAACGATGCAATTTTGATTGATTTAAGGTGGGACTCTACGATAGTGTGATACATACTTCATTGTAAATACTTGGACTGTCAAATATGGACACATAATTTATAAAATAATTCAATAAGTGTTGATACACTGCTTATAGGAACTGATATTAGTTATTTGATTGAATTAATTTATGTAAGGTGATGGACAATTATGTAAGTATTAGTTGTAAACAGCAAGTGATAGCAATTTATTGTCAGATATTAAGTCGAGAGAATTTTCGTAGTAGTGTTCGCAAATAAATTAGGAAATTATTATTAACTCTTTCATTTACTTAAAACTTGCATCCCTTAAATAACTTGGCTAAGCCCACCGACATTGGAACATTGTAACATAGCAAGGCCACATGCGTGGATGCTGGCTTGGCTTAATGAAGCGGCAGCCACTTGAACTACAGTGAACAGAAGCTACTTTCTACATCTGAATCAGAGAATCAATTCAGCAGATATCTCGGTTAACCAATGACGAAACACAGTTCGTTTAAAATTGTAAGTATGAGTGGTATACCTGAAGGCTGGTATCACTAAGGCAACCAGCGAAATTCCAGATACCAATGAAGCGATTCGATTCACTGATAAAATTCAAAGAAAGCACTAAGTATCAACTTTTTTAATCAGCCGTTTTCCGAACTTGTAAATGTATACGGACTGGCTATTGAAATTCTGCCATGTCAAGGGTGAGGTCTCCGAAAAACCCCGGTTAAACTCGGCGACCACGTCCAATGAGGTCCCATTGAACGTATCGCGCCACGCCAGAGGTCAAACAACAACGAATTAAATCTCGCGAGGCGGTCTCACCAAGCTTTACGGAAAGGCTATTAAAACTGTAAGCCGCTTTCACCATAATCCTTCTAGGCGCTAATAATACAACGATACGGCAACACTCCCTCGCATAGATTAAACCTTGATGTTGGAACACCCGAACAAACGCCGATCAGGATATAAAATAAGCTGGTGTGAAAGACATGAAATTATTGCACCAAATTCTCGACTAACAAAACAAATAACGCCACACAGCTTCACTTTGTTCTTATAAATGTCATGGGCACAGTGGTTTTTTTAAACGTGACCTTAGCCCCTGGAAAGTTCATGGTCTTGTAGGCATGTTATATTTGGTCATCAGCACAAAGTACAGCCTAACTTTCCTGTCGCTTATCTATCAGAGATATGTTCTAGCTATGCTTCATATTTCATTACATAGTCTGCAATTCTTCTGGGAAAACCAAATACAGTACCTTACAATACGAACTTTTACTGTTATGCTGTTCGTCTATAACAATTCCGAGCGCATACTATAAGTAAGATGAATGTGAATTTTTTTTGTGCTGATGTAAAAAAAAAGTTTCTGTCGAAACTTAAAAGATATCGAATTAATAGTTTAAAAGTACGATACTAGGTTACTACTATCGACAAATTTTCGTGAGTGAAACATTGCTAGAGGATGTCTTTATCGCGAAATAATGCAAGGATATTTTCAAGCTACTGGTTTTTACAATTAATGTTATGTACAAATATAATTAATGGTATATAGAAAATCTTGATTTTAGATGTGGTATGGTACAAACTCACTTTCTGTTACTGTGAGTGATGCAAATTAGCTTTGTTATACGAAGATATATTTTTATACTCTGTGTACTACACAAAGAAATATTTTTAATATTTACGATACAAATTTCTTTTGCATATGTTATTAATGCTGAAACACTCCTACTGAAACGTAAATTTTATTCATTAACAGCGCTTTTTTATAAGTATATTAGTGAACTAAACTCGGTGACTCATAACGAAGAGCGTAAACACGTGAATAATATAAATTTACTCTGTAATCACTTAAGACAAATTAAATTAATTCTGGGGAAATATGCAGTAAACACGAACTGAGAAATGTGTAGCATCGGGGAAAATAAAATAAAAGGTAAATTTTGAGCGGACGAAACACATATTCATCGCAAAATATTCATGACCGTAAAAGAAGGGGTGCATTATTATCGACTGAAATTTCAACAGGTATAGTTTACATAGTCTATTACAATATTTAAAATCGCACTCCCCAAAATGTTTTTCCTTCAAGAGTTACATTTTGTTTTCACTACCCATATAGCGACTACTTGATAAAACGTTCTTGGACAAAATATCACTGCGAAAATCAAATGCGTCCCCGAAATAACAGCTCGTGTGAACCAGATAACTGGCAATTAGAGCTGAGCGGGATCCCGACTTTTCGGGTAAAATTCGGGAAATATATTTTTCGAAAAGGTCGGGCGGGAAATAATTTTCCCGTTAATTTTCCGGGATTAAAATTATTTAAGCTATTTTGCTGTAATTTCTGTGTTCTATAACACACATGTAAGAGAGGGCCTACATGGCCCTAATCTTGCCAGCATAAGTAAATAATAAATAAATGCAAGTCAACATACCTATCAGTATTAATGGTTTCATATAAATATAATGCATACAAAGTTTGCCACCGGCCGTCGTATGTAAACGAACTTCTGTGTGCCTTCCTAAAATAAATAACTGCTCATTCCTCTAAATGGTATTCCCATTTCACTAATGGTATTTTTTCTGCCGTCCGTCGCTTTAAAAGTGAAACACTTGTTATAGAATCGTGAAGTAGGCCCTACATATTNCCACCGGCCGTCGTATGTAAACGAACTTCTGTGTGCCTTCCTAAAATAAATAACTGCTCATTCCTCTAAATGGTATTTCCATTTCGCCAATGCTTTAAAAGTGAAACACTTGTTATAGAATCGTGAAGTAGGCCCTATATATTTTAAAAACAAAAGTATTTTTTATTGATATAATGGCGCAGTTATGCGTGACTAAACATTTTCCTTTGCACATATTTTAGCGGCTGAATTAATGCACACTGCTCACAAGCATTAAGAAATTTTTTTTGGAATTTTAAGCCCGTATTGTTTAAGAATCGAGATGGCAATGAAATGAGTCTCTTACTTTTCACGCGCTCTTAATTTTGTTTAATTTTGCGAACTTCTTATAAACGTTACCAAATAATTCCATTGCTGGCCAAAAGGCATATCAAAAGCATACATGTTAAATGACATTTGAATTTGTGTGAATGCAATTGCATTCCCACGTAAGTTCATAGGAATCGGAATGATCGTGCATTTCTACGGCCATGTGATTCTTGTTCTTGTAGGTTATACGGCCGCCGAAAAGTTGCCGAACGCGACACATCTTCTTCATCTAAGGTGATATTTTATTGGCCAGCACTTCACGTGACGTATAATGTCGCCCAATGATAGTCGTTGTTAGGAACAGTACTGCTCGTGTTTTTATTTTTCTAATCACCCGTACGTGTTATTTATTGCATGATGTAACACAATTAAATTTTTATTCAGAGATTATTTTTTATCAATAAACTTGTAGTTTTGAATGAAAGTTTAAATACTGTGTGTGATTTGTAGTGCGGTAACCTATACCTACGACACGTTAATTTGTTACTAAACATTATTTTTAAGTTTGTTTTTAATGTTTTATTTACTCACTCTACAGTTTGTTTACGTAGTTCGTTAGAAGCAATATGGATATAACAAATAGTGGTGAGAAATTCAAAGCGCCTATTTGCCATTTTTACGAAAAAATGCCAGACAATGTGTCAGCAAAATGCAAGGATTGCTCTAAAGTATTGAAAACAAATTTTGGTAGTACATCTGGCCTTCTAAGACACATTTCTCAACATCCTGTGTTCAAAAGTGAACTTGATAAAATGGAAAAAAACACGGAAACCAGGCAGGAACACGCAAACTGACATCCTAAATGAAGCAGCAGAACCAAGACAAAAACAGCTTCGCTTGGATGTCACTTATAAGAGGCCATCTACTCACGAAAGGGCTACGAAAATAACAGATAATATAGGTGAATGGATAGCTAGTGCCATGTTGCCGTATAGTGTCATTAAAAACAAAAAATTTCAAGAACTACTCAAAGTGGCCCAACCACTTTATTCAGTTCCATCCAGGAATACATTTTCAAGGAGGATAATACCTGACTTATATCGAAAAAAGAAGGCAACCATTTCGGATCACACAGCTGAGGCAGTTATTGAAGCCAAAGTCACTTATTTTTCCTTCACATATGACTTGTGGACTTCTGCCAGTAATGAAGCCTTCATGTTATTGGCATGCCATATTGCCTGGGATGCTACAGCTTTCCTGAAGGACACTCAGGCGAAGAAATCGGTGAAAAAGTTCAAAAATGTTTGGACGAATGGAACCTAGCAAATTTACAAGATGATATAGAGTTATACATTGTGAGTGATAATGGACGGAACATCAAGCTGGGGTTGTCACTCTTTAAAATTTAATTTAACAAACTACAGTGTTTTGCCCATACACTGCAATTAGTTTTGCACGATGTGGTTAAACAAAGTAGTAACATCTGTGAAGTTTTAAAAAAGTCACTGTCTATTGTTGGGCGGTACAAGGACAGCGCAAGAGCAACTGAGCAGCTTCATCAAATTCAGGAAGATCTCTGTCTTCCTGTGACAAATTTAATACAAGAATGTCCAACTCGCTGGAATTCAGAGTTTTTGATGTTAAAGAGGCTGTTGGATAACAAGAGTGCATTCTCTCGTCACTTACCAGAACTCAATATGGACAACCTAATGGTGAGTGAGTGGAATGTGATCGACTGCAATGTGGAAATACTACAGCCACTGTATGATGCAACAGTTCATCTTTGTGGTGAACGTACACCATCAGCATCAATGGTCATTCCCATTATTTTTCAATAGCATTATGCTTGAATACCTACATTGAAGAACATGGGAATGTAGGACCTAGAGGAACATTTGCTTTACATCTACTTATGGCTCTTAAGACCAGATTTCCCTCATACGAAAGAAGTGAGCCCTATTACATAGCCATGCTGGTGGATCCCAGGTTTAAGGCTGTGATTGTCGCTTCTGAAGAAAGAACTCTAACAAAGAACACACTATAAAGTAAATTGGAGCAAATGAAACTATCAAAATCTGAACCAGGTATGATTAGTATTTTATTAATTTTCGTACAGAATCCTTAACTGATGTCTCTTTATGAAAAAGTTTTTGAAAACAGTTTTGTGTGCAAGTGTATCNAAATCTGAACCAGGTATGATTAGTATTTTATTAATTTTCGTACAGTATCCTTAACTGATGTCTCTTTATGAAAAAGTTTTTGAAAACAGTTTTGTGTGCAAGTGTATCCCAGTAGGTAAAATGTACTAGTCTTAGCTTCTTGGAACATGTGCTATACAAAACTAATGCACAATTTTAATTTATCTTTCAGCAACACCTCCGGTGTGTAAAACTACACCAAAATCCACTTCTTTGTGGTGTGCTTTTGATGCACTTGCAAACTCGGCAACAGCAAGCACCACAGTCTCTGAAATAGAAAGTTATTTAAATATGGCTACCATCCCAAGAAATGATGATCCACTAAAATGGTAGAAAGAAAAAGGTTGTAATACGTTTCCTAATTTATGCAAAGTGGCTATGCATTATCTGGGCATTCCAGCCACAGAAACTGCTAGTGAGCGTGTTTTCTCGTCTGCCGGAAACATTGTTGGACCAAAAAGAATGTCGCTCACATCAGAGCACGTAGAAGAACTGGGTTTTCTGCATGAAAACAAAGTGATTTGTATAAAATTTAAGTATAATTAAACTGTTACAGTATTTGGGTGGTAGTGTCAAAACTTAACAGTATGTATTGTAATAGTATACATTTTATTGTGAATTGCATAATTTGACTTAATACCTTAATGTTTAAGATTTTATTTGTACATTTTGTTAATTTTCTAGCATACTGAAAAATTCCCGATTCCATCCTGTTTCCCGAGGGAAATTATTTTTCCCACCCGAAATTTTCCAGAGCCCCAATTACCTTTCCCGCCCAGCTCTACTGGCAATTCCATGCACAAAACATACATGTACGCACACAAAAACATAGAGATTTTAACAACATTCTCAAAATAACAGCTTACTTTTAAGTTTTTAATAAAATGAAAAGTAACCGAAAATAAACATACGTCAAATAAAAATGGGAGCCGTATACCCTAGGTTTTTAGTTCACCATACTTCAGGCAACCAAACTAGACTGAAAGGTCTTTTTTTTTACCTCAACAATGATTATGAGTCAACAACTCTGCATTCTGGAGGGTATGGGTATTTTGAAATAACTAGAGCGTCAAACTGAAAGTGATAACCGGATGATTTTAACATTCTAAATTATTGCTGTTGTCACTCGTCGGTAGAGTCCCGCGATGAACACACAAAGGACGCGACGGTCAACTAGTTAAAAGTTTAACATAGCCACCTGATGTATATACCGCTCAAATGAAAAAAAAAATAGCGAGCGGGGTGACACCTACAAAGAGTCATTCCGAGAGAGAGAGAGGGAGAGAGAGAGAGAGAGAGAGAGANAAATAGCGAGCGGGGTGACACCTACAAAGAGTCATTCCGAGAGAGAGAGAGGGAGAGAGAGAGAGAGAGAGAGAGAAAGTTAGAGATTGTGAGAAGGGGGAGAGGGATATAATAAAAACCTTTTGCCTTTTGTATTTGTCTTACGTGCTAGTGCTATATTTTAAGTTATGCCAGCTCTCGACTAATTTATCTGGAGGGAAAGGTTAGTTGGCAACTAAATAACGTAACATGCTGATACGTACCCTTGAAACCTTTCGTCGTAACTTACATCATTGCACTGGAAGAATCATGTTCCCGGAGAAAAAATTACGTATTACGGAGAAACTGAATCCCACGACCTGTAACTTTATAAGCACAAGTACGTAGCCTCACGCTTACTGAAATATGCAAGCCCCATCCATAAAAATAAAGCGCTATCATTGTGAATATCATGCCCTTGACCTGCTGTATAAAATCAGGAGGCATACAGCGACGAATTCAATTTGTGTGTTGACCGAGAATGGTGCAACGAAAAGGAATACGTATGTTCAACTGTTGCACAGTGCTGGAAACATACTAGTGTAAACGATAGCTCTCCGAAATGCGTCTCATATACGGCCTGTACGAGTACCGGCCAAGGAAGATGTGATGTGCCTTCTTTGAGTTTCTAAAATGGAAACAATTACACCTGCTATTGCTGCATATTAACGTGCTCCGTTCGATTTCGATACTTTAGGGTGGCTATCAGAATGACTGCCACAATTGCTTACTATGTATAGACCTCACATTTGAGTATCAGAAGTAGATATACCATAAATAACTTATAGTCTATTTAGCTCTTTGCCCTACAACCAAGGTGTCACGAGTACTATTTCCCCAGACACAAAGACAGTTTTACGACAGTTTTGATATGCTTATTTCAGGCCATCTCCTTTAATACCCCAGAAATTCTACTCTCTCAACACTTACTGCGCCTACTGTGAAATCAAGGAAAGTATTGGTGCAATTGATCTCCCAAAATTTGTCTAAAAAAACTGAGAAATCAACATGGTATTTTCGTATTTAAGTAAAAACTATAGATTTTTTAATTACAGAAAAATGTTAAAAGGGAAAAGGTGGGTTGACAAAATCACGCTTATGAAAACGTATTTGTAACAGGAATTTTCGAAGTGCTCATATAAGCTACGAAAAACTGCTACCGAACTTTCCCTTTCTTTGTTCTCAATCAAAATTTGTATCCTCATTTTCGTGACAATTTCAGACCACAGCCTCACACGCTTCTACTTCCCAGAGTGTTTGTTTGGTGGGAACAAGTGGTGGAAACCTGCTTCACTGTTTGCTGGCTCACAACAAACAATCACAAGAGAAACGTTTACACATCCAACAAGCACGGAAGGGAGGAGAGAGTACCAAGACGGAACCGTCGATAAATCTTCACGTCACGACTGTCAAGCTGTCAACGGAAGATTGATACTGAACAAACACTGTCACTTGTACCACACAGTAGCTTCCGGTTAAGAGTTTTTAAAATACTAAAACAACTCTCCGCGCAACGGAAACAGACTACATGATTTAACAGGTAATCACCACTACGAATAAGGAATTAAAAACACGCGCATTTCAATGCGAGATGGCACGAGACAGCTACGTATGAAATGCTACTGAGAATACGTGACCCAGACCGCGAGGCTCTGGGTTCGAATTCCAGGTAGGCTGAGGTGAGTGTGTCGTTTCCTACCACGAGTTCACTTTAATTAGCAGGTAAGCCAATCTTTGAAAAGCGCGGGTCGTAGTAACCAAACGTCGGAAATATTTTTAATTACCAAGAATAATGTGAACTATGAGACCATGGCCAGTAAACGATATGTCTGCGGGAACGCACATTTCTTGAAGAGTTGAAAACAAAGGACTCGAACCTAAATATGTATTCTACTTGTATTGTATAACATATTTATTAACTGTTATACACGTCAGCACGATTATTCTCTCGAGACACTTTATGAACTATTTACGACTACTAATACAAGATGCCGAGATTTAATAGTTAATATTACTTTTTTTAACTACGAACAATCGCATCAAATTATTGTAATTTACTTTACCCTTAGTCAGTTAGTCCCGCTGCGCAAAATAGGCTACTGATGGCCTCTTTTTACCATTAATTCGAATAGAAACATCTTGCCAGGATCTAACGTATATATGCTATACTTGCAATCGCCAACATTTTACCCACAACGCGGGGTGATAATAATAAACTTCTACGACGAGTTCTCAGCAATTATTACGGCCACTGAGCATTTGAAAATACCCACTACGCGTTGTGCCAATTGCACTTCGCTCAATAGCAGAAACAATATTGCTTTTCGCTTTGCGGCCACTACAAATTACCCACCATATGATGTGAGTATTCTGGTTGTACACTCTATGCGTTTATCCACATTTAGATTAGGTTCGGTTAGGTAACGTTACGTTGGGGTATGTTTCCCTAAATTAGCTTAAAAATTCACTCCGTATAAGAAACTACAGCCAGCACGTGTCTAAATAGCTCCTGCGTCCATGTATTAAATAACTTGAGCTCTGCTGAGCTGAACTCAACTTTGGATTGAATCGGATGTGCGGTGTAGTACATAAAAAAAAACTACACACACTGATAAAAATGTACAGATTTTTGGGAACAAATATAGAAACTAAGAAACGCCAAGCCTAGATAATATTCTTAGCCAACTCCGTAAGCAAATATTTTGCCAGCGTGATGAATTCCTGACGAGCTATTTCTTACGTCTAAATTGACACGTCTTAGCACAGCGTAAGATATGGAATGTAATATAAGAAATGTATCATTACGTCAAAATATTTGTTTACAAAGTAGGCAGGAACTGCTGTTTAGTATTAGACTTTCTTGATTTTTCTATGTTGGCTTCCAGAAATCTGTAAACTCCACAGACCGTGCTCAACGTTAATTTGTGTGCCAAGTCCTCTTGCGTAGCATCCCTGAGACTCTTCGAAGATTTTTCCGTCTTTTCGCACAGCAAAACAGAACAAAGTGTTGTCTGAATGCTTCTCAGAGAAATATAAAATTTAAGGTATTCTAGTTAAGATCTCGCTGCGTAGTTACTAGTTGGCACAAGGGGGGGGGGGACATCACGCCATGCAAACACCGGGCAATATCCCCCCACCCCCCCAACACTAAGAGGACCATTACTGTGTACGTCAGACCACTCGCCTCACACCACGGGGAACAGAATTTGAGTCGAGGCGGCATCACGCCCAGATTTTCACAGTTGGGAAACAGGCCGGACGTTACCGTTGGCTGTAGGATTTTCTCGGGGTTCTACCGCCCCCTCTACCACTGCATTCCGTCGCTACCCCATCTTCAACTCGTTTCCCCTTCATCGGCGTTGAAGAAAACTGTCAAGCGCTACTAAAATCTCTCGCTTTTCTATCCCCTTCCAGCAAACGGTTCACAAGGTCCCCAATGAAGCTCAAAACAAAGAGAGAGAGAGAGAGAGAGAGAGAGAGAGAAGGGAATGAACAGCTTAGTTTGTGTTTGGTACAGCAGTTTATCAACCCGCCAGTTCCTATGTTTAGTAGTAGCATATTCCAAAACACGTTTTGGTTAAGCCAAGCTAAAGGTGTTATTGACCAAAGCAACATGTAGCACAAATCATTGGAAGTTGGTAAAAAAAATCCCCTTGTCTACAGGCGATTGTTATTTTTTCTTTCATTTTGGTTTATTTCAAATCTGTTTTCTTGTGAGATATTTTGATGGCTAAAATGGTTTACAATTTGTACAATATGTGAACGTACAGCTTCATTAGTAAGATGGCATTTGCGGTGATAAGGCGTTGGGTCTTCGTGCGGCCAGTAACTTATATATAAAGGTATCAAGCAGATGCAAAGGCCTTTCCAACACCTGTCCTAAGCAGGGAAGAAGCCAGGGGGGAGGGTTGGGGGTTGTAAACCCCTCCCTTTTTGCCCACTAGGTTGTCAACAATTAGCATTAAAATTATTAATAATCCTTTAATTTCGATTTTAAAAAATGCAATTCCTGTACACTATAATGCATTTTATTTAACATGTGATGTAATTTTCTCCCAGAATGTGTCCTCATCACCGATGCTAGTGTAACAAGTGTACCCCCGCCCCCCTTTTTTTTTCTCTCTTCACTTCAGTCAGTGTAACCCACCCATTAAGGCCCCCTTCTCATTCCTTAAGAAATTACATTTCTGGCTCTGCCACTGGCCCTAAGAATAATTAAATTGAACCTAGTTTGGAGCTGGAACATGTAATGCTGTAAACCGTTTCTTTACTACATTTTCATGGCAATTAACGCCATAAGATACAATACCAAAAGATTAAGACTATGAAAATAAAAACAGCATCATTTTCTTCTCCACTAGTGACAAAAATGCATATTCCTGTTCCTACCTCTATTGTGAACATACTTAGTAAAGTTCATGCCTCGATAAAGAAATTGTGAAAGATTACTCGTGTTCGCCTGCAGATAAACAATATTGAATCTATTAGTAACGCAATGTGGCGTTTATTTTTATCCGCTCAGCCAACTAAACGCATGCTAAGAGCTCAGTAACCATGGCAAATTTTTGCTATTTATTGCGGGGTTATAAATGCCTGTATCAAGAGTAGCGGCATCAATTATAATACTTCACCTTCACATGAAATCCCAGTACAGAGGTTAATTAGGAAAAGAGGAGGATGCGGGCAACGAGTTGTACAAGACAAGTCATTGTGTACTACGCGCCATTATTCTGAAACAAGGAGGGAAAATTGCATTGGTAAAACCGCCAGAGTGCAATCGGTCGTGGTCAAACATGCGACTTTGCGAAAGCGAGCCATGAACGCTCAGCGCTAAACCAATCACAGATACAAGTTGGGGAGGATGGGGGGGGGGGCAGGCGCACGGAAAAGGCATGCATTCCCAGCGCCTTTTTAATCGTCATAAAAAATGTTTAGTTTTAAACAATGAGAAAATAGGCAGTCTAATCTGCTGTGACATAAACTGAAATTGTTATTCCGTTTCTTAATACAGAAAAGGGATTTAGAATTACTGCCATATTGATTTAATTGAACTCATTAATAACATCAAGCCATATATATGAAAAAAATTGTTAAACATAAAGACATTTTTGCATATTTTAAACTTTTTTTTAATGTATGAACTGTTATTTGGTGATTACATATATGTCACACGGTAGCCCATGGCATTTTTTTACTTTTTAAATTTTTCATTGGTACAACTTAGTTAGTATTTGTTGTTATGGCTGCAACAAAAAAGAAAACATTTGAATTTGACATCGAATTATTCAAAAAATATAAAGTGTAAAGTTGTTTATTCGAGGAAAATGTCATCACATATAAAAATAAATAAATATAAATGAATAAAAGGAATATATAAATAAACCGTGGCTTCGTTCGTTGGAATTACTGTGATTACCACGTCAAATTATGTACAACCACCTGGCATTAACATTAAAAAAAATGGTCTAACCCACACTGCTGGGCTCATTTTTAATATCGCATGATTATTTACACTACGCCTTTAATCCACCAACATAACGAAACAGCAATGTAACAATAAGCTAATACAACAAAGATATGTGCATTAAAATACGTGCTGGGAAGCAAAACTTCATATAAAAAATTTATTATTTACTTCTCATCTTTCTTACATACGTAAGTATCGGTTTAGGACTTACCACATTCACAGCCATTTTGAAAAATCCGTCCAGTAGTTTTTACTTAATGCCAAAAAATACAGAGAAAAATCTACGCACTTGAACTCAATTTTTGATGAATATGCTAGATATTTGCATAAAATCATTTCAATATAATACAATATTAAAGACAAAATCTTCAATCATCGGTTTTTTATGCAAGGCCATTGTATTATTAAACACCACTTTATACTCACAGATCCGTACGTGTGAACGTATGCTTATTTAAAGACAAGAGTTGCTGTTGTAATGACAAATTTTTAAGAATGGGTATATAATAATTACGTGACTGCCATAAGTACTATCATGCGGAATAATATAAATGTATAGTTTATAATCAAAATAAACTGCGGCATAAACTGATCACTACAGCACACAATAAACCGTTCTGGCAGAAAACACATTGCAACAAAAACTTCTACACATGGAAAGACAAAAGAAATGAAATTTTTATTTCTTAAAAAAGCTACAATGTATAAATGTATACAGGCATACGCCGAGAAAAAAGTTTAGCTGCGGGTTCTAATAAATTTGCTTGAAAACAATTATACACTGAACAATATTTTGTTCTCTCGACCAATCTGCTGTTTCTTCAAACACGTGCATTTATTCCCTTTAACCAAACGGAACATTTAAACATGACTTGCTGAGTCGAATAATTATCGAACTGTCCCAGCATCGTCCAAACTCATTTACGGGTACGTACGCAACTATTTTACAAGTACGTTCGGTTAATTAGTTTCGTTACCTTCAAAACTATAAATATCATGGTAGTCATATACTTTATTTAAAGTTAATAAGAGTATGGTTAGCTAACAATCATGTGTGTCCATTGTTAAAGAATTTTTCGCAACAAAATCAGCTTGGTGCAGTACTTAAATGTATTTGGTTGGCTGTAGCGTAACCTAGTTAGTCATTTGATGGCCTTCGTTCGAATTCAGAGCTCGAGAGTTCATTTGTAATTTTTCTGACTATTAGAACTACTGTGTTTGTAAGTGTATTTATTTATGCTTAACAGTGTCAGAAGCAATCCCAATGAAACGATTTCAACCAAAAAAAATTTGCATAACTTGATATTTTAGCAAATCTACGTACATGTCATGCACTGAACTTTCTATAACAATAAAAATAAGTGAATTGCCAAAACATTTACTATAGCCATGGTTGCCAAGACACATTCAACAGTAATGGATATGGGTTCGGAGCCTGGTCCTGCCGAATCTTAAATTTATAACAGAAACTGTAGTTTATGGACAGCCATAAAAATCTTTATTTGCACCAACCACACTTTACGTGTTTGGGAAAGCCAAAAACGAACGAAAAATAATATATTTTCAGGAACAAAATAGTTGGTTTCATAGAAAGAAAAAGTTTGCTGCAAAACTATTATCTTATATTAAACGTAACCGTTTTCTCAGCGTAAAAAAAAACAACATTATATTACCATTCCCTTAACTAGCTTATGTCGCAATAAAATTGTCCAGCCAACCTTTGAACTCAACAGGTGGCCTTGGCTGAAGTCTGACGCGATAACTATGGGGAAATCAGGAAGTGGGATAGAGTGTGACACATCACTGGTGACGAAGAATCACCAGTTGGCTCCCAAGTGCAGCCTTACGTCGCCTTCCGATACTCTGGCCAGTTAATGGCAGCTATTACTCCGATACTGCTGAGGAGCACATATAATCACTGGTACTCGTTTCCGCGCGCCACTAGATGGCAACCTGTGAGAGGCTAGACTGATAACTAAAAGCACTGAGTTTACTGGAGCTGCAGAGGTTGTACAAGGTCAGTGAAACAAGATATTGGTGGGCGATAAGTCGTAGATTCTCCGAGATTTTTATTGTGCAGACGGTAGCATCATTAAATACAAAAAAGTTCTGATTGAAATTCCGAACAAAAGCAATACAAAAATAAACCCACCTTCAGACAGGTGACAAAAAAAAACAGTTTTAAATTTTTTTATCGTAAATAGTTTACGAGGGAGGGGTCACAGAAGGGCAGGGGTAGCCAAAAACTAGACTGCAAGGGTTTACGTTTTCGTACATACCTCAGCTCCTATGATTGATTTTAGATCGATTCAAAAACAGGTTCACTAAGAATCATCTTAAATTCATTCTGATATGTTATTTTAAGAAAACCAAGAAAACAATAGGCACGTTAACAAAAGTAAAACATAAGCAATAATGAGTTAATTTTCTCGATATTCATCAAATTTTGTTCACCATTTAAAACCAAACATCTTAGCCTATACTTTTTTTTTGTGTTTATTTTAACACATTTTAAAATGGTCAACTTCCCAAAACCCTAAAAAGTATTATTCCCTTTTTGAAAAAAAAATTTTTGAATCCTGAAATTTTTTGAAAATACCTTAATTTTAGGCTTATGTAAAAGCAAAAAAGGTTTAAAAAGATTTTGAATTTTTTTTTGCATACTGATAGTTCTATATAGTTACAACATACTCCCTTAATTACAAAAGTATTATATGTTTCGTTTAGGAGAAATAAAATTTTACATTTTGTATGTTGTGGCTGTCATGCGGTTCTGCCAAATTAATTCACATAAGTTGTTGATGGATAGTGAGCTTCTAGATTTTAGTTTTAGTTTTACTGGATTCAAATCAAGTTTTTTTCAGATAAAACTCTTTATAGGTCTTATAACCTAAAATACAATATTTGCTACTATGCATTCAAGGCTTAGGAAGTAAGTATACATCATCTTCAATTTATCTGTTGTCGCAATAATAATTTAATTGGCACAGTTAACTAATATTTAAGTACAAAGTATATTACCTACAGGTGTTTTGAATTGATTTCATGTGGTGGACACTCATATGCATTCTGAAAACACACTACACTCATACTAAATACTGACACTAAATTTACACTATCTGTCAAATAGTTTACACATTAGCTTTTTCTTTAAATAACATTGTCATTTCACAATTCATTTTGACTGTTATGTCCTCCTCTTGATGACTGTGTCGTGAGTTCCAAAGGTGTTAGGACCATGAGGATGTTGGCATGACGAACCCAAACAAAATCTGATGCATGTAATTTGAATGAAGTTCCTGGGCTGCTTGGGTGGTAAAACAGAATGTAGTATTCTTTTTCTTCCATTTTAGTTACAACCCCAAGCCACCATGCCTTATCGTAAATGCATGCCACATTGTAACGCATTTTAATTTCTATGTCCTGAAAAGGAGTTTTGTGTGAAAGTGAAAATTCTCCCCATAAAGTTGATCCAGATACTACGTAAGTATGAATTGTTGAAATGCGCAATGGGATAAAACAGTGTTTTTGTCTTGTATGATGAATCTGAACAGCACCACTACACCACTGTGCTAAGCCAGCATCTGTCTTTTCTATTACACTACTGTCAACGTGCAGAAATGTGATTCCTGGAATGTGACTAGTGCAGAAATCAGTCATATGTTGAACAGTTTGGATGTCATTATTCTGTAGGCTTGCTTCAGCCAGTAGTCTTTTGACAGTGCCACCTACGCCATCATGTGGCCCCTTTCCATGTGAAGTGGCAAAAAAATGCCACTCAGCATCCAGGCCAAAATCTTTTCTGTAATTGCATAAACTTATGAAGTTTTTTTACGATTTCTATACTGTCCAGCAGCTCCATGAGAAAAATAAATAATGTTTTTGACATCTGGAAATAGTTCTGTAATGTTTGAAATAAGTTTCTTCTGAAAAAATATAGACAGCTGAAGTGTCATGATTCATACAGTCCGATATGACACAAATGGGGTAAAGGGTGACTTGTTTATTCATCCAGTGACAACTGTATCTCGCCCTGCACAAAGAATGTGAAATTTTATGAAAAGTCTCTAATAACAACGCATTCATCTGGCAACAGATTTTCTTTCTTTTGCCTTAAAAATGCTGCCTGCTTTTTTTCCAAACACGCATGCCTCACTGTCAATATCACACGCCAATAATTCTAAAAGTTGTACATGTGACTGCTCAATTTTTGCAACCTGTATCATAAATTTCACATTTTTATGAGTATTACATACGCACACTGAATGAGTTCCACTTGATCCTGCTAATACGTACCACTTGGGACGAAGGAAAAAGACTTAATATTTTAATTTTTTCACTTTAACTAACACATGCTTTAAATTTTACTTTGAGCTGGTCAATAAGTTGCAAATAGTCATCACAAAGCACAGAAGGAGGTGCACAATCCTTTTCTGGTGAGAGATCAAAAGGTGCAATTTGAAAAGTATCTTCAAGTTTATTTTTTAAGAGTATTTGAAAAAATCTCTAATTCTTTTCTAATGTAGATTTCCTTTTCCCAGAGCTGAGTTTCTGAATTTTAACTGGTGATAATCCCAGAGCTGACCAAGCACTATTTATATCACAAAGTTCTTCATTAGGGGGAATTAATGGTTCTTGTTTTAATGCATGTTTTGTTAGTATGGAATGCATGTTTCTATTTTCGGTGGCATTTACTGTAGAATTACACTTTTGCAGTATTTTTACTTTGCAGTTATCACAGTCAGAATTGCCAGGGATAAGCTGTGATCTGAACATCTCTCTGCAAATTCAGTTGCTACCTCTCTCAGCAACACTTTTCTCCATATACTAGCTTATACGTCTGCAAAAATTTTAAGTTCGTGATAATTACATATAGTTGAAACATTTGAGAATGTTCGAAGGTTTTGATCATTTGCACTAAAACTCAACACTTTTTTACAGTTCTCGTCACTGGTAAAAATGTTTATTTATGGCAGTCGTCTTGTACATGGACACCAACTGAGC
This sequence comes from Clitarchus hookeri, assembly GCA_002778355.1. NCBI lineage: Eukaryota > Metazoa > Arthropoda > Insecta > Phasmatodea > Phasmatidae > Clitarchus > Clitarchus hookeri. Next base: position 600,820 of record NQII01000066.1, on the reverse strand, counting down.
ACTCCATTGTTCTTCCTTGTCATGTGCACCCATCAGAAGCTAGATGGTAACTGAAGCAGGGAGCAGCAATGCTTTAAGCACAGACTAGGCCAAGTCTGCCTGACTGGGCTAGTTGTAACTTGTTCAAGGACAAACCACCTTCGTGTAGACAGCGAAATGATACAAATAAGCTGAGAGGAAATTTTAAGCGCGGCCTTAAGGGCGCCACGTTACCTGTACTTGAACTGCGTTGCAGAGTGTTTGAAATCCGCGTTTCTTTACGAAACCTCTAAAACGTGTTCGCATTATACCGATGTGCGAAAATAAAAAACGCTTGAGACGAGATACGAATAATACTCTTAATACATCACCAACATTACGAATGATATCTCCGAGCCCTCCAATATAGCTAAAAACGGCATTTTCACACTGCTGTATCTCAAAAATTACCGATTGGAAACATGCGAAACAATTATAGGGACCTGCATTGTTCTTTTCTTCAAACTTTCCACCAACAAAACGCTTGAATTCCCATAGGTACACGCAGCATGACGGAAACACTGCACGTCAGTTTTAGCGCCTTGCCCGTAGGAGTGACGAGGCATTGGGGTCCGTGTGTCAGTGTCGCCCTTATCGCTCGCTTCCTTGTGAGCCGCAAACGCGCTTAAAATGCTCCAAGTAGGCGGCGCTATCTTTGTTATCTTGGATATACGTATTTTCCTACATAACTTAATTTTCGGAGTCAGTATTTAAAAACCAAGCTTAACAGTTATTTCGAAATCACACTTATTTTTATTGCATGATTAGTTTCACATCTGTAACCGTAATTAAATATTACCTAATTATTTAATAATGTCAATCCCACATGGAAAAATACTGGTATAATTTAAACCGTATGAATTAAAAAAAAAATCGTTAAGTAGTCCTCTATGTCATGTCTAGCTTTGATTTTTTATGTATGGTCACATATTTTCATTACGAAGATTTGTAAGAAAAATCGAAGATGGAATGGATGCTACCCCCTTAAGTGCTCACTTCGCCGTGGACAGAATATAAGGTGGCGCCAGCAACAGCATGCTCCTAGTCCTTCACAGCGGAAGGATGTCACCCTGCGAGAACGGCGTATCCAAGAGCTGCTCATCCAGGGTCGCCGTCGGCTGTCGACTGCCGACCGCCGGCTGAGTCCCCAGGGTCACGCGGCGCGTGAGCTGGGTGCAGAAAAGATGCCCGTGATTGGTCCATTCTGCGCTGTGATTGCCTCGTCCTTGGCACTCTTAGCTACCGTTTGTGGCTCGCCCGGGCCGCCTGCAACCTTGCACAGCGAGCCCGCCAGCCACGTTTGTCACCAATCACATGACGATGTTTTCAGTTCCCGAGGTACTCGGGACAAGGGCGCGACAAGGACGACATGTTATCTGCACTTCACTTAGTGCAGCGGGTTTTGACCAGATCGTCTCCTCCTTTTTTCCTGAGTCCCCTTGGCGAATAACCGGAGACAACTTTCTGAGCGGTATATTTATAGAAGAGTGCACCTCAGGTCTGTCTTACATTCTGGCTGTTCTTAGGGCCACACAGGCTGTTTATTCTGTCACATCAGTCCTTCGATGTGTGTGCACGANCAGGAGACAACTTTCTGAGCGGTATATTTATAGAAGAGTGCACCTCAGGTCTTTCTTACATTCTGGCTGTTCTTAGGGCCACACAGGCTGTTTATTCTGTCACATCAGTCCTTCGATGTGTGTGCACGACAATGACACGGTCATCAAATGTATCGGGGGCTTTGTGCGCAAGACGCCGGCCGAAATTACGGTAGTCTGTCGTCGGTTGTCTTCCCCGCCGCCCGCCCGATCCAACTTCAATTCTGGGGCACATTGTGTAACTTATTTTGCTTTAAGATACTTACTGCGGGCATCTATATAATACCTACATCTGAAACGACAGTTATGGCTCCCACCTGCCTGGAACTTTTTTCCGCGTTTGAAACCGCGAGGCACAGGAGCGATAAGGGCGACACTGCCTCGCACATCAAATATGCAATCGCCACTAAGCACAAGACTCTGAACTGACGTTCAGTGTTCTCGTCGCACTGCGTGTACTTATGGGACTTTCTGAGGTAACATTATTTTATTGGTAGAAAATCTGTACGAAGGTTCAATGCAGGGACCCTGGGTGGTTTCGTATGTATCTGATGTGTATATTTTGAGATATGACGCTTTAAAGTAGTTTTTAGCCATTTCGGAGTACTCAAAAATGGTGTTTCTAATGTGCGTGACTTTGGAAAGCAATCAACAGCATTCGTCTGAAGTGTGTGTTCTTTTGGTAGTCGCATGTTTAATAATTTCGCAGAAAAACGTGAGTTACGAACAGACTGTAACGCAATTCAAGCTCCAGGTACGCGGGAAGACCTCTCTAGTTGTCGCACGTCTCTGATTATAAGAAATCGTGTATATTCTAATTTTTTAAAAACTATGGGATATTTCAATGTAAATCTCTATTCAGGACAGAAACGGAAGTCGACTTTTTTTCACCCATTTATAAACATGGTTACTGAAACATAAATGTAATCGTCGAAAAGTGTCAAAAGTAAGCANATCATGGTTACTGAAACATAAATGTAATCGTCGAAAAGTGTCAAAAGTAAGCAAAAATCGCTATAGGACTCAGTAGCCCTCTGTTTACTAAATACATTCTTCTTTAAAAAGGCGTTTTAAACTATAGCGGCGATATTGTATCTCTTTCTGAACATATTACTTCATTAAAAGCACACAGTCGCCGCTTCAAATTCTGAGGGAACACAACACACGCGAAGCTTATTTACGCTATTTTCCATCGCAGTCGCAATGTTTCCTTGCGGCCGGACGTGACCTAATGGTGTTTGAATATGTTTACTAGGGAGGCTCCTTAAAGGATGTGCACAGTGAAGAGAGTAGTTTAGAAGTAATCCNTATATATATATATATATATATATATATATAATACACTGGCATGCAGGTTTCCAGTTAAGATAGCAGCGATTTAATAACAAAAAGTTACTGATGACTAATGAGCCTACTTTCCTCTACATGGGTGCAAATAAATTTTAAGTGAAGTTCTTAAAAGCTTAGATGGTAGATAGACATTGATGTCTCATTGACAGCAATATTATTAAAGATGAAACCAGAAACATGTGAAACAGTACCAAGACAATTAAAATACACGAGTGACTTACCCGGGATTCGAATTCAGAAAAAAAACTCGTAAAATTAATCTAGCTTGCAATCAAATGCATCACGGGGGTACGACTTCAGATGTAATCAATGTAATGTTTTGAATGATAGGGTTCACTAACCTGAAATATTTACTTGGCCATCATTTTGACAATAAGTGTCTGAACAAATAAAATAAATAAGTTTACGTGGCAGGAAAAATTTTATGGAAATCGCTTGATTGATCTCTGAAATATGCAATAACAACAGTATTTTCTTAAATGGGGCTATCTTACAAAACTGCTTAAATAGAGGCTCTCTACACGATGTTTGTAATATATTGTGTGAGCATAAAAAGTTTTAATGAAATTGTTAAATTATTAAATAGATATGCCAAACATATAAAAATATTTACATGGCCGCCATTTTTAAAACCACTGCCTGAACTCATTCAAATCATGTAATTACAATTAACCTGTCCGTGTGAAAAATTTTGTGGAAATTAGCCCAACTATTCCGCAAATACGACCAAATATTAAGTTCACACACCTGATACTTCTTTGCAAAAAAAATACTGTAAAGGAGGATCTCTGTATGCATATCGTTTAATTGGTCCTCGAGATATGGCATAAAACCTCCACTGATCATGTGACGATATTCATAAATGAGGGGCAAAAGTTTATATGTTTGCACTTTCGACTATTGCCGTAGATAAAATATACAAAGTTAAATTTAAATATGTTACATAGTTTTGTAGATATAGCAGACAAAGCTAAAATGTTTGTATATGCACCATTCAGAAAATAAGAAACTTACATACTTTAAAAATGTAAATTAATATTTCCTACCGCAGTACAACTTCTTCGACAAATTTGAAAGAAATCGGGTCATTGTTTCCCGAGATACGGCATAAAAACTGTATTATTTCATGTTTTTCATGTATTATTTCTTACAAATCTTACAAAATGGGGAGGGGGGAGAGAAATGAAGCTTTGCATGGACAATTTTGATGGATACAACTGATACTGTCAGCATACAAAGTTAAGTTGAAATTCGTTTTGCAGTTTCGTAGATAAACAAATTCGGGGCTAAAATATTTATATGGCCGACATTTAGAAAATGTTTATGTCTGACCCACTCAAAATTTATCAGTTTACATACCCTGCCATAGTGCAAATTGTCAGCCAAATTTGGTATAAATAGGTTGTTTTTTGGGAGATTGCATAATTTCAATTTGTCAAGTGATACTATTTTACAAAATAGTGCACAAAACAGATTTCGTGTGCACATATATTACAGTTGTAATATATACACCCATCATACAAAGATTCGTTGGAATCAACTACATGGATTCGACGATATAACATACAAAACTAAAGTAGCTATATGGCCGACGTTTTGAAAATAAGTGTTTGACATACCTAATACATATCAATTAACATAACCTACTGCAGTACTACTTGTTTGCCATATTTGGTAGGAATCGGAAAATTGTTTCCCGAGTTATGACATAATAATTTTATTTATTCGTGTGGCACTATCTTACAAAATGGAGGAAAAATAAGGCTCATTGTAGACACATTTGATGTTTGATATGTAAACTCCTAGCATACTAAGTTAAGTTGGAATTGATTAAATGTTTTCGAAGATATAGCATACTATGCTAAAATATCTAGATGGCCACCATTTTTTAAATGTGTCTAACAAACTTGAAACATATTTGCACATATCAACTGCGGGCAATACTACTTGAGTGCCAAATTTGGTAAGAATCTGTCGATTGTTTCCCGAGAAATTACACAAAAACTTGATTAATTCATGTAGCACCATCTTATAAAATAGCGGGAAAAAGTTTTGTTTTTACTTATTTGATGCTTGTAACAGATACTGTCATCGTACAAAATTCGGTTGAAATTGGTCAAATGGTATGGTAGTTAAACTAAATAACCCAAAAAATATTGATATGGCCACCATTTTGAAAATAAGTGTCGAATTATGTTCAATTACTGACATTTACTTGGCCAATCATAGTATTACTTACGTGCCAAATTTGGCGAAAATAGGTTGAGTAGTTTTCGAGAATTAACCTAAAAGTTTTATTTTTCATGTGGCGCTATCTTCCAAAATGGTGGACTAACCACAATATTTACCTTTCAATTTTATGCTTACAACTTGCGCTGTCGGCATACAAAATTTGGTTAAAATAGGTTGAATGGTTTCCGAGATATGACATATCGCCCTGCATTTTTTAATTGCCGCCATTTTGAAAGTAAGTGCCTGGCGTAGTCTAAAACTATAAAAGTCAGGTGTCCTTACTTAGTACTATATGAGTCCAGAATTTTGTGAAACTCGGTTCATGTGTTAAAAAATTGAAGGAGTGGGGACATATATGGTCTCCTTTATTTTCTCTCTCTTGCTTTTTACGTTACGTCTTCCCTCTTTAATTCCCGCACCCGCCACCGCCAGTCGTCTGCTGTAGACGGTCATCTTTACTTCTCGCACCCGCCACCAGAATGGCGCAATAACAAAGCGATCAAGCCCATGACAACGCTAATTTTACATGGTAGCATAAGAATACAAAATTAGAGGAAAAATAGATCCTAAGCAGGGCTTTCAGAAGTTTCCAATAAACCATGAATAACCTATACTAGTAATTGTCTTTATGTGGTACTCAGTAAGGCATCTCTATTGCTGTCTTTGTGATGTCGCATATGTTTGGCAACGCTGAGAGGCCTTGTTTTGAAATCAATTATCCGCTTGCGAATTAGATTTTTTTTTCTATTATCACGGCGTGTCTTGTGTCACATATAAAGTTAATATAACACGGTAAATTTTCAAAGGGTATTTGTTTTTTTAATACATTCCTGAATAACACTTTCAGAATAAGTTTACTTCCATCTACGTACACATTTCCAGACAGCCCTAATTTGTTTGGAGCATCAAGGTATACGCCTATCAGCATCAGACCCGTGACCGTGCGGAAATATAATAGAATCTCATATTTCTCCTCTTCGGGGCTTCTTAACGTGTATCTTTTTCTCTCTGGTGCGTGTTTGCTTTGAATTAACCTCAATACGTTGGCCATTTTCTTCCAACTGTCGTTCAAAAAGACACTTTGTAGGCCTGTCTTTATATTAAGACAGTCGCTAGGCATTCCAAAGACCGTCAAGGTGACATTTTGAGTTACAAGAATATAATTTGGCTTCGTAAAAATACTTAAGTGGCCACTGTCTTTATTACAGAAAAAGTTGGATCTTAGGGCGAGGTGAATTGAGTCCATATTTTTAACAAATTGGGAAACGTGACGGACGATGGACCCGGGAGGCAGGTGGTTATGAACAACGGTCGTGGCATACACACAAATAAAAAGATCGTTAGGTTGACTAGAAAATTTTATTTGCAAGTCTTCATCTGGTGACTTTTTTTTTTAACTACACTGCATTAATTTGCCTTGCATTATTTTAGCTTTCCAAAAAAAACTATTGCACAAACTTTCCGCCATGTAGTGAGATATCACGGAACTAAACACAGACTCGAACAATACAGCCTCGTTTATACGGACGTAGAAGTTCAAGAATGATCTGTTTCAGAAAGGTTGTATAATAAATGTTAATGTGTTAATAGTAAATTGTACTCCCCGCGAATACTCTGAAATACAGTCTCCCCTCCATCGTTCACAAACCTTTATCAAGAAAAAAATATTAATAATTTTTTTTTAATATTTCTGTTAAACACACGTTTATTTCGTACTCCGCAAGGCAGTTCACTTACCGAGTAGGCGAACGCCATTGAGGAAGCAGTCTCGTCCACCTCCCGAATTGCAGTCCGAAAGTGCGAATTATGCGAGTGCTACGCCATCTGCGGAAATTACACAGGAAATCAAATTGCCGAATCGACTTATTTTCTTACGCGACCCTGTTTTCGGAATGACCAGGCTTCCTTACCTCATTGCTGGGATCAAATCAGGCCTATGCGTCTTCTTACGTGACCGTAACTATGGCCAGGCTCCGTGAGCTAACTATTGGATCAAATTTAAGCCTACATGCTGTCCTGATGAAATTATAAATATTTCTTTAAGGCGTAACTTTGCGCATTATATTGGATTCTTTGTTTATATAAATTATTAATGTGTTTAAGGAAAAAATTCTGGAAGTGTCTACAGCGAACTAACTATTGACCTTACTCCGCAGTAGATACATAAAAACTGAACTACGAACTCATAATTAGGCCTACGTCACAATGTTGATTCTGCCAAAATTCGGTAGGATTGATATTGTGATATAATTATGGGTTCTTAGTTTAGCTTTTATGTCTGCACTGCAGTGTAAAGTCGAAAACTAGTTCGCCACAGATGTATTTTCATAATTTTCATGTTCAGAAACATAAGTAAGCAATAAAAACCAGGAATGCAATATAGCAGGTGAAACTTGCCTTTAACCTTGAAGATGTAGGACTTGTTTAGGTTGTATGGGAAAAAAAGGTTTTAATTTCTATATGATTGGGTTTGTTAATACACCGGATTTAATTACAGAGTCGGGCTAAACCAGCCCAAAACTTTCACATTAAAACGACTTGCACATCCACGGCTTAGCGAGATCTGAACCCATAACTTAACAGCCTGAGTGTAACGCCTTAGTAAATCTCGACCACGGAGGTTGCCTTACCCCCAGTTCAACTAACACGTCACTGAAAGGCGTCGACAAAGCAGACTGCTGCTCATGAAATTCCAGACAAGCACGTCTGTGAAGATGCCTACAGTAAATGCCGCGCAATGGAACACGCGGAAAGCGGACTTTCTTCGTATGGTTTTACATATTTTCTCAAAAATACTGCATTGCAGTTAACATTACAAGAGAATTAATATAGTATCGGCGATGCTTCACTTGGATCAATGCATGCTGTTGAATTTACTTTGGACACGACAATGTTCTTCGCAAAACTGGCTTCAGTAGGGCTACAATATACAAACTTTCCTCATTTTCTCGAAATCTACATACACGTTGGCCTGGTTCGCCGTGGAGGGAGTCTATGGTGGCCTGGCCACTACATCTCGGCGACCCCAAATCAGGAATGCCAACCCATAAACTGAGTCAGGACTTCACGCCGCATTGGATGACCCTCTCTCGCGGGTAGGATATCGAAGGAGAACACCAAGTGACCGATGTAAAATCTACGATATTATTCAAGTACGCTGCAAAAAACTTTCTAGTAAACGGCCTGAACTGTAATGGAGGTTTTCGACATACATAGTATGGATTTTTACCACGTATCAAGGTGCAAATATCCAAATGTCAAGCGTTAGGAATTTTTAGCGAAAGTTGGGAACTTTCGTAAGCATTTGATTCTTTCGTGAGCAAATGAAAGAACGTTACTCTATGTCTACTATATGTGTATGGGAAAAATTATCACCATACGAGCTCTCTCACTATACGTATATATTGATGTGATAAATTTGGGAATAATTTCAAAGAATGTGCTTTCGACAGTCATCGCGTTTTCTCGTGCCGTGTGAGACACTAATTCGCAACTAACATGTATTTCTGTTGTTGTTGGTTAACGATTGGTATTAATTGACCACTTCTGAAAGCCCCGCAGTTTTTATTTAATGCCATCGACCTTATGACACGCATCAATGCGTTGGTTAAGTTGAAACCGTGAAACTATTGTAAAAATCAACACCAGTTCTCACTCTGATGTTAAAAATTACTCTTTAATTGACAACTTTATACACGTAATTATTTTTTCCTAATTTGCAATAAATAATGTTGTTCAGTTAGTCAAGCAGAGATATCAGAAAAAGCAATTTTAAGTTGTTTTTTTTTTTTACTGAATTTATCTACTTGACCAACGTACACGATACAATTAGTTTTAAATAAAGTTGCAAGCGAATCATCCCTAACACTAGTGCGTCCGTAAAATTCCAGATATTTATTTTAACTTTAATTATTTTGGGGCAAACCGGGAAGGGGGGGGGTGTAAAATACAGAGTTTTTATGATTCCATTACTTATATGCCATGGGTAATAGTGGGAACATCCTCAAACTCTTAGCCTCTGAGGCAGAAAAGTTTTAGAGTTAAATTAATTAAGTATTTTATTGGAATGTCGCCATATTTGATCCCACCTGTTATGATGTTCTGCCGAGTCCCTCACACTAGTTCAAGGTTCACGTTCTACTACATTCGTCCGAAACGCAGATCATCACAAAATACCGAATTATTTGGCGACCAGCCGAAAGTTAAATGGCTGAATTAAGATAACAAGTGTTATGATTCGTG
>NQII01000066.1:552941-591312 GCA_002778355.1 Clitarchus hookeri | reverse complement strand
TGTGCGTCGATAAAGGAGGGGACGGAAATTAATTGAACTGCTGCCTAGGGCGGGAACGGTAATTTAACCGGTCCTGCGGGAACTGGATATTTTCAACGCACGAAGTTTCCCATCTACAAGCACAGCAGCGCCTACAAAACTATCTACACTCGTTAAATACGAGACAATGGCGCAAAGTAAACACGATTAAATTACTTCTGTCTGGTGCGAGGTACGCCAGGGCACAGAGATTCCGCGCTACCTCCAACCGCATCTTATTTTGGTGGATCTCTCTTCCTTACCAGAGATGCACAGTTAAAATCCTAACGAGAATTAAGCCCGTGTGTTTTTGCAACGGCATGAAGATATGAACAAATATTGTCGGCGAGTCGGGAATCATCCGCAAACCACTTTGTATCTCCTGTTTCCACTGCAGCAAATCATAAAACGGAAGGAAATGTAACTTGTTCTTATCATACTCTTTTTTTTCCCTCCCCCTCTGTGATTCCATTTCCTCCTTACAATGATAATATAATAGACAATAATAGCCTCGCTTAACTGGCACAACTGCACGGACATGTCAATATTCAGCCGCAAGCAAACGTGTGCGCGTTGTTTACTGGGCAAAAATGTGGTTTATAAGAGCAGTGAGTTACGCTGTAATTTGCTATTTCCATCGCATTCAGGCGATATGACTCAGTACAAAAACACCACATCAAAATACTCTAAACTCATTAAAATGACTACGTTCAAAACTAGGGAAAGTTCACGCCATACGTTGCTGTTGGAAGTTACATATTGTTTTACGGTTGTTGAACGGTATCAATTTGTACAATTGTAAAAATAAATTTGGCATCTTTTTATGATAAATATTTTTAGGTATTTTACTCACTTGCACTCTAATGTGTAAAACAAAACTAAGCGAATATGCAAAATGAGCCATTTGCAGGCATGTAATGGATTTGCAAACAACACAAAGAAAACTAACAAATAAAAACAACGCTGACAAATCTTATTTTTCCACGTCAACCATCAGAACTGCAGCAGAATTTGACGACCCGNTTATTTTTCCACGTCAACCATCAGAACTGCAGCAGAATTTGACCCATCTAAGAAGGGAAAACACGCCATTAAGGAGAAACTGCCTATGCCTAGTCTATGTTTTGTAATCTGAAATGATGTAAAACGTAAAAATTATAAGCCACGAATGTATAAAAAAAGACAGCTAGTGACTAAAAACAAAGTCTCCTGAGACCTCGTCCAACCAGGACGCTGCAGTTATGTACTAGAAAATTCAATGAAACTAGTTTGCATTATCGACTGACGTATCCTTTACTGGACTTATTACGTAGAATTATTATGTATAATTAAACGGTTCTCTTCTGTATAAGATTTCAGGTTTCATTTTTATGACTGCACTACCAACTCAGAAAGCAATGCAAGTTAAACACCAAATTGATGACAGCAACAAACGAAAAAAACTGGCAAATGTAAGCAAAGTAAATATACACGTGGAAAAATTGTAAACATATAAACATGGAAATTTCCTGCAACTATTTGTATGCGTAACACTAAAAAAAATTTGATTATATGTCATTTTACACTTATTTACGGAATGTAAAAAAAACATACAAAGAGCTAGTGAAAAAATGTGTGTACCTTCATTAATTGTAACACATGTTTGTCTTGTAGATGGATTAATTAGTTTTACCTATTATATTGTTATGGCATTTTAAATTTGCCTCACAAAGTTAAAAACACTTGCACTTTGACAGTAAAAATACACTGGCGTTAGTGAGAACAGTACTGTCACATTCATCGGTGTAAAATTACACAATTTTTACAGTGCAACCGCCTAACTGAGACCCAGAACGCTAACGTTCGAATCACAAGGAATCGTGGGTACGCCAAGGACGCTGTTGTAAATCTTATAAGTTTAGGTTAGTTACGTATGTAAGTATCCCTATTCTCTTTAAAAGGTTCGCCAAAAGCCGTAGTAAGTTAAAAGTCATCGATCCCATGCTAATTTTTTCGTGTGGGCGGCCCTAACTAGAGCGTAGCTAAAAGGCCAATTAAAAGGTCGTGACTCCACTCGCGTGCACTTAAAATTCCTGAAATTCGTATCTCCACGAGCTTTTTAATAATATACGATTAATATGCGACCAGCGACATTTTTTCGCTTTAACAGAAGGTGGACGCAAACCGCGACTTTATCAGTAGCTTTAACCACCCGCCGCTACGACCGTCTTTCTTCCTGTAAATTCTTTATCGCGTGATCTAACTACCAATCATGTGCAGAATTTATTTAAACAACACCGACAAACTCCAGCCAGTTATTCCTTACGCAAATATTATAATTTCCAAATCCTGTGTACCACTGTTCCCTTAACTGATTATTTAGAGAGCTATGCGCCCCCAAAAACCGAGTTTTGAAATATTTTTAGGTAATAATATCAGTAGGTACTTGCGATGAAGTAACATGTTGGTGAACAGTGATTTGCATAACGAAAATCTTATACCTATTAAATTGCAATTGGTGCTAACACCCCCATCCCCCCTCCTACATTAGTAAACGAGGGTTACCACCTTGTAGTTGCATGAAACTTCGTAACGATGAGATGTAAACGATTTTTTTAAGGCAAATTGTGAATCAGCGCGTTACATTCAATAGAAAATGTTGCCTTGTCAGAACACACTCAGGTAAACATTTTTCGAGATATCCATGTGGAAATTTCAAACAGTAGGCGACTGGCCTAACAGGTATGCAACACCCAATCACGAGGAAAGTACTACACCACTTTGCATTTGACAGCACGATACTGTGGTGACGGCCATAGACTAAAGATGAGATAGACCGCTTGATCGTCTTCTGCGCATGTACCCAACATCCACCTACCCCAAAGGATCACAACTGTCAGATTCACGTGATCAACAGTGACGAACGTGTTTGTTTGTATATTAATTTAAAAAATACAAGGACTCTTATATGAATAAAATACATTCACCAATTTGAATTTAATCTAACTGCATTCAAAATTGGTTAGAGGAAATATAAAAATATCTCAAAGCACTTGTTTACTACCTCAAATCCAATCCACGCCATTTTTGCAAGTCGTCTTGACTGAAAAGAAGTTCAATGTTGGGACACGGAGATTGGTTGTGCGCTTTCAACGCGATAGGTCTACCTGATCTTTAGTCTAGGTGACGGCCTGATAGCAGTCGCCGTATATGCGGTGTGTAATCAGTCCTGTGCTACGCGCGACTGAACTCATTGATTTCTACACTTACCTATGTAAATGTACGCCTAAATAAGTTTGTAATGTTTCAACACATTAGCTTACTACAGTATTATCTGCCTTGTGTTCATTTCGTAGACACAGTACATTACCACCCATTTATTTAATAATGTGACTCATTGGTGGTGCACAATACATCAACGTATCACATTTTTTATTGCAACTCATCTGGACTCAAACCTAGCACACGGCGTGTGTTGCCTACCTGTCAGACCACTCACATTCTTTTTGAGTGAGTGAGTGAGTGAGTGATGAGAATTGGACGGCTCTTGTACCTTCTGTTTGAAATTTCCGCATGGATTTCTCGAAAACGGTTCACCTGAGAGGAGTGCTCCGCTAAGGTAACCTTTCCTGTTAACTTAGACGCACTGATTCATAAATTGTCTTAAAAAATCGATTACTGCTTATTGTTACAATTTGCCATGCAAACATAGGGTGGCAACCCCCATTTACTTAATGAAAGAGGATGGTATGGTCCATACGGTATAAGGCCACTTTCTGACCGTCAGTGAGTGGCAATTTGACGTATACGAAACAAACAGAGTGCCATTTACAAAATCCTGTATCAGCTGATGCACGAACGAACAAAAGTTAAAATTACGTTGGCTATTCTGAGTGCACTGCCGATGCACATCACAAAAGCAGAAAATACGCCGATAAGAAAGAGTTCTTAGATTTATTAATACATTTTATTTTACAAGGTCACAAAACAATGGCTGTTAGTGTTAAAAACTAAACTTCGTGATAATGTAGTTATGTTTAGGTGTTCAAAATGAAATGTACAATAGAACGATACGACGTGGAAAAGTTTTCTGAAGTTGTGCTAACTTCAGAAAGCTTTTTCACGTCGTATCATCCCTCTCCAACCTCGCTTTCAACACGTCCTTGATATTAATTCCAAAAGCATACAGAAATATTGCATAATATTGTTGAATTATTTTTTCTAATAATTTGACGAAACGACACGAATTTGAAATATATTTCCAGCCCGTAATATAAGAACAATCAACTTTTAAAAAGACGCTATCTGTTATCCAAAAACAGCGGCTCAAAGTTCACCGTGACGCGCTGTGCGCGCCATCTGTCGGATATTATGCGAGGTATTACCAACCAGAAATGAACCGCTTTCCTGCGCGTTATATACCTAACGAATGTACAAACAGATGCCAATAGTTATATTTTTCCACGAGCTCTGCATAATTTTTAAAGTAACATATATTTCATGTACAACGATTTGGAGTACAAGTCATTTATATTCGGCCGGTAATCGTTCGTCTACGTAAATTATACGCCATATTGTTCTCTCTAAACTCATCTCCTTGTTTCCGTAGAAAGTAAGACACGCGTGAATCGTTTTTAAGCAATTCTAACGTTATTCCTCGTCACATATTTCCAACTCGAATATATTAGCTATAACGTCCAAAGTGTGATAATAGATACAACAGACCGTCTCGTAAATGTTAACCCAAATTCACTATTCCGGACAAATTAAAAAAGAGTTAGCAAATATTTAATTATTTGCAACATTTTATATTTTTAATTTTATAACCCACTATTTTTAGACAGATGTGAGTCTTAAAGTATCTTAAAATTTGTTTAGCATATAGTACAATGGCAAGTGGATTAGCTGACAGCGTGTTGATAAAAAATACAGCCCCGACTTAACGGACCAGCTGATGGCGGAATGATATATAGTCAGATGTAGTCAGATGTAAACAGTGGCGCTACTTTCGCAGACCTTCTTATACAGTATGGACTATATTGCCAACCGCGTTTTCAGAGGTTACATCTCTGTTACACAAATCACTATTCAAAGACTTGTTACTTAATCGCAAGTACTTTATGCTATCTACAACTAAAAGCATTTCTAAGCTCGATTTTTGGAGGCGCATAGCTCTCCCCTTAGCAATCACTTAACGGTAAAGTGGTACATACATTTTCGTCTTATATTTTCGTAAGGAATAATTTACCGGAGTTTGTCGGGTGTTCATCAAAATAATTATGTGTACACTTGAACACTTCCTGGAGGTAAGAAACCTGTCCTCAAAAAATATTATGCAAATTAACACTAAAAGCACGCCCAAAAGCTGAGCTGAGATATTTTATTTCACTGACTATCCGGATATCATAATAGCGAAGCTAGCACGAAAGACCGACGCCTTAAGAACCTTGGTCACTGGCGCGTAACGTCAAAACGACGTTCCTCTTATCTAAAAAGAGCTGAGGACACGAATTCTTACATACGTGCACAATGTCGAAAAAAGAAGAAATATTTATCATGGCCATTATTTGATCATTAAAATTTAATACGGCACTGTTCGGCAGTGGGAACAGGACCTCAGGTTCTACAATACGTTCCTGTACCGGTGAATGCACCACGCGGAGATGGAAGCAAAAATACAAGGTTTTCTGAGAAATGACGTCCAGATACTGCAAAACGCTGGCTGGTATCATCTATTTGCGGTTTCTTCACACTTTTTGAATAAAATCTTTGAAATGTATGCCGTGTTTGGTTGATTTCCAAATATACAATTTACCGCAAGCGTTTTATACTTGTGTTCATAAAAGTAAATTATTTTTGGTTAAAATTAAATTTTATTTGCATTTTACCTGTAAATTATATTTAATTTATAATTAATATGATAAAACAGTGAAAAAATATGTGTGTTTGTAATGTCTAGTAATAAGTAGTTCTTATGTAAAATGTTATCACACTGAATGCGCACGAATGCGGTGCGTTGTCCCTTTGGTGTGATTTTCTAGACTCGGTTAAGGTTTGTTTGCATGAGGCGAAGGTATATCCCGGAATTAGAACTTTAGCAGGACTTTAGAAAAGTTGTAAGTAACCGTGAATGGACTTTACGAACAAGTTTCAGCACGTCAACGAGAAAACTGTACCTTCGATTTTAAATGGGGCATTTCATAAATATTTCTTGGAAAGTCGCGAGCATCTTTAAAATCAAAACTGCACGAATTAGAGGGAAAAGAAACTAGAATGCTCGTCGTTATTCCAGGTGCATGTAATTAACCCCGTCGGACATGAAGATTGGGCGACAAACATGAATTGTTATTAGAAACCATTGCAGCTATAATAGTTCCCGTTAACATGGTTGTTGAGTCGCTTAAAGTAACGTGTTCTGTAGTTACTGGGTACACTGGGAGCCGAGTAGCACGCAACTTCGAGTGACACTAATTGCTAGTCTTCCCGCCTAACACGCACATGCGGACACACACGCACACAATACGCAGTTGATGGCATTTCAGCATTACTCATCTGGCCTCACACTTCCCTTCTTTAAATGAGGAGACAGAGAAAATGTTTTAGTTTTAACCAGTTTTGAGCTATAGCACGTACTAGGCATTCATTATTGAAATTTCTTATTTGACAAGTGTACCACTCAGTTGATTGAATAACTGCAGAGGCGATGGTAGTACAAAAAGTCAAACTATAATCGTATCTATGATACAATACACAATGTTATATGCCCTAAAATAAGTAATAGCCAAAAAAAAAACTCTAAGATGTCGAAATAAATAAAACTTTGAAATAGTTTACAGATATGCTTCCCAAACAAGTTATCAATAAACTCGTTAAACACAGTATTAATATGCCTTGTAGGTTCTGAAATGTTATCTTCACAACGCGCAGTAAACCACTTAAGTTATCAATCACCACTTAATACCAACTGATAGCGTATGTTGCAATCGATACTTAAAATCCAACATTAATTATCAGTATCCCATGTACAAATAAACTCGATAAGAAAGGGGACCAACATTATTATCGCAATACATTAAAGGGAACGAAATAGAGCGCTTTCAAATATGACAACAAAAAATCCATACGGACACTTGAGCAGTATGAAAAGCCATCGGATATTGCTATCATAAAAAATCTCTTTATCACTACAATTAAATAAATTCTGTTGAGCTACTCACTTCTAGAAATTATTTTACACACAGGCCTACCGTTCACGTCATACTGTGCACTGCACAATATATAATCGTAGGGGCTCCATAGAAAGTGGTCGTCTATGAACACTGCAATATTCCAAATTCGTGTAAGGAATTCCGATGCATCTATCCGTATACAGTTGCAACACGTTTATGCGGTGACGAGCTTATAAACCAGTTTATTAACGCAACGCCACAAGCTGATTTCCTTTTTTTTTTTTTTTGTGACAGGCTATATTATTAATAGCACCTAAAATGTAAATAATCACATTTACCTGATACAAAAAACCGTAGTAAATTTTCCATAAATACGCTGGTGGAAAATGGAAAATGAACACCCGGACGAAATGGTCCCACATGGATTGAGGTTTTATTTGAATAATTATACAGGTTATACAATGTGTATGATGACAACCACGGGGTCGTAAACCTAAGGACAGAGGCTACACAGTGTCTTGAACAACTATGTCAGTATCTTGTGTAGTCGCCTTTACCGACGATGCAGTCTTGCAGTCGTGCGTGGGGACGATCATACAGGTGTGGGATGTCATCTTGGGGAATAATGTTCCACGATAATTCCGCATGCTAGTGCAATTTGTGCAGGTTTGTTGCCGGTATTGCAGACCGCACCAAACGCCGTTCCATCATGCACCACACATTGTCAATGGAGAACAGGTCGGGTGATCGTACTGGACAGGGGAGTTGATCAACACCTTCGAGAGCGCGTTGGGTAACACGACACGTGTATGCACGGGCATTGTCCTGCTGGAAGAATACATCTGCTTGGCGTTGTAGGAACGGCAACAAAATAAGCTGGATGATGTTCTGGATGTAGCGTTCACTGTACAGTGTTCTCTAAACAAACATCACATAAAGGTCTTTGTAGGCAATTGCTCCCCAGACCGTGATGCCAGGAGTTGGTCCTGTATCTCGCTGCCGTATACACTCTGGTTGTTGCCGCTCTCCTGGTCGACGCCGCACTCGCAAACGACCGTCACTGGCGCCAAGGCCGAATCTGCTCCCATCACTAAACATAACTCCGCACCATTCATCCCTCCAGTTGCTTCGTTCACGACACCATCCGAGGCGGGCTGCACGGTGATGAGGTGTGAGAGGAAGCCTGGCGAGCGACATCCTTGAGCGTAGCTCAGCGTCCAGAAAAACGGTGGTGATGGTCCTAGCTGACATCCTGGGTGCAACAGTGGCCCTAATCTGTACAGCGGTCGCCGTGCGATCAGCAAAGGCTGTTCATCTGGTGCGGTGGTCCAGGCGGGAATCCATATGCCTCTGCCATCCGGCACCAGGTAGACGAGCATGTGAACCAACGTTGGACCACCGGCACCACCAATGATGCACAGAAGACACTTCACGTCCTACGCGTTGGGCAACTCTTACAGACTACTCTTTCACCGAGTCAACTACAGTTGTATTGGGCTCAACGTTGTTATGCCTAGTACGCGGTTGCTACTTTGTCCACAGCACAGCAGTGTTAATCGTTGCATGTACTGCCCTCTATCAGTGCCCCATGCGCATATGGTGTTTCTACGTCACCACTTAAGTGGTGTTCATTTTTAATTTTCCATCAGTGTATCTCACGAGCAACATGAAAATATCCCTTCCCTCTGCTAATTTTAAGCAGCAAGAAGTTATCAATATTTTTATTTTAGGGAGAACTGTTGTAGACAGCAATAAGTGATGTGGGCAAACCGTAACAATAATACGACTATTCTAATAGGAATTTCGTACAGATATGGATTCCATCTACTATGGCTCCTAGGTTGCCCTTGTTTTAAAAGTGCGATGCACTCGATGTCGCCTGCAGACGATACTCACCACTGATTTCTTTACAAACTGTAATTCTCTCTATTCGAACAAAGTTATTTTGGACATGGTAAACTGCTACCGATAAAGTGGTTCGTGAGTTCGGGTCCCACTTCAGACATCAAGATTTTCGACTAATGGGCGAAGACTATCAAAAAATAGTCATTATTTAGTATTTCTGATATACACATTTTAACAAGCAATCAATTCAGCATGTAAGGTTCTGAACGTGTAACTTATTCTTCGGTTTCTAAGAACTAGGGCAGTCAGTAATTCAAAGTTTAATTATACTAGCCTTGCGATTTGAAGATACCAAAAAAACCGCTATAAAAACGAAGTAATACAAATATTAAAGACACCTTAAGGCATAACTGAAATGTAACTACAATATTGTGCACGGGAAAAAATAAGAATGTTTTCCTTGCTTTATATGTATTACTTCCACGAATTTTTCGATCATATCTTGAAAAACACTAAGATACAATTCAGCCATCATTGCTTCACTTCTGAAGGAGTTTTTATTTTTCTTATCTGTGGTCTAGAAAGGTCAAATACGAGATTTTAATTACGCCTGGAATATGTTACGGAAAATTTTTACTATACTATAATACACTCATTAAAAAAAAATAGTACCCCAAAGGTGCCATTACAGGCGCCCGTTAAGTGGGTACAGGCACAGGGTATGGTAAAACACCATGCATATATTGCAGGAGACTAACATTTGCAGGATGTACAAAGTATGGTGTTGGACCACCTGCAGCACAGACGTCGGATCCTGCCACAGCTCGTGCAAATGACACTACAAATCCGCCGAAAATGTCGCTGGTCGAAGTTGCCGTCCAATCTGGTCCCAAATTTTCTCGATGGGCAAGAGGTATGGGAACCTTGCTAACCAAAGGAAGCATGTTGACATCACGAAGACAGACCAGAGATACCTGTGCTGTATGAGGCCGGGCATTATCCTGCTGGAAAATGGGGTTGACAAGCTGCACCAGGAAGTGGAGCGCACATGACCGCAGAATTTCCTGGATGTATCGCCGCGTTGTCAGGATTCCTTCAATCACCACCAGTGGGGTGCGGGAATCGTATAAAATAAGGCGGTAATCAGGACGTCTCCAGTCTCGAATTCTGTCTGTATCCAGATAGAACCATGATTTGTCGCTGAACAACCACTCGTCGCCAATCCGCAAGCTACCATGCTACCCGTTCCCGGCAGAAGGTCACACATACTCGGCGATGCTCAAGTCGTAATGGTAGACGTCGTAATGGACGCCGTGACGTCAGATTTCGCTCTGCTAAGCGCCTGGATATGATACTGGTGGACACAGGTGTATCCCCAGCTGCCGTGAAATGTCCTTGGATAGTGCGCAGCGACGCCCGTGGAGTGCCTGCAGCCTGTCGTACGATTAAACGATCCTCTCTGCTGGTAGTCTGCCGGGGTCGATCCGAGCCTTCTCGACGGGTGTGTGTATCCTCCTGTTCCCACTACGTCCAACACCGACTCACATTGTATGTAGAACTGTTCAAGTGGCGAGCAATGCGCCTAAACCTCAAATCTGCCGCTCGGAGGCTGACGATGCGGCCTCTCTCAAACTCATCCAGCTGGGCAAAGGCTTGTCGAATGCGCCGTCGGAGCATGCTGCGTGTTGTTTACTGAACTTGGCTCTGTGGTTCATATTGCTCGCACTGCTACTAAGGTCTTATTCGGTTCTTGCAGCTATGAATGATGGAGGGTTATGTATGCTTCCTAGTGGCAAATCAGCGCAAGCAAACCTCACAAAACTAAATTGGGGCACATGTCGGGCTATGACGATACTGTGCGGCAACCTTCGTTGTATTCCCTTACTCGCGCGATTCATTCCCGGCGATATATATATTTTTTTGTAAATGAGTGTACATATATTTTTACCAATGTAACACTATTTAAATAAAACTACACTTACGCTTTTGGGGGGGGGGATAGGCTATAATTTCCTTAAAAGGAGTGCTGAGTATCACGTAAAAATGTCGACACGCAATGGCAAAACAATGTCAGTTGTCTGAATTTCAAGATAAGAAAATACACTTTAAGCTCATTCGTGAATAAACATTCGGAGAAAAAAAAAATCGCATCTACAACGTCCAGAGCACGAAAAGATAGTGCAAAAGACAAAAGCACATACCCAACACAAACGACTTTTCACCATAAATAATTCATTAATCAGGAGGGCCGGGAGTGTCGCTAGCGGGCGAGCTTCATGTTAGAGCCGATTTCGATATATCGTTCAATTGACGTTTTCGAGTCATTACAATCACGATACGGCAAAGGTAACATATTGCAATTGTTAAGATACTACTGCTATTCTGACACTGTTAATTTTGTCCTGTTAAAATATTTTGCGAACTTAGAAGTATGATCGTATATTTTATGTTTTCATGGGAAGTCTTCAAATGACGTAAAGAACTTTATGAATATATGCGATATCGATTCTTACAGTAAATCACTGCTGTTTTTCGATACTTCACTGGAGAAACATACCGTATCGATAAGGACGAGCAAAACACGCGTTATAATTTGACATCATACTAAACTTACTCGAGCCTGCGTCGCTTCTCCGTTGACTGCTGACCACGTGCCGAAGACATGGCACTGTAAAGTAGATAGTAACATTAAGCAAGGTAGGTAGTGGCACTTTTTCTCGGTATCAGCGGCACGAAGTGATAACCTGCCCGACAGCACGCAGGCACACCGGTATTCAGGTCGGCCACGTAGTCGCGGACCCGTGACCGGGGGGAAACGCCCCTGCACTGCCGCCCGCGAGCGTCACGCCACGTCTGCTCCGGCGCGTCTCGCCCCGCCACCAGGTACATGACTGCTCTACCTCACCTCGTCTCCTCGAGGCCATCAAAAATACTCGCAACTTTTCTGAAGCCCTGCTGAACTTCTACTTTCAGGTTATTCTTCCGCCTCATTCCGACAAACCTTAACTAAGTCTACACTATGTATGTGTTAACATCAAAGTACTTTATTTTTGGTTAAATTAAATATTTATTTATAAATCCTACTTAATTTATCATTAATATAAATAAAAACAGTGGGAAAATAGATGCGTTGGGAACGCCTAGTAAGAAATAGTTCTTATGCAACCGAAGAGAGACGTTTAAAGAGAACCAATCCCCGCCATATTGGATTTATGTAATTTTCATCGCAGCCTGTAGTACGGATTTTTTTTTTTAAGGAACTATTGCTTGATTGCTGTTGTTAGTATCAGTTTGTAACTCGGTCGTAAAAAAAGTGCACGAACATCTTAAAAGCAGTAATTAACGTAGCAATGCGCTACCCTTAGCCGAAGCCAAAGCCCCAAGGGCGCACCCAGGGGGTGGGCACTTGGGGCACATGCCAACCCCAAAGAAAATGCATTTAAACATTTAACAGAATAGCCAGGAAAAATAATCCATAAGTCGTTTACTTCATGCATGGGTTTTAAGTTTCTTCAAAGTGAAAGAGAATTAGAGAAGTGGTCTTACAGCAAGCCAAGAGCCCCTTGAATACTAACCACCGACTGTTAACCTTGAGACAGAGAAACACATGTGTTCTCGCTACCGCCACGTGTGTGAAAGCTTATGATACAGCACTGGCATCACGGGAAAGAGAATAGCAACACGATTAAATAAAGGTAGTTGATGTTCAGAAGTTACAGTGGGCAAACTTAAATGATAATTTTATGGATGCAATATTTTGTGAATAATAAATACTAAGTGTTTGCCTGTTTATAGTAGCAATTTTTTAATGTTGTGAGTTTTTTTTATATGTTGTTGTGCCCCTCCAAACAGAAATCTTCGGTGCGTCCCTGCGTGGTTTTGACATTTCCAACGGAAACCAAGCCGTTCTGCGTTTGCGGCACGCAGATGGTTACAGCGCAGCTTGCATGCGCATTCTAACCTACGCGAACGCCACCGCAGAGCCATTGCTCTCCACGTGCAACGGCTGCCGGAACACTCTACTAGAATGTCGCGGAAACAATTCATCACAGTAGTCAGGCCTGTATGGAAACAACTTTTTTTTTTATGGGAGTGACTGGCGGTGCGAAGAACCATCTAGATACATCGCAATACTGATGAATACCACCTCGCACCTCCGGGACGAGAGTTCTGGTGTAGCCTTTCGTTCCCAGTGAGAGCGGAGTGGACGACTGCAGAGGCTTCGAGGCGACGAGGAACATACTTGACAGCGACCGAACTAGGTGGGGATGGTTCCTTACTACTATCCATGGCCGATTCCCTCCCCGTCGTTGCTTCTCTGAGCAACTTGCTCCGTCTCTATTGACCTCGCTATCGGTGAGACGACCTACCTAAGTCTGCAACCGCGGTCAGAGTGCAGTCTTCACGGCGTAATTCAAGATAAGAGTGCAGTCTTCACGGCGTAATTCAAGATAAGAGAGTGCAGTGCGACTGCAAGAAGTGTTCGGGGTGCTCACACGACGGTGGACAGTGAAGAATGTTATTGGATCGGAAAGGGCTTATTAACGTCCCCCAGTGTTCCTGAAGGCTTATCAGGGGACGGCTTACAAACCAACTTATGACTTAACTTGCACTAACACCCATGCCTTATCTATGATTCGAACCCAGAACCACCCGCACTCCAGAATGGCGGCGCACCAAACGACTGCAACCTGGGAGGTCGGCGTGAAGACTGTAATAAATCTGTGGGACAGTGCGGGGATGAGACTAGTATGAGGAATAACAAAGATTTTTGTATTGTAAAAAGAATGGTGTAACATTTTAATAGACAAATTTTATTACTGAATCTGGTTTAATCTGAAATTCGATTATTCTTACGAAAGTTATTACTTTACTGTAGTCATTTTTGTTTAAATTACTATCGCAAGTGTACATAGTAGGCGACAGGTGTATTATGTAAATAGAAGCTGTGTGTATTATGCAAATAGAAGCTGTGTGTATTATTTCGTGTCTCCCATAATTTATCAATTAGGGAATTAAATTTTGCTAGTTAAAACCCCCACCACATTCCGAAGCTTACTACAACCAAATAGTCTAATTGCAACAATAGAGGAAATTCATTAGAAAAAAATACTTTTCCTTAAATATGCTATCAAAATGGAACAGTTCTGCTGTCAAACTCGCGGAATTGATTATTCTATAGATGCTACGATCTTGGTAGAAATAATCACTTTACAGTTCCACAATGCCATTGATATATATATATATATATATATATATACAGTAGTATTACATACTGCTTCCGGACTACGTTTCTCCTTCCGGTATAATCATATTTCGAAATACAGGAACACTGTGCCTACAATTACTATATGTATGTCCCTCGCACGAGCTGCGGGTCTGCATTAAAAATTCCCACGTCTTAATCTAAAACTTTCAATTAAAATCAATCGGAGTTATCAAAATCGTGACGGGCGCCACATCCTTCCTTTACATACCAATTACCTAATATAAATACAAACAAAATAATATCACGTAACTAGCACACTCATTCGCCGACAGGGCTCCAAGACGATTTGTAAGGAGGTCGTTGAAATGAAGCTTCAACACAGCGTCAAAGGTGTAGAAAGTTGAAGGCGTTACAACACTGCTAATCAATAAAAAAAAAATAAAAAGGCATCTAACACAATACGAACTGAGCCTATAACCGTATTTCAGTTCGAAGAGTTCAAAGTTTGGTGTTTACGTCAAATCGTTTCGTACGTATAGACTCAAGAGTACATAACACAGCGATAGATCGATCCTCTTAGCCACAAGGCCTTACCGGATTTTATTTGTACTATAAGTATTGTGCTTAAATTGTCTTATCGGTTATTTGTACAATTGTATAAAATATATGATCTCTTTAGCTATTGCTCTCACTGCCAGGGAAACGTTGCGCAAACGTTAAGTATTACAAATAAAAATTATTAAAAATCTAAAAAACGTTTGGCTTATTGGGTATCTCCAGGGTGGTAGCAGTGACTATTTGCCCGGCGTACCGGTTGACGCGGGGAGCCACGGGAAGGCTGTCACTTCGACCCTGTGCTACCACCCAAGCAGTAAAATATACAGAATACACAATAAAATGGTACACAACACTTTAAAACTTTTTAATATCAATATACAATTTAAATTTGATTTATACATTGATAAAATAAATGACATACATCTTTATGAAACATCAAAATCATACGATTTAAAATTTTAAAATATATATAGCACATAATACAGAATTTCAAGATAAACCATCTAACTATACTTCCTGCATAAATAAGTATAGCTCTAAAAACAATAACAGTAGTGGTCAGCATTCCAATCCTGTACATACTTCGTATCTTACCCAAAACTATCCCCCGGAGCTCAGGGGCGACGGAATTTTCCTTGTTCAAGAGTACAGAAAGTCCCGATTACATGAGACTCCGAACTACGTGCTAGTACACTCGGTGCTTTGGATTTCTGAATCATGTTGAGGGCTTAAACTGCCAACGGTCCGGCCTTCTATTCACATTATTTATTCCGAGGCAGTAAGTTACGGAAGCACGTAAATGCGAATCACATGCAAAAGTAAAATAAATATCTAAGCCTTGACAAATTAACCTTCGCGTGACGGACATAGTTAGTATTTTTTTACTATGGTAATGTATTGCGGGATGGAAATGAGGGAAAAAAACGTGAAGTAATACAGAAAAAAAATCTCACAATAAGCTATAATCCTCAAATTTAAATTTCCGAACAAAGTTTGCTGTGTGCAGAGATCTGTGATAAAACTAGAGACCTCACAAGTGCAAGGTAACTTCTTATCAGTGAACCAAACGCGGATTAAAAAAGAATAAGTGTTACAAAACTCCGAGGCAACATCTTTTGCAACGGAGGCCATATTTCCATACTTTACAACATTGGTAATTATTACTGTTCTTCTATGTGAGTGCAAGTAATTCAGAACGCAATATTTCGTATTTTATAAACTAGTCTACACTTGCATGCAGGGCCGGAGCCAAAGCTGGTGAGAAATAAGCAAAGGGGAGAAACAAATATATTTTCCGATGTACTTGCAGAAGGTTTCACAGATTTACTGGCCCCGTCACGTAATTTCGTAAAATGTTTCCACGGATTTATCACACGCATTAAAACAAATCATAAAATACCGCCCTTCCCCCCTCCCAGGGGCTTGGCATTGCTTGTATATAAAAACGGACCAAATTCAGAATGTTAACCAGTGACCTCACTGTCGTAAGTTGACACCTTAGTGACTATATTCCCAAACACACGGTGCATAATTCTTGTATTTCAGGATTTAAAATAATGCAATTTCGAATTGCTTTCTAGTTGCGCGAGCCAAAGTTTCATTCTCATGGCTGCTCTTATGGCTAGATAGACTCAATTACACCACTAACTTTCTACGACACCCAATCTGTGCTCTCGTGATTCATTCCGTCCTAGAAACGTGCATAGACGCTGAATGAACGTTGACATCATTCTGCAATAAATAACCTCATTTCATATGCAGTAAGGCACGCCCTCCAGATCTGTTCTGAACAGACTCGGAGCCAATTTTCAGTCATGCCATGGATACTTGCCAAGAAAGGGATTTACAAAAACGTATTTTAAAGAAAAACTTCCCCCTTTCCCCACAGTTTTATGCAAAAGCTAAATATTTAAAAGTTTACGAAGAAAGGAACAATTATTGTCATCTGTAATGTATTTTTAAATTAAACAGCACGAAATATGAATTGGAATAACTTCATCATCAAGTTGCATATGTTCAACCGTATTCTAAACGAAAATGTTTAAATTAGATTAATAAGCTGTGTTTCAACTATTTTATCTGGGTATAACTTAGTAAAATTTTAGAATTTTTATCAGACATCTAATTTGAAGTAGGCTATTATTTTAAATCCTATTATTTGCATTAAATTTTGTGTTAATGGATTTAATGCAATAGTTCCCGAAATACCACACACACTTCATATGACTAAGTAACCATTAAATCCCTATAGGATAATATGACCAGAAGGGTTAGCCATATGCAATATTTCTGAACTTATTAGTCCTTGCCTACATACCAAATATGAATTAAAGTGGAGTGTTAAGTTCCATATGTGAGGCAAATAAATTATATCCAATTTTCGGAAATACCATTACTATTAAACCTGCTACTTTGACTTAAGAGTACCAATAATTATTCAGGATTCCATTTATTTGTTCATCTGTACTCAAATACAAATGATTCAATATTAAGTTGAGTAACAGTTGATGGAAAACAAACAACTTTTAACTCTAATTGTGGATTACATTATTTTATTAATACGCGTATGTATATAGAACGCCTCGCGCAATTACTAATGACTCCGGTATTTAAATGAGTTCGCATGAAAACAATGGACATAAAAATAAAATGCCATAATTTAGAAGGAACTACATACAGTTCCTTGACATATACTTCAAAACCAACCATAATATGTCTTCAATTAATAAAATATAACATGAGGTGAAAAGTGGTGCCGTGACAGTAAAGGGCAAAGCCGTACAAATGACGGCAAGCCGAAAGCAGTTAGGACCGAAGTTGAGAGCGTTTGTAAAATTTAAGAAACATATGCAAAATGAATTTCCAGGCTGTCGAAGCACAATATGGCAATCGATATGTCACAATTTGTTTTCCTCTCCAGACACATCGCCTGTATAGTGGACTTGGTACAGGCCGGAGGAACCACATCTATGATACGCTGGATACACATTATATCATACGGGTATGTAATGTTCACTGTTGACGAGTGTTCTAAAAATCAACATCTGGAAAAGAACTGTTCGGAGTTACAGTAATGTTACTATAGGCTAGGCTGTTCACAATTAACTGAGGACTTTTGAAATCAACGTTAGAAAAATGTCACCGTCTTCATCTGCATATATTTTAACGGGCTCACTGATTGGTATGCGCCCAGTAAAGTTGGTAATTAAGGAGTTCCGTGTCTTGGCATTGGATTAAAAGTGTTAGCTAAACATTTGTGAATTGTGAAATTATTTCTTTTACTATTTTTTAAGAATTAGCAAATGTAATTTTCTAAAAATCTTACAGTATTACTTCACTGAAGCCTGAATAAAGTGAACAGACCCTTGGCAATACTAATTTTACACATCGTGGAAGAATACACGAGATACATATAAACAGATTTTAAGCAGTGCTTTCAAAAGTGCTCCGTTTACCGTGAACAGCCTGCAGTTATCATTACACAACGTTTAAGTGCGATGTTTTCGGTAAGCGTCCAGTTAAATCAGTTTAATTTCTTAACAGCATTTTAAAGTTTAAAAAATAAAAGCATTAAAATATTTTTTTATGTTTCTAGAAATTTGGCGAAGTACTTAATCAATACACTCATAACGGTTATCATGTCTGCAACAATATTAATTTTTACATACAGCGAAAGAGAGTTGAAAGAAAAAACTAACAAGGCCTTTCGAAAATTCAACTAACCGCGAACAGGCTTTTTGATATTTGTACGAAATGAGATTTTAAATTCTAATTCTAATATATTTACGCTAAAAAATTTAAATTATTTTTCACATTATTTGGTATTTTTGTAAATTTATTATTGGTATGTCAAGAAACCATATAATATACTTAAAATCAAAAACAATTTTGGCTTTTCAAGCGCCTTAACTTTTGTGGCCGCAGTGACGCACTGAACACCGCAGTTCAAATTCGTATAAGCTGTTCACGGTAAACTTAGCACTTTTGAGGCCCTAGCTACTTTTTCCTATCAGCCATTTTTGTAATTGAACCACGCAAGAATTCCAAGTGTACCATTTTACCTACTATAAAATATTGCACACATGAACAGTGCAGTAAATTTGTATAAATTTTACAAATTACAAGTACCTTAATGCGAAAAGTTTAAATATAAATACGTAGAATTCCGAATCTCAGAATCATGCCGTGTTTATGTTCCTTGGCTAGGGATAAATATTCCACATTTATAATGGGGTCAAAATCATCCATTTGTGCTGCACGCGCGACGTTGCAATTAGTATTCACCTCGCTGCGCTTTTCTACCATTGGTATGCGGGCGTTCTTAACAGCACTACCTTGAGTCGTCACCCAAAATATACTGCCTCTAGCACACTTGCCATGCGTATTTCTTCTTTTCACTAAGATTTTACACTTCCTAATACCAGTGCTTATACAGCGGAACCCTCTTATAACATCCCCTTTTATAACATTTTCCTGCCTAATAAGCTGCTTTCTCTTGGACCACAAATATGTTTTCCAATACAAAATTACCTCCTTATAAAGTTTTCCCTTATATAAGGCTAACATTTCTTCGGATTCTTGAGAAATGTTATAACAGGGTTCTATTGCATTTTATATGTAAGATTTAAAATATATTTAGCTGCATCCAACATCCCACCAAATTTCTAATACCCTCTAAATGTTATTTTCATAACGCCAAATAGGCCTACAATATATTTTTTTAATGAAATTATCATTATTGAGATGTTTGTTTTCTTAATGATTATTTCCAGCGAGCACCCAAATGTTAGATGTCCACAAAAATGCTTTTTTTTTATTTTTAAATTTAAATTACTTAAAAAAATTATATATTTTTTAAACTACGTTACATGCGAGATCGTTCTTACCAGCACATTTGCGCTGACACTAACGCATTCAAATCGGAGGCAGCGTTATACATACATTGATATAGCTACTAAGCACTAATTTTACTAACGGCAACCAATAATTGTAAATTAACCTGAGAATGAAATCAGTTTAACTATATTTTTAGACGAGACGCTAACTACACAATCGTAGCATGGGGCAGGAAGCGCAAAAAGTAGCCGGAATATCACGGAAGCTTGTTAAAATTGAGATGGCCACATAGAATGAAGGCGGTTGAAATTTTTGAATCATGAAAATGTTATTTCTGGTACTTCCTTTTGGACAGGTCTAAATAAAAAACCTACAACATTATAAAATATTAACACGTATCTTAAAAATCATGTTCAGTTAGAGATTTTTAAATAAAGCGTAATGGTAATTGAAAACAACTGCAATTAAAAAACGGGAAAAAGAATAGAAAAATCCTCCAATCCACGTCCGCTGATNTAATGGTAATTGAAAACAACTGCAATTAAAAAACGGGAAAAAGAATAGAAAAATCCTCCAATCCACGTCCGCTGATAAAAGGATGTAAGAATTCCATCGACAAACAATGACACAAGCAAAATACTCTTGCTTCGCAATACGCATGAAAATANTAATGGTCATTGAAAACAACTGCAATTAAAAAACGGGAAAAAGAATAGAAAAATCCTCCAATCCACGTCCGCTGATCAAAAGGATGTAAGAATTCCATCGACAAACAATGACACAAGCAAAATACTCTTGCTTCGCAATACGCATGAAAATANTAAAAGGATGTAAGAATTCCATCGACAAACAATGACACAAGCAAAATACTCTTGCTTCGCAATACGCATGAAAATATTTCGTGCTCTGAGCAATATTTATTTTTATTTAACTTCAACTGTAAGGAAAATAAACTAAAATTAAATTTTTAAAAAAAATTATTTTGCCGGAAAGAATTTCAAGTTAAAGAGCATCTGAACTCACGAGCTAATTAGCTAAGTTTAAAGCGTTCTCTTGTCTCTGAAACACAAATTCGTTTCCACGCTGGCCGTGTGCCCCAGGCAAATACAAAAATTAAAGAAAGTNTTCTCTTGTCTCTGAAACACAAATTCGTTTCCACGCTGGCCGTGTGCCCCAGGCAAATACAAAAATTAAAGAAAGTATAGTAAAACTATGTGGCTAAGGCAATAATCCAGCAGCAATTCTTAACTACTGCATATCGTTAGCGAACACAATGCTCGTCACTTGCGCGATCAAGCCAAAATATAACTGAAATTATTACGTGAATATAACGTTTCACGTGAAAAATTAAAAGGAAACGAACGGAAAGTGCTACGGAAGTATGTCCATGAAACAAAAAATATTAGGAAGCCTTTGACATGTAAAAATGAGTAAAAATAAAGCAGTGGAAATAAATCAGAGCAAAACAGCAATATGTTTCGAGGAAGTGGCAGACGGGCAATTTTTCTAACTGCGAACAGAGTAACGCTCGCCTGAGCAGCTGGTAAGTCTGCTGTTGACAGACGGCAACACACCAGTCACGTGCGTGTGTGCAGACAACCAGTTAGAATGTGCTCACCCACGAGTAAACATCACGTACGTCGCGAAAATTCAAAAACCANTTCTCTTGTCTCTGAAACACAAATTCGTTTCCACGCTGGCCGTGTGCCCCAGGCAAATACAAAAATTAAAGAAAGTGTAGTAAAACTATGTGGCTAAGGAAATAATCCAGCAGCAATACTTAACTACTGCATATCGTTAGCGAACACAATGCTCGTCACTTGCGAGATCAAGCCAAAATATAACTGAAATTATTACGTGAATATAATGTTTCACCTGAAAAATTAAAAAGAAACGAACGCAAAGTGCTACGGAAGTATGTCCATGAAACAAAAAAGATTAGGAAGCCTTTGACATGTAAAAATGAGTAAAAATAAAGCAGTGGAAATAAATAAGAGCAAAACAGCAATATGTTTCGAGGAAGTGGCAGACGGGCAATTTTTCTAACTGCGAACAGAGTATCGCTCGCCTGAGCAGCTGGTAAGTCTGCTGTTGACAGACGGCAACACACCAGTCACGTGTGTGTGTGCAGACAACCAGTTAGAATGTGCTCACCCACGAGTAAACATCACGTACGTCGCGAAAATTCAAAAACCAAAGTTGCTGAAGGTTTCATTTCCCAACATCGGCTCGGGCGTGTTGGCAGGAGGTTACACGCATGCACACCCCCCTCCCATAGAGCTGACTAAGTTTGTTGTCCGCGGAAGATCGCTGCAAACTGGCCCAAATGAGCCAAATTCCACCCATTGTATGTGTGTGTGTGTGTGTCCCCCCTCTCCAATTTCCAGAGCTGTTTTCCGCATTTGTGACCCAGAAGCGCATCAAATGAGCCATCGCTGCTATGCGCAAGGCTCTGAACTGGCGTGCAGTATTCTCGTTGTGCTGCGTATACCTATGGGACTTAAAGCGGTGTACCTATAACTATATTGGTGGAAACTCTGTAGCAAGGATCAATGCGGGCCCCTCGCTGGAGTACTTTTGCATGAACCTGATCGAATATTTTGAGATATACAGCTTTGAAAAGTAATGTTTATCCAAGCCGGAGTTCAGTGTTCAGTGCCGGCGGCTGCTGAGGAAGGGCTTCAGGCACAGATATATATATATATATATATATATATATATATATATCTTACTCATAAACTAACAAACAATGACGTTATTAAGTTATTGCCCAGTCAATGTTTTTGAGATGTATGGCAGAAATGCTTTTGGAAATGTCGAGTGGTGGGGGCAAGGATTCTTCGCTCCGAACTGGGCGGAGCGACGGCTGTAAATTAGGACAAGGGGTGCTGCGAAATGAAGACAAGACTGTGGGGATCGTCACTTTTCGGCCAATCATACGCTGTAAATCAGAGCAAGCTAGACGCACCCCTGCTCTCACGAAACGGTTTCCCTGGAGCTAGACAATGGTGCCAAAACTGAACTTCGAATTCCGCTGTTTAACACATATTTTACAGTTGTGCACCACATTGCTCGAACTTCCGCAGTTTGTTATATACACTTTTTTTATATATAAAAACTATGCTGCTATTTTATTGCGAGAGTTGTAATTTGGAGGTAAATTGTAGAGTCGTGTTATGACTCCACTGAACGTGTGATAGCCTTGGGAGTGATTCAGAAGCATAATTAATTTGTTTTTAATATCATCTTGTGTAAAGTTAAAAATAACAGATAATTATGTAATATTTTCAACTTAGTAAGACAAGCCTTATAAATTATGAGAAAAAAACTAGAGTTAAACAATTTCTTAATAGCAAGGTCACAATTAAAACTTAACGATAAATACAAAACAGTAAGAGTAGCAGTTCTTACAAGCGAGAATTCAATGAAAGTAATAGGTACAATTTCCGGACAATGTAAAGTTGGAAATGCGCTGTTTTATTTTTGTGCTAATGATAAGATTTGAACAGTCTTTAAGAGGCGTTATTTTCTTACCGTATGCAAAAAATATTTGAACCAGCGACACGAGTTGTTGGTTACAAATCGAAGGATTTCATTTTGCTTCCAGACACCACAATAATTTTTTTTATTTAACTACATATCATAAATATGGTTTTTTTGTATGTATGTGCAGGAAGTTACTTAACGACATGCCTCATGAAACACATATTAAAGCTAGAAAACCAAAATATTAAAAGTAATAAAGTTTATTAATAAAATATGACTCTAATGTTTATACTTTTTGAACACGCAAGCAAATGAGACAGACAAGTGCGAGCAGCATCTACAAGTGCACTTATCCCAATTCGTGCACGTTCGTAATGAGTATGTGTGTTTCGGGATCTAACGTAAGCGTTCACTCGTTTCTTTTTCTTCTGCCCTATTTATTACGTCAGTAGCCTGGAAAGTAGTAAAATGTTTACAACTAAAACTTAAATTTACAAAGGCGTAGTCGTACGTCCGTTTTTGTTGTACCCCGTTGCATTATTTTCAGTCAACTGGTATGCGATAATAAAGCTACGTTTATTGAAGCTTGCCGTATACGACTTATTCATCACAGGGACAACGAAAAAAAATTCATTTGTAACGACAAACTTAAAGTCATCATAGCCCTCCCGATTTCAAAAGTCACCAAACCGCCATCGTTTGAGAGCTCCTATGTGACGTTTATAATTTACATAATGTCATGGAGTTTGTAATATGCGCGATGTCTTGAAAGTAATCGACAGGCATAGTCTTGGTGCGTGTTCTGCTCGCAGATGAGCAGGTTGGACGCACGTTTACTAGTTGAGTAAAATACCTGGATCTCACACACACTGCAACAAATTTTAGCGCCAGGTAGCGGGCCCTTTAATGCATGTTGCGAGAGTTCACTACACCATACTGCAAAATGTATCACTATAATAATGCCAGTGGTCATGTCTGTGTTTACATATTTAAAAGAAAACATACCAAATAAAGTGTACATTTTCCTTTTAAGTATTATGTTTGTAATAACTCTTCGGCTCACTATATTAGAAAAGTTGGTGCAACTTTTGTCANCATTTTCCTTTTAAGTATTATGTTTGTAATAACTCTTCGGCTCACTATATTAGAAAAGTTGGTGCAACTTTTGTCACCAGGTCTAAATTGAATATTTCAAGTAGGCTAATATTTCTTATTTTATAAAAGTTCTAAATAAATTATTAAAATTCAATTTTATTTTTATGAAGAACCTTATCTTGAAATTGTGAGGCATATTTAACAGTGTGCGCCACAGGCATCGGTTTTCAAAATGAAGTTTTATGTCCCCTCGAACAATCGATGTCGTCAGCTATGGATTTTTAAACTACTTTTACTGTTGCCTTTAAAACTTTTATGGAGGTAGAGGGGCACGTCCATGCCGCAGATGATTCGAACCAGGAAAACCTTCGCACTGTAAGCTTGCGCTGTCATAAATTTAGAAATGTGAATTGCCCCTAACAACGCGCGAGGCTGCCATAAGAGGAGGTTTGTCTCCACCGGGCCCTGCCTGCTTCCTCCTCTNGCCAGAAGAGGAGGTTTGTCTCCACCGGACCCTGCCTGCTTCCTCCTCTCTACCGTCGCTCGTCGCGGGTGAGCTCGTGGCTGGATGGTCGGCCGCGTGTCGCGACCGAGCCCGACGACGCGCGTCGCCCTACTTACGAAGGCGTCGACGCAGTTACCTCTGCTGTCGCAGCCGGGTCGTCCACCGCTTACTTCGGCTCGGCGCGAGCTCAGGCCGGTACGTCTCCTATCTCCGTACAATTAAAGGTTGTTCACGATAAAGTGAGCAATTTTGAATTCAACCTTTAAAAAATGTCACTGTCCCTACCTGCTCATATTTGAATGGACTTATGACCGGCATTCGTCCAATAAAGTTGGTAACGATGAAAGGAAAGTAGTTCCATGTTTTAACGCTGAATGAAAAGTGTTACGATAATATTTCTGAATACTGTAGTTATTACTCCTAATTGCTGTTTTTTATGCATATAATTGTAAAATAGCGTATATTTGTAAAATGTTTATTTTTCCAATGATTTTACAGTTTCATTTGACTGACGTTTACCGTGAACAGCCTTTACAATACCACAGCGTGAGAATGCACAATTCATGTGTGTGGAAAATGCAACACCTTGAAGAAAACATTGCGCCCCCAGTTAATAACTGTCGTAAGTAAAATATCACGGTTGTTAGAGAAACGAATGGTATATTAAGTCAGTAAATAATTACAATTAAATACGAAACGTATACAATATTAGGTTATCGGTGAAAACGGGAGTTTTTACACAATTGTGTCGATAACAAAGTAAAAAAAAAACATATTAATAAGATTTACGGCACTCTTTTACTAGAGGGGGAAAATGAAAACGAGACGAAAATCACAGAAAATGGAAAGCAGGGTATAAGAATTTGAGCACGACAGCGCTTGCCTAGATGTAGCAGCGACCACTGAACTTACGTGTGAAAACGCATAGAGAACTGTTGAGGAGCAAGACAGCATTGTTGTTCATCGTCAGTGAGCTGTACACGTTCCTACTGGAGTCAGCATACCTCGTCGACGTGAAAGAGCACCTTTCAAGAACGTTACGGAGTTTTAACGAGCCCGAATGATTGGCTGGCGTGGATGAGGAATCGCATCCATACGGAGCACAATGCCACGATAGCGATACAAGTGTGGAAGCAGTGGATTGATATACGTTTGTTTGCAATCAGGCGGCACAGAGTACTACAGCCGTGTCCCAAATAGCCNTACGGAGCACAATGCCACGATAGCGATACAAGTGTGGAAGCAGTGGATTGATATACGTTTGTTTGCAATCAGGCGGCACAGAGTACTACAGCCGTGTCCCAAATAGCCAAAACATCGACACTCGCACTCAGAAGTGACGTCAGAGTGTGCCGATCGACATAACAGAGTGCACGAGTTCTAGTAGCGAGGGTCATGAATGCTCACTGCAGGGATTGTTCTGCATAAATAGTCACCAGAAATGTCTTGGTCCAATGAATGATAATTTGAGTGTGTATTAAATGGCAGCCCAGGCGGTCAACCAGCAGCGCGGATACTGTGCAGGTCTCGACAAGTCGAAGGGCAGCCACAGAACACTAGCCAAGAGAGACGCGTCAGGCTCCAGGATGGCAGACCAGCCGAGTTACACATGTACTTCCCTTTACCAGAGGAATTCAGTTATACAGTACAAGGTAACAATTTTCCTCGNGTACACATGTACTTATTTGAATATGTACCATTTAGAGTACCAGAACTGTAAGCACATACGAAACACACATATAAATCATTAGTCGTGCAAGGGAAATTACACTGTTCTGTGCTGAAGCAAACATCTTTTTTAAAAAAATTATTAAAAAAGCAAATAGTTATACACATTTACCAACAAATGCACACTGTGTGAGCATCGAGCGCTGTACGTTATGTTAGACGAAAAAATATATATTATGAAATGTGGGAACGATATGGACAACACAGCTACACACTGTTGCAAACTGATATAAAAATAAAATGTAAAGGAAAATAGTTATAAGCACTTACCAACCATCGCAATCATATATTACATAACCATGCTCATTTACAAGAGGAACTCACGTATGCAGTACAAGGTAACAATTTATCAAGCTGCAAATATTAGCATTTTTCTTTAAAATATCTCTTCGAATAAACTGGTGTTGGTAGAGTATATCACTTCTGTCCAACCTACTCACTTTTAGGTATATAAAAAAAGCAGTTCGTTACACCACACATCGCTCAGAACCTCTTTCTTTCGTCAAAATGGCATAGTGAAAATGATGGGATGCTGTTCTAGTTGTCAAAACATTTTATTAGCTATTATGGCATATGCAGAGATTAAATCACTTGCAGCACTCGACAAAGATACCGAGCTTGCATACCTGCCTAAAGAATTCCTTCTCGCATATGCAGAACACGAAATAAAATCCGTCTACAAACAACCATCTGTATCCCTGCAACAGGACGAAGAGATTCTTGTCTGTCCCCCATACCTAAAGTGTTTTCAAGGTAGTGCTACCATTACAGACACACCACCTTCCAGGAGCTGGTGTAAGACACGTCGTGAGCGAGCAGCAGCAGCAGTAAAAGAAAAACAAGGTACCTCCAACACTGAAACATGAACGAGTGTAAAGAAGTTGAGAGGCCAAATTGTCAACTTCGCAGGCTACACAGCGATCGGCCTGATAAGGTAACGTATTTCAGTAGAACTGATGTCTGCACCACACAGTCAGCAACCATCTACTGAGGCAGCCCGAAGTGGGCACCGCAAACTAACATGCAGTGTGAACAGTATACAAGCGAGCATAATTTAAAAACGGATGTAATTTCGTCACCGAGTGTAGTGATGGAAAGCAGATCATTACGACCACATTCATCTACTACGATTGTGTACTCTGCTACAATATAAATACTGAATCAATGGTTGAAGACTTACCACCTGTAACACCGTCGGCATCGTCAAGAGCAAGGAGCCCTGAAGAGTCGCTACAAGCGTTACAGTACCAATGTTATTATTGTGGGAATACGTTTAGTAAAAGTTGTAATGCACGTCGACATGAAAGTAGCCATTGCATGTTCCGCCTAGTATACAAGATGTTTCACTGTGATGACTGCGATGCTGTGTTTACCTGCAGTGATGTCCTGTATAAATATAACAATAAGTGCAAAGGCAATGTTTGCCGTTCATCGGGAAGCATGCGCATGTATTGTGGCAAGACATTCGCTAACAGCAACAGTGCCAAATGTCATGAAGATACTAACTGCTCATTTACCATCGTCTAAATGACTTTACCCATCTGATAACTCCTGTGCAGTATATACGTCTTGAATGCTCACAGCAGGAATTGTTCTGCAGAAATAGTCACCAGAAATGTTTGCTCCAATGAAGAAAAATTTGAGCGTGTGTCAAATATTATTATGTATTCTTATTATGTCAAATCTGTAAATAAAGGTAAAGTGCATAAATTATGTATATGTTATTCATTTATCTTAACCCATGCTAATATTATGTCCATCTCCATCACTAGAAAAAATTATCAGATTTTGTCCAAGTCTGAAAGGGAATTAATATTTTTTGTATAGTGTCAAGAATAGAACTCAGGTTCCTACCGGCGGTTGCTTGAGCAATACACACAGATGCTCTCGCCAACTTCGCTTCTCCAGTCGACCACTAATGTGCACGACCATCGTCAGCTAGGGTCGCTGTGGTCTTTGGCCATCCTCGTTTCCCCTGTAATCTGTCAGGGGGGAACGCCAACATCGTTTGCATTACCGATGGCTGTTGCTAGGAGCACTCGTGTCGACACACATGACCAAATTCCTATATGCAGCATGCAGAACACTCACCCATGCATGCAGTACTCAGTCAAGTAGCTCAAAAAATGCCAGACGCTCGAAGTGTCGATCCAACCGCTAATTAGGGCTGCAGTTTGATGGTGCCAATAGCACAGGGGAACCACAGTGGCATGGTTCAACTAAGAGGGATAACGGTCACAGTAAACACCGTCAGACTAACACGAGGGTTGGGGTAACCTCGTGCAAAATATAAAACCGTCCCATACATGAAAAAAATTAATTCACATGATAATAAATAATAAAGGCTAAACATAGACGAAATTACGCTGCGAGCATGATGTCGTATCGAACCTCTATCATAAATAAATAATACCTTATAGTTCNAACCGCTAATTAGGGCTGCAGTTTGATGGTGCCAATAGCACAGGGGAACCACAGTGGCATGGTTCAACTAAGAGGGCTAACGGTCACAGTAAACACCGTCAGACTAACACGAGGGTTGGGGTAACCTCGTGCAAAATATAAAACCGTCCCATACATGAAAAAAATTAATTCACATGATAATAAATAATAAAGGCTTAACATAGACGAAATTACGCTGCGAGCATGATGTCGTATCGAACCTCTATCATAAATAAATAATACCTTATAGTTCNAAACATAGACGAAATTACGCTGCGAGCATGATGTCGTATCGAACCTCTATCATAAATAAATAATACCTTATAGTTCCACAGTCTGTAATAGCTATATCAGTGTTCCTATTGCGACGAGAACTTTAGTAAACAGTTGGAATACCCGTCAATGGGAAAAAAACTTACGTTCATATGGACCAACCTCAAAAAAATTCTACAATATGTCAAGTGCAGTACACTATTTACCAGCAGTGATAATTTGAAGATGCGTGACATGACCTGTAAAGGTTGTGTTCCTTTGCTTGCCACTAAACATCATGTATTTAAACCAGTGGTCATGCAAGAGACGACACTGCCCAATATTGATGATTAGATATAAAAAATGCAAAGGAAAATAGTTACAGACCTACCAATCGATGAATATTGCGCGAGAAACGAACGCTGTGCATTATGTTAGACCGAAAAAAAATTTTCATCGCGAAGTACTGATGCCAAAAGACATAAAAAAAAGAAAATATTTATAGTCGCCTACCAACCAACACGTATTACACAAGTGACGAGCACTGTACATCGCATCAGTCGTTCCTAGACAAGACCATGAATCCGAAAACTGATGTGGTAGCCTTAGTTAGTACAACAGAATAGCAAAAGATTTTCCCCGCGTACATCCTCCGACCCAGCTACGCTACAGTAGAGAGGCACACGAATTACACTACCAACCAACGCATAATGTACGAGCATCGAGCAACATACGTCCCATTAGACTAAAATAAAAAATGATAAAGTCGAGAAGCAGGGGGAGAGACAAGATCGACACTGCAAAATACCGATACAAATCGCACCCACCCTGTCCGACATTGTGTGATCAACTAATATCTCGAGAATCTGAAAGGTAGTCAGGTGTT
Source organism: Clitarchus hookeri (assembly GCA_002778355.1). Classification (NCBI taxonomy): domain Eukaryota; kingdom Metazoa; phylum Arthropoda; class Insecta; order Phasmatodea; family Phasmatidae; genus Clitarchus; species Clitarchus hookeri. The sequence goes on along the minus strand of NQII01000066.1, from coordinate 561,304 downwards.
CGACCGATGGTGTAGGGGCTGCGCAGGTCTCAACGAGTCGAAGGGACGGTATATACACTAGTCGAAAGTCGAGTCAGGCTCCAGGGTGACAGATCAACCGAGTCACACATGCACTTCCCATAACGAGAGGAATTCAGTTATACAAGGCTAGGCAAAAATGTTATTTCGTTTAAAATACTATATATAAGTACATATTTTTAAGGGCGAATAAAAACATGCTAAAACCCTGAATGAAACCATTTGCCCCTGCTCGAAATCAGCAAGGAGAATTTATGCAACAACTGTATATGTGAGGTCATCGGCAACAGCCGCTGCTGCCGCTGTGAGGACGGCTACACTGGCCCCTACTGCCAGGAGATCAACAAGTGCGAGAGTGCACGCTGCCGGTATTTTTAAGGATGAAGAAAAAACACGCGAACACTCTGAGAAAACCCATTTTCCCCTGCTCGCAATACCAGGAACCATGATTTCTTACGACTTTCGTGACATTTGAATATTATTTAGGATGGCATCTGTGATAGGGATGAGGGAGGAAAACCTATATTTTGTTACTAAAACAACCATGGGAACACTCTGAGAAAATCCATTTGCCTCACTTACAACAGCAGGAATCATAACAAGCAACCTTGACCTTGGATAATGTCATGTGACCTTGACCCTAACCTTAAATGGTATGAAGTCATGCGGCCGCGACCTTGACTTTTGGCTACCATCTCGAACAAAATCTACAGCTTAAAACTAAACAAAGTATCACAATTTTTTTTAGAAAATTTTAAAATCGCAGAAAAAATCATACGAAGTTGGCGACTGAAGACGATGGCATGCCTCAGTCTTCAGCATCGCCACTACGTGTTAGGCTTTGAACTGATGTGTAGTGAGTGATCTTATAGTACCGCATGTACATATGGGACTTTAAGCGGTGACACTATCATTTTATTGGTGGGAAGACTGTAGCAAAGTTCAATGCAGAGTCCTCGAGTATTTTCGTATGAATCTGAAAAGTCAGTTTTTAGCTATGTTGGAGTGTTCCAAAATGTCGTTTCCAATGCCCTGAAAGTATTCAGTAAGCATCGTTCTGAGTGTTTGTTCCTTTCGTATAGCAGCGTGTTCGACGCACGTTTAATAGTTTCGTGGGAAAACGTGTATTTCAAACACACTGCAACGCTGTTCAAGCGACAGGTAGGCGAGCCCCTTAAGCAAATATGTGACGACAACAGCGTGCGACAGAACGCGTCAAAGAAAGTTAGAATCGTACGACTAGGCTCTGCAATCGACACACCACCAGCCTGAGCGCCGTGACCAGCGACCTATGGGTGTGCTATTGCAGGAAGTTACGTGGCATTGTGTTGGGCGGCATTGTAGGAGTGATGAATAGAAGCTCATTAATAACGCTAACCGCCCGGCGGAGCTCCGGGGTCGCTGCGCGGAACCGCACTTCCCGGCGAACCCGAGACCTACATAGTACATACTATCCTCAACATCCCCTGGGCGCCCGGCGAGGGAACCCAGCTTGCCGAGGCGGCAGCAATGTCAAACCAGCCTTGCCAATGCAAGAATCAATGCTTTTCTTGAAAGAGAGGCAAACCTCGGAAGTGATGGCCGCTCAGGAGTTCGTATAACTCACGAGCAGTGAGGTGCCCGACTAGCGGAGGTCAAGACACACCCATATTCAGCACTGAGACGGCAGGCAAGAAGAGAGGTTCGAAAATAGCGCGTTGTGAAACACATAGGTGGGATAGCTGCAGTAGTGTGCAGTGAGAAACTCGTGCCATAATTTCAAGCTGCAATGTGAAGGACCGTAAAGCCCGCGTGCCACGGTGGAAGTTTCCTTACAAGATACCGCGCAAGTTTGCATGAGCGCTGGTGCAGTGCCTCCTTTTCCCGTAGTGGAGTCATGTCGCGCACACATTTTGTGCTATATACGATACGCACGGACATACCCCACTGCAAGGATTAGTTGCACGCCGCAGCGAACCGAGCCAAGGTTAGCTGCCTTCTACAGTCACATAAACAACAGGGATAATTGCGCAGCAGGAACTTAGTCATCACAAGAGCAACGAGAAAACAGAACATGTAATCAAAACAAATGTACTAGGACAGCATACGCAGACACATGCAAACAATTGAAGACAGCACACATGAAGACAGGAGGCTTCCTTTGACAACAGTTGCTATGTTTCGAGAACTGGAATCTGCTCCAGTCTTCACGTACACATACATACGGGCCGAGGTACAGTAACAGACCGATTGTAAACACTCGACATTTCATTCTGCGTTACATCTGTGGTTTGGTGGAGTTTCTGGTCTGAAGGCCTCACCTCCGTCCCTGAGAGGTCTGGGAGGTCTGTATGCCAACGGCACATAGTGATCCTCGGGCGGTCAACCAACCAAGTATTGACCATACTCGACACTGCTTAATTGCGGCGATCAGGCCACCCAGTTTGTCAACGCGGTATGGCTGTTGGCGTCTGTTAACATTAGAAAAACAAGGGATTTTTTATAAATGGCCTTCAGTCTCCTATCGCAGACAATGAGAATCAAGCACTGTCTAGACTGACCAAACGCAGCCAGAAGTGAATGTTATTGACTGCTGTCTTCCTGCGACGGTCATTGGTTANGCACTGTCTAGACTGACCAAACGCAGCCAGAAGTGAATGTTATTGACTGCTGTCTTCCTGCGACGGTCATTGGTTAGTTACTGTTCAATTTTTATATATGTTTAAAATCAGTTTCTTTTTCAAGTATAGGTAACCATACTTTTTCAATTATAAGCTTTGCTGACTAAATAACTTTTTTCCCTGACAATATGATTAATGCTGATTCTGTGAATTTACTTTTAATTGGTTTGCTTCTAGAATACGTTCAGTACTAACCTTTTCCTCCAGTATTCTACAAAACGTTTTTTCCAATACATGTCCGGCAAGTTTGGATTTTTNGCACTGTCTAGACTGACCAAACGCAGCCAGAAGTGAATGTTATTGACTGCTGTCTTCCTGCGACGGTCATTGGTTAACTACTGTTCAATTTTTATATATGTTTAAAATCAGTTTCTTTTCAAGTATAGGTAACCATACTTTTTCAATTATAAGCTTTGCTGACTAAATAACTTTTTTCCCTGACAATATGATTAATGCTGATTCTGTGAATTTACTTTTAATTGGTTTGCTTCTAGAATAAGTTCAGTACTAACCTTTTCCTCCAGTATTCTACAAAACGTTTTTTCCAATACATGTCCGGCAAGTTTGGATTTTTTAGTTTCACTTTTCTTAGTGTTACTGTGTGTGTCCTGTGATGTATGTGAAGATGGGTCTTTCAGCATCTCCAATTTACATACTTCCACATCCCCAATTAATCTAATAAGCCCAGTTTCGAGTCTGAATTTTTTCTATGGCTGGTTAGAAATTGGCAGCCATAATTTTTACGGTAGACTGTGATTGGAAAGTCCATATTTGTTGTCAAACAGTTTTTTTTTCTGAGAGAGATTATGGACATACAGAATAACCAATGTTAGTAATGGGTTTTCTGTCTTTTTTTTTTTGTTACCGAAGAGGTATATGTTTGGTTTAATGTACTGTTTCATGGTGTCAACAGTGCAGCCATTCGCTAGAAGTTGTTACTTTAAGCGATTTTGTTCATAGGTTTTTTGATTTTTTCCCCTTTGCAGGTTATTTGAATCCTGTTATTTAAAATATTTATTATACCAGTTTTTGTGCCTGCTGAGGGTAAGAGGTTTTTATTTTGTTTTGTGGCCGTGTTTTGTATGATATTCTGGTTTTATGCGACGTACAACAAAGCCCTGCAATGAATGGGGCATCTCCGAAATTCTATCACGATACATGAGACCACACATTAACCTCACATCACTATTTTTTTTGCATAGTCGAAGTTAACTCCCCTCCTACCTCCTCACCGATCGGACGATCAGTTAGGAACACAGCCAACTTCCCATTGTTGGGCAAATTTTATTTGACGGGTTGTCCTGTGGCCTCGCTAAATTTCAGAGACGGCAAGAGAAGGGTGACAAACCGGTCACGTACCGTACTTTTTATTTCATTGGGCTTATTAACATCCGTTTTTTATTCCGGAAAACTGTTATCAAAAGGGATGAGAGAGTCGGGGAATACCGAGTTTAAGGGTAATTCGCATAACATTTTTTTTAACGCTTAAAGGTCATGTCTGGATATATGAAAGCATCGCTACGGGCCCTCCCAAGGCAGCGATATGCATCCCAGGGGAGCTCAATTTCTCTCAAAGTAGGCCTATATATGCAACAATAGGATATTATCCACTTTATTTAAGCTAATAGATTAAACTACATATGCCACTTTTTACTTTAATCCTTGTCCTTACATAAAGAATGCAGGAAAACCGTGTGAATAAATTTTTCAAACTATTTTTACATTGAATATATTTACCAGGATAACAGTAAAAAATTGTTGCTATGGATATAAGATTTTTTTTTTTTTACGCCTGGAGACAAAGTTGCATTCCCAGGCCATTAATTTACTGAGATATGGGTAGACGCGCGAACAATAGTTTTACAGACAATGATTTACTAGGAAGTTCCCTCAACTAAATAAAATAGCATCTAAAAACTTTGCTCGCATCTATGACTTACCCAGGGTTCGAGCCCGGAACTTTGTAGTGTGAATGTTACGCCCCAAACTACTACCTTCCCCCACCATCTCACCATCACGCAACAAGCTGCTTCCAGACACCAGGCGGGAGCCTACCGTTCTAGGCAGACCGAACTTAACGGTTAAAAAAGTAACATATTTCAGATTACAATCCCGAAAACCGCCATCTGAATGTACCACTTCAGCGATCTCGATCATAAAAATCGCCGTAAGTCTTAATGCACTATTAAAATCGTCTAATATTTTTAGAGCCTATCAAAGCCCACCACAACACTTAAAATAAGATCAGACCCACGTCAGATATATATATATATATACTTTCGTAAAGACTAAAATAATTGCAAATTGCTAAATGACGTATACTTGAAGTAAGTTGAAGGGCGATTGGAAATGTACGACAAACTGAGCTGGAGACAGATCAGCAAGATATCAAACGAAACCCGCTGGAAGAGAGAATACTTCACATATGCGCCGGCACGTGTGAAGATNACTTCAGCGATCTCGATCATAAAAATCGCCGTAAGTCTTAATGCACTATTAAAATCGTCTAATATTTTTAGAGCCTGTCAAAGCCCACCACACTTAAAATAAAATCAGACCCACGTCAGATATATATATATACTTTCGTAAAGACTAAAATAATTGCAAATTGCTAAATGACGTATACTTGAAGTAAGTTGAAGGGCGATTGGAAATGTACGACAAACTGAGCTGGAAACAGATCAGCAAGATATCAAACGAAACCCGCTGGAAGAGAGAATACTAGTGTATACGCGGCCGTGCACACTTCTACGACGACACACATCGTGTATTTGCAGAGGATGAAGCTGCGAAGGCCGCTGGAAGAGAGAATACTTCACATATGCGCCGGCACGTGTGAAGATCGACGACACACATCGTGTATTTGCAGAGGATGGAGCTGCGAAACCCGCTGGAAGAGAGATATGAAGTGTATACGCGGCCGTGCACACTTCTAGCTGCTGTGTGTAGCAGTATTTGCAGAGGATGAAGCTGCGAAACCCGCTGGAAGAGAGAATACTTCACATATGCGCCGGCACGTGTGAAGATCGACGACACACATCGTGTATTTGCAGAGGATGGAGCTGCGAAACCCGCTGGAAGAGAGAATACTTCACATATGCGCCGGCACGTGTGAAGATCGACGACACACATCGTGTATTTGCAGAGGATGGAGCTGCGAAACCCGCTGGAAGAGAGAATACTTCACATATGCGCCGGCACGTGTGAAGATCGACGACACACATCGTGTATTTGCAGAGGATGGAGCTGCGAAACCCGCTGGAAGAGAGAATACTTCACATATGCGCCGGCACGTGTGAAGATCGACGACACACATCGTGTATTTGCAGAGGATGGAGCTGCGAAACCCGCTGGAAGAGAGAATACTTCACATATGCGCCGGCACGTGTGAAGATCGACGACACACATCGTGTATTTGCAGAGGATGGAGCTGCGAAACCCGCTGGAAGAGAGAATACTTCACATATGCGCCGGCACGTGTGAAGATCGACGACACACATCGTGTATTTGCAGAGGATGGAGCTGCGAAACCCGCTGGAAGAGAGAATACTTCACATATGCGCCGGCACGTGTGAAGATCGACGACACACATCGTGTATTTGCAGAGGATGGAGCTGCGAAACCCGCTGGAAGAGAGAATACTTCACATATGCGCCGGCACGTGTGAAGATCGACGACACACATCGTGTATTTGCAGAGGATGGAGCTGCGAAACCCGCTGGAAGAGAGAATACTTCACATATGCGCCGGCACGTGTGAAGATCGACGACACACATCGTGTATTTGCAGAGGATGGAGCTGCGAAACCCGCTGGAAGAGAGAATACTTCACATATGCGCCGGCACGTGTGAAGATCGACGACACACATCGTGTATTTGCAGAGGATGGAGCTGCGAAACCCGCTGGAAGAGAGAATACTTCACATATGCGCCGGCACGTGTGAAGATCGACGACACACATCGTGTATTTGCAGAGGATGGAGCTGCGAAACCCGCTGGAAGAGAGAATACTTCACATATGCGCCGGCACGTGTGAAGATCGACGACACACATCGTGTATTTGCAGAGGATGGAGCTGCGAAACCCGCTGGAAGAGAGAATACTTCACATATGCGCCGGCACGTGTGAAGATCGACGACACACATCGTGTATTTGCAGAGGATGGAGCTGCGAAGGCCGCTGGAAGAGAGAATACTTCACATATGCGCCGGCACGTGTGAAGATCGACGACACACATCGTGTATTTGCAGAGGATGAAGCTGCGAAGGCCGATGGACACCACGGTGAAATCGTCACTGAACTAAAACTTTTCTAGTAACTTTCATTGCTGCAAGAGAGAAGAAAGTAAAACGCCCAACTCTTGCACTTCGGATTCATTAATCTTGTACCATAATTTTCAAAAATTTTATCAAAAAGAATGTTCACAATTTTCTTAGCAATCTAGACTACTTTATAGAGCTACAGGTGACGTGATGTCAAAGTTCGAGTCTACGGCACTCACTTATACATATATGGCCCTGCAGCATCTTAAATATTCGTACATTAAACAACCTGGCTACATTTCTGGACTGCATGAGAAACAATGGAAAGTACAGATGTGTAGTTTCTAAAAAAACGTGAACGCAAGTCTTTAATAATTATTTTTGTCGCCTGCCTTGCTCAATTTTCGCCGCCGTGGATGCAGTTATTTAGAGGGAACAGAAGTGAGCTTTGCCCTTTTCTTCTCGCAAATTTCGTTACGCATTTTGCAACAGTGCTAACTATAGTAAATTTCATTAAGTTGCAATTTGCAGTCAAGTTACATTTAATATTAATATAATTACTCTTACCTAGCCCTCTCTCTTCTTTTTTTCTTCCAAACCGAGCCACGATAACAAACTGGAAATGCCGACACGTTTCAAGTCTATTCTTTCCAAGAATGTGTGTATGATTACTTGACATGTTGGCAGCCTATCCCCAGAACCTTTATAGTACCAGTTGATGCAAATTTATTCTAATGAAAACCAATATGTTGAGAATAAAAAATTACGTAAGTTAGCAAGTTTAAGGTTACGAGTCAAAGTGAAACATTTATAAATATTAAACATTTCAAAAAAAAAAATTGGTTAAATACAGATAAAGTGAAACTAATAATAAATAATAAGGAAGTGGCAAGGCAAGATAACTTCCTCAAAACTAAAAAAAACAACACAGACAAAAAATCGCTAGATTACGACCGAAATGAAATCATCTCGTGCATTTCCGTTTTATGGACTGTGGCACTGCTATGTGCAAACAATTTTAATCACGTCGCCAAACAACTTACTGCCTGCAATATTAATTAAATGTAGTGTCGTGTGGTGAAGTGTTGCAAGGTAAGCTGGTGCTTGCTCACTGCTGTACATTCTCGGTGCACGCCAGTAACCGCCGTGCAGCCTAGGGAAACTGAATGCATTCCGACCAATCACAAGCGAGCAGCATGGGACCCATTACACGCATCCTGTGGCGTCACCTGGTGGAAGTGTGAACTAGCAAACAGCACGGTACAGCACACAGCCAACGCCAGCTTACCTTAGAACAGTTCACCAGACGCCACTGATTAAGCGGATGTTTTTTTGTTACTCACTTCTAAAACGAATTGTTTGATTTACAACATAATGTAATCACTTATCGTATGCCACGGTTTCCTGAAAACTAATACGATGTC
>NQII01000066.1:528656-552389 GCA_002778355.1 Clitarchus hookeri | reverse complement strand
CTATACCCAAACTAGATATTGAACAGAAAGTAGCCTTATACCCAAATTGCAGTACACACAAGAGAAGGGAACTACGAACTCAATTACGTCACAATTTCAATTATGCCAAAATTTGGCTACGTCAATACTGTGGCATAAATAAGAGTTCATAGCACAGCCGTTATGTCTGTACTGCTGTGTAAGGTCTAGCTAGTTGTGAATATGGATTCTATCACAATGTACTTCTTTTTTTTTTTTTTTTTAATAAAAAAGCTAGAAAAACCAAGAATTTATTCTGGTAATGGAAGGTTCCCCTTAACATTTCATATTTGGCACAAATTATTACTCACATTCTTCATTACTTTCCAAATGCAATAACAGTTACATATTACAAAATTTAGAAGATACTATAAGCCATACATATATAACAAAATTTAATAACCACATTCTTATACACGCAAGGAAAAACTTACAGCTGGCGTGTTCTAAACTCATCCATACACAATAACGTAACATACACTGGTGAAACTTTAACAAACATACCACTGAAATTACGATGGGCTATTAAACTACAGTGTTAGAAATTTCTGTAGATTTACGGAAACTTTTACGGAGATGTAGAGTTATGTTACGGAAAGGCACTCCGTAATGACGAATAACAGAAATGAGCTACGTAAATATAAAATACGCAAGCTCTTCGTATTATTATGGCTTCGGCTTTGACAGACGAACAGTGCATATGATACCTGAAGCGTATATAATCTCATCTTCACAATACTACTTGGTGTAAAATAGCAGTAGGTGAGTGGCAAACCACCGATGGAGTGCCAATTCTTTGATTCTTTTTCAAATACCGCTACCGGACAAAATATTTTTAACTTTTTATAGCAATTTTTATGCACAGTGAAACACCCGCATAACTAAAGTAAAACATATTTTTTGTTACCCTTTTTCATAACGAGCAGATAAAAAAAAACTTGCAAGTTTATGGGCACGTTCCGTGAATTTACGGAGAATTTTGAAAAATTTACGGAGAGGGCGTAACAGAAAAAAACTAAGAGTGCGTAATTTCAGGAAGATGTCTGGATAATTTGTAACCGGTAATTTCCGTAATTTTAAGGACAATTTTCCTAACAGTGTACCAACATTGCGATTACAAGGAATGTGTTTTCAATGTATTAATTACTGGGCTCGAATATTTGCCAAAATCTACATAGATGCATGCATACACATGCACGTTACAATATTAATTTATTTTATGCTATGTTAGTAATACCATGCCTAGGCAGATTACGGAATCGAATTGTATAAAATTGGTAAGCAAACTAACAAATAAATAAATAAATAAAATAAATAAATGCGGATTTGTTTAGTTTTGTTCTAAACCTATACAGATCGTTTCAAATTCAGGATAAAAGAGTAGACAAATTTGTATTTGCTGATATTTTTTTAAGAACAGAACATATTCTAACCGGCACAGATTTACAACATAAAATACACACCTCAAAACAGTTTTGAATGCACCACCGGGATTTCTGCATTACTAGGTTGTTCTATGACCAAAAGAAAGTATGGGGTGAAAATACCCACTGTCTGTACAGAATACCACGCGAGACGTGACGAATGTATTTACGTAATGCGCCTACTGCCCCAGCGAATAACCTTCATGTGCAATCAATTACACGTACTACGGAATTCTTTTGAGGCGTATGAAAATGAAAGATTTCAAGAAATTACCTAATATTGGATTTGCATGCAGTGTAGATTAGAGAATGTAAACGGTTGCATAATGTCGTTACACTGCCGAGTGGCAAAACAATATTCTAAGGAGATTTTTAAGGCGCATGGAAATTTGCGCCTCTAATCACGTCATGCCTTTCTTAAGGTTCACTACATTTATGCTCCTTGCTTCAGGTGGTGATGTCGAATGCTTTCGCTCAATGTATACCATTAGTAAGCGCCTGGCATGTAGAGGACGGAACAACGAGATTAATAGGCTGAACAGCTGAGGAAACGAGGATTGTCTGGTATGGAGGAAGAGCAAGGGAACAGCATTTCCGCCGTGTTTCGCACAAGGCGCTCTGTTCTGCACATCAGTTAAACTAGATTCACCTTTAAGCCGATCTAACCAGACAGACAGAGCGGACAAATCTATGCTTGTTCACATGTAAGCAGATTTTCTGTGTCGGCATTTTTGTACTTGTTCGGAAAGACCACGTTGGCTCATTAGTCATTAAAAATACCAATTTTCCGAAGTAAGTGATAAGCAACAAACTAGATATATATTTCTTTAAGTGTGTAAAATTTTCTTCTACACTTCCAAAAAAATATTACAGTTTAGCGCTAACTGTAGATTGATTTCCACTCTAAGATTACTTGATCAATTTTAAAGTAAAATTTACATTTGGATTCACATACTTTATTATACCAACCACCGCGTATTGCACAAGCGACGAGCACTGTACATCGCATCAGTCGGTGCTAGACAAGACCATGCGTCTGAAAATTGACGTGGTAGCCTTGGTTAGTACAACAGAATAGCAAACGATTTTCCACATGTACACCCTCCAACCGAGCTACTCTACAGTACAGAGGCACTACCAACCAACGCATAATGCGCGATCATCGAGCAACGTACATCGCATTAGGCTAAAATAAAATACTATGGCAGAGTCGAGAAGCAGGAGGAGCGACAAGGCCGGCACTGCTACATTCCGATGAAAACAGATATAAAAATAAAAAGTACAGGAAACTATAAGCACTTACCAGCCAGCGCTATTGCACAATCATAGAGCATTGTACGTCGTGTTAGATGACGCTAATCAAGACCAGACCGTCCTGGTTAGTACAACAGAATAGAGAACGACTTCCTTACGAACCGATTGAAACTAAACCATTACATTCAAATTACAGAGAGAAATTGAACCACATACAATTTGTTAACTGGAGGAAACATACATTTATTTCAACGGCATCTGAAAGTACGTGCAAAGAGAAATTCTGTGCGTTTCTACCCGTCATTTTCCAACATTAGCAGGACCCCTTAAACTAACCTTGGACACTTGGTGAATAAGCGGCTCGTTTTCACCCGCGCATGCGCAGTAGCTAGTCACGACTGTCCACAGACGCTTGTATAGCTCCATTCAAGGATACTTCAGACTTTCCTGGAGCCCTGCTAAAGTTATAATTCCAGGATGTTTCTCCGCATCACGCAAGCAAAGCTTAGAAAATTACACCATTCGGCCAACGCACCACATTCGTGCGCACTCAGTGCAATAATATTTTGCATTAGAACTCTTTCTTACTAAATATTGCCAACACACCTATTTTTTTCTTTGTCTTTATTCGTATTAGTTACAAATGAAATATTATAATTTATAATCAAAACATAACTAACATTTTAATTTAACCATAAATAAGGTAATTCTATGTTAACACAAGTATAAAACGCTTGTTATTTATGTCATATTTAGTAAACAACCAAACACGTCGTACATGGGGTGTTTTTTCAAAAGTTTGATTCAAAAAGTGTGAAGAAACCGCGAATAGATTACAGTGTGAATAGGGCTTTGCTGGCTGGACGGCCCGGCCGCTACAGAGCGCGATGCACGAGTCGAGCTCCGGTCCGACCCTCGTAGTTTCCTTTTGGCCGCCCGGGGGAAAATAAGGTCGAGCCGGTTTGTTCGCACTTCAATAAATAAGTTCACTAAACCTCTTGCACTCTATGTGGTTACCTCACCAAGTCTGGCTTTCCATCTACATTTGTAATGAATTATGTTAACATAATTTCGATATCATTTGTTAAGTATTCTGAGAATAAAGTTCAATTTTAGAGTTTTTTTTTATGTTGGTTCAAAGTTATTGTAAAGTACAGCCTAAGCCAGTTACCTTTAATTTACAATACTACTTGGAAGTTCATGCTGGATTTGTTTATACGTATTTCCACCTACTTCATATAGCTATGAGCTATCGACATATAATGAAGTTGTCAATAAATAAATCACGAACAATTTTAACCCAACAAAGCAATATTGCACAGTAACTGCAGACTGGTTACCCCAGACCAACACCTGTGGCCTGATACAAAGCCGTGCTACTGTGCCACTTCCAAGTCGTGATTTCTTAACCAGTTTTCTGATGGCTTGATATAGTTTGCAACCCTGCTTTACTGATGCGTAGTGCGTGCTATTCCGCTGCGTTACGCATAGCTCGCATTAACCTCGAACTAATGCACAACTCCTTTGTCGTTAACAATCTTCCAAAAATTGTGATTGAAATGGTTTGCTATCCTACTTAATAGTATTCCTACTTGCCACTACCTCTGTGTATTTAAAAGACAGGAGTAAAAGTACAGAGACAACAGCTAATACAGACGTCTGTTTAACAAGTGTAAGGGTATAGGAGCGAAATGGTACTTGGGCTGAAAAGTACGTGTAATGTACGGAATCTCACAAGTTGAATTACACTTCTATAAATGAGCTAGCAAGGGTAAGATTGCAGTTTTTACTCACACAAAAGTAAAAACTGATGCAAAAAAAATGTTTTTGTTGTTTTAAATTATATTTCTATGTTCTAAACTGAAGTAAAAATAGATAATAAACTTCCAAAATGTTTTTGCGAAATTGTACGACTGGCTTCTATATGTACTTGCGAAAGGGAAATTTTCTTGTTGTGGCATTCCATCAACAAGTCAACGGAATTAATTTTCTACATTTTTCCAGTCATTATTATTGTTACTGTACAATATTCTTTAACACCTGAAAAACGAAAGCTGCAAGTCAATAGGACAGGTATTTTCTGCCGGCAGAGAACTAATCTTAGCTCACAAAGGTATGTATATAAGCGTTAGCACAGGCTATATTATTGCGTCACGCCACGCCTCAGTTATGTAATGCGAGCTGCGATAATATTCTAACTTGCAGTGCCGTAGGCGGTACCCGTGTCGTGCCAAGAACACGCTCAGACATGTCACTACTTTCCCTACCTCAAGTTGCAGCGTGTTAGCAGCCAACACGTCTCAAATGCACAGGCCGCCACCCACTTACCTCACACACACACACACACAGTTTATTGCTGTGCACGACAGAACAAGTAATTAATGAGATTTATTTTACAATCTGCGAATGCCTCGAGGTGACAGACGATAAATTCCACGTATCTACTGACTGGGGCATTTCACTAGGCGACAGTACGCTAACTACTGCATGAGAATAAAACCTGGGTGTGGCTAAGTCAGGGACACGATTGTGTACGTGAATACATGCACATTAGCGGGTAAAATTTTCTTTGGGATACGGGAATAAAATGAAAGTAACGAAATTTATACTTGGCTATTATTACTTAAATCTACAGATCTAGACAAGATATTTCGTTTGTCATCAAAATCAGCGTGCTAGCACATCGAAGTCAACAAGATATACTGCCGGGAAATTTTCGCCCACGCCTAAAACTGATGCGTCTCCGCGTGCCTCCACACAGGTGCCAATTCAAGGTCATTATCACATCTTCGTATAACATATTTCTATCTTTTCATTAGTCAATAAGTTAGGGTGTCGGAAAAGATCAAGCAAAAGAGGCACAAATACTGTACGAATATTTCAGTAAAACTCCTCTGCCTTGTGCGACTTCTTTCCTAGATTTCACTATTTAGTTTCGCACTGCACACAGTGAAGACTGCAACTAGCATCCTGAAAAGTGTTTAGAACAGCCTGCAGGAAACATGTCCTACGAAAAGAGACAATTATAATTAAAACGTGGGGGCAAGACATTAAAAATACCAGTTCGTGTTAACACAACCTCAACTCACACTAAAATACGTAGCCTATAAACGCCACTTAGCAAGTATTTCACATAATTACATCTGTCACCCGGGGGACTACAAAATAATGAAAAGAATACAATAGGTGAGTTGTTTATTATGTTAAACATGAGAAAATTGCACTTATAACTAAGTAGTATCAATTTTGTATCCAAACTCGTTCCATTCGTATTAACAGGAAACTGCAGACAGAATTTAACACCGATAAAAAATAATGCCTTGGGGGCTATCACGCGGACAGCGTATTGACTAAAGGACACGACATTTCAATAAAAACAGAAGTCTTCTATGAATTAACAGGTAACCGAACCCAGAACCGCCGTGTGGGAAGGAAGAGCCTTACAGTTTGTAAGTCCAGCGCCATCTGGCGTAACAGGGATTTTAGGGCAGTTTATTTTTAGCTGCGAAAAAGAAGAAGTACTCACATAATCTGCCGAAACTGTGGCTCAGTCGTTTCTTCAGCTTCTGCACTCGACTGAGGGCGCCTCCTTTCTTCTCCCGCATATTGACTCCTGCAACCAGAAGGAAACGAGAGCTGCACTTACGACAGATATGTCCTCATCAGACCGCAACAACATATACAGTATATATATGAAAGAAATAGCCACCCGCAAAGGGGTTACGGCGTATTACACGAAAGGTGCATACCACAGAGTGTACAATCTGTGTGAGCATTAGTGAAGAGAAAAAAAAAAGAAGCCACTGATGCGAAGACTGCAAAAGAATATTACTTTCACGAAAATTCACACCATATAACTATATTACATTTATGTTACCGCAAAAGTCAAATACAGGCTCTGACAAGTCTCAAAAGGCATAGTGTTTGTATATCGTCTACTTCTTCGCAGAACATACGAGACACGTATAGGAAATTGAAATTTACAAAAAAAAAAAAAACCAAGTCACCAATTTGAAATATAAAAAGTGCAGCCACGGTTTTCTAGTTTTCAATCTTCTTTTTTTATATCATGCAGACTAACTTCAAGAGTTATAAATAAAAAATCATAATATAGTTAAAAGATAATGTAATTTATTCTTACTAATATAAAATCATTTTGCTGTAAACAGTGGCGTGTGGTGAACTATTTGCAGGGTAAGCTGGCGTTAGCTGTGTGCTGTACCCTGTTGCTTGCTAGTTTACACTTCCACCAGTAGCACATTGCTCGGCAGGTGACGCCACAGGAAGCGTGTAATGGGTTCCTTGCTGCTCGCTTGTGAGTGGTCGGAATGCATTCAGTTTCCCTGGGCTTCACGGTGGTTACTGGCGTGCACCGAGAATGTACAGCAGTGAGCAAGCACCAGCTTACCTTGCAACACTTCACCACACGCCACTGGCTGTAAACTCTCAGTTCTATAGTCATTTTCTAATAATCAGTGTAACTGTGGCATTAGTTATTATTTTGAGCGTTGTACTTGATTAAATTGATAGTTACAGTTAGTTAAACTATAGTATGTTGTTACGAGTAAACAAGTGGTAGCTGAGCAAGTCTGAACTGATACTAAATCACAAATTAAGAAACGACCAATTCGAACACGGATGGAAACACTACCGTAGCTGCTAACACTGCTCATCGCACTACTCAGAACGAGGAACTGACCTTCCTACTTCGGGAGACAGGATTTCGACCGACTAGTGAGTTCAAAAGTTCCTATACGAGTGGAGGGCTTGAGAGCCCATTAGAGTGGAGCGAGGTGAGTATGGAGCAACACCGGAATGCAAGGGCGGGGAAACGGGATATCCCCGAGAAAACCCACCGACCAGCGGTATAGTCCGGCACGATTCCTACGTGCGAAAATTTTGGAGCGACCCTGCCGGTTCGCCTTAGTGGAAGGCGAGCGCTTTAACCGCCCCTTTCACAGTTCGGTAACGAGGAGGGTCACGAAGCGGAAATGTGTGTGAGCAGGAAGTCGACGAACTGTGCGAAGACTCGCGACGTGAAACCAGTGGACTGAAGTTGTGTCACGACTGTGTGGGAGTAATATCGCGGTGCTCCCAAGCGAGCGTCGGAGACTGCTACCAATACAGGAGATGCCACAGCAACATTTTAAAAATACGCCAAAAATATATATGAAGACATCCTAAAATACGACACAATGGCAAAACATAAATCAGGTAAAATACATACAAATTCATATAAAAAATAGGTGAAACTTATAAAAGGATAATTATTACACAATGAAAAATTCATTAAAAATATTACTAATAATTACAGTATTTTGTATACCACACTGTAAAAATATTTTGTGATTTTTACCAAGAAACTGTTATTTTACAAATGGTTGTAACAGTACAAAGGTTTCTCTTGTAAAACTACAAAGTCAGTGTTTGTAATATACCTCAAGAAATGTTTGTACTCTACTGACCCGTATCAAAGAGCTTTAGCAAAATGGCGAACATTCAACAACATAAAACCATATATGGCTGTTTGAATGTGCAAAAATATATGTATTACAAGTTTGAATAACGTAAAACACGTAAAACAACTCAAATAATCATAATAAAGCGACAATTTCAATAAAGCGTGACCATGTTACTCATGAACTGTTAGTAGATGAAAAAAGGGTCTCCAGGGCAAGGTCTGGGAGTTGAGGATATGCCGCCATCTTGGATCCACCATCCTGTTTCCGGCCACCATCTTATTTCCGTCCGCCATTTTGTTTTTCCACTTTATGCTCTATCATTCTGTTTTGTTTTTCATGCTCTATCATTCCGTATTGTATTGTCATACTCTCTCATTCCGTCTTGTATTGGCATGCTCTCTCATTCAGTCTTGGCTGTCTGTCATTCCATCTTGTTTCTTCATACTCTGTCATTCCATCTTCTCTCTATATCATTCCATCTTGCCTCTTTCCTTCCTCCCCCAGTTCTCTCTCTTGTCGCCTTCTTCAACTGCAATCTACATAGTTCTCTCGCCATCTGCTAGAGGTGTTGGTGTGTCCGCCATATTGTTTGCAGTAGTTTCTTCATCGCCTGCTAGGGGGCACCAGTATGTGTCCGCCATATTGTTTGCTGTGGTTCCTTCATCGCCTTCTAGGGGGTGTTGGTATATCCACCATCTTGTTTAGAGTAGTTTAATTTAAGTCGTCGAGCGACAACCACGAGTGCTGTTATTTATTTTTTCGCAGAGTTCAAAAAATCCTCAGGAGAGGTGTAGGCTCTAACTGCCAGACCTGATCGACAACATCCTTAACATTTGCTGGGATGGGCTGGAGCCAAATGTGGACACATTTAACTGCAACATGTAGACAAAGTAACTGGTTCAAAAAGTGTATGTGATTTAAAAAAAATTGTGTTTTTTTAGTGTATAATTAATTTTAAAATGTGTATTTTAAATTAATTTTTTTTGCAAAATATTAATTTTTTTGAGGGCGAAAACCGTTTCCTCTGTACACAGTAAGTAGTGCTACCATTTCTGATTTTTTACCATTGCTCATTTTTTGTTTTTGCCATGTATGTTATATTGCTGCATTTGTCTATTTAAAAAAAGTAGGCATATGCAAGATCATTTTTTATCTTGGATGCTTTCAAATGGTTTCTATTTCCTCGTAATTGCAAATACTGAGACTTTTAATTAGTCTTAGAAACCACATGGAGGGACTTTTTTTTCGTTTCTATATACAAACCCCAGCATATATTGATCATGATAACACACAAATACATATAAGTAAGAATATTATTTTCATTAAACTGATAAGAAAAATATTATTTCTAATCAAGACATAAACAAACTATAAATACTATTGCTGGGGAGAAGAAGAGTTGCTGTAAGAATAATACATACACATTTTTAAGAAAAAAAATACTATATAAATAAAAGTAAAATAAAAAAAAAAATATATATTTTTTTTTTTTTTTAAGAAAAAATACTCAACCGAAAAAACAGAATTTACTTACGACTATATGACAAAATTCTTATTGCATGTCTATGAATGCATGAAAAAAAAAAATTCTTATTGCTGGTCTAAATAAGTCTTACATAGTCAAAAAAACTTATATAAAAATTATTATTGCATGTCTATGACTATATGAAAAAAAATTATTATTGCCACGGATAACCAAAAAACTTACATTAAAAAATTATTACTACCCATTAGAATAATCACGATAAAATATTTATTCGTCCCCCCTCCACAGGATTTTTTGGGCGAAAAAATAAGTAACAACACTCCTCGTTGTCGCTCAGCGACTTAAAATACTGTAAACAAGATGGTGGACACATACCAGCACATCCTAGCAGGCGATGAAGGAACCACTGCAAACAATATGGCGGATACACACAAGCACCCCTAGCAGGCGGCGAGGGAAGTACATAGACGGCGAGCGAAGAAGGCGTGACAAGAGAGAGAACTGGGGAGAATGAAAATATACAATATCGAATGACAGAGCATGAAGAAACAAGATGGAATGGCAGACAACCAAGACGGGATGAGAGAGCATGAAAAATCAAGATGGAATAATAGAGCATGAAGTAGAAAAACAAAATGGCGGACGGAAACAAGATGGCTCAGGGAAACAATATGGCAGCCAGAAACAAGCTGGCGGATTCAAGATGGGGGCGGATCCTAGCCCCAGCCCTTGCCCTGGAAACACCTTTTTCCATCTACTACTGTTAATGTTCTACCTACACAGAACTCTTAAATAAGCTCTTAACACCTCCAAATCTCTTAAATCAACATAATTAAAAATAAAATAAATGTTTCCTTCGTAATCAATTACCTTCCTTAATACTTTGTTGAAACTTACAGTTATATTTAAAATTAAAATCAGTGTTAAGCTCGTTAAGTCAAGTTGGTCTTGTGGTTAAATGTGCGGGCTAATAATACACGTAGTGCTGGCAAAGAGGATTTTTTTTTTTCGTAAATTATATTTTAAAAAAATTTTTTATTATTCTTGTTATTAATTCAAAACATGTGTTTTCTAAAAAAAAAAAAAAAAATCTTATGTACCCTTCTCAATAATTTAAGTGTAATACAAGGCTATCATATGTAATATTACAAATATATGTTTTGTAAACTAAACCTTATTAAGAATATATGTTTTAATTGTACTTTAAACTATTTATAACCACTGATTAACATAATACATATTGTTTGGAAGTAAATGTATTAATTTCGTATCGAAATAAGGATTAAATGTATATTTTTTAGATTCTATGACAAAATTAATGTATGCTATTTACTCAACATTTCAGAATAGTTTACTGGTATACGTGTATAGTCGGTGCACGACTGGAAGAAACTTTTGAAAATCAACCTATGAAAAAACACCCTAGCCGTTAGCGACATGCATATAACATTACAAATAGCGGCGAGCGCGGATACAGTTATGCTGTGCTGTTAGGTTGCCAGCACAAAGAGAGGAAATAGTTCAGAAGTTTTAACGTAATTGTTAATTTATCGCTTACAAATGGGTGTCGAAAAGACTTGTATCTTATTATACCAATTATTAATGACGTGATGCTAACGTATTTGATTTCAACGTTTCTTGCATAGTCACATGATCACCCTCAAGGTGAAAGTAACGCGGCCATTTGCTTACTAACCTTCGTTCCTTGTGTTGTTGACACACGTGCCAGAGAATTTGTGTTATTATCTTGTTTAACCTATAATAATTCATTTATTTGTCTTATTTTACTAATATCCGCTCTTTATTATTTGGTTTATAATAACATATGATTTTAATTTGTGCTCACTTTCTCGTTGTACTGTTTTTATGTGTTTCGGGCACGTGTCTTTCCTTTGCCACTCTATTCTAACGTTGCAGTATTTGCACATAAAAATTGTTTTCACATTGTCGAAGACGTAGAATCCTTCACTCGCAAACTCTGCCGCCCTGTCGAAAACCGTCACAACCATTTCTAAATAACGTTTTACAATTGCGCGAAACATCCGACTCAGTGTACCACCACGCCATTTAAACGTCTGTAGCGATTTCGACCAATACTGATGATCTTGCCTTCGATGTACGGGAATTTATTGAAAGACACTAACAATCGATTGTAAATAGACAACTATTGATTCATCAAAATATTCGCATTTTGGGTTTATAGAATGAAATGTTTTTCGCTGGCATCGCATATTCTTTTGTGTGAAATTCTCAAGATTAAAAACTTTACGCTTGTGGAATATCCATTAATAATATATACATGACTTTTATAATGGGTACATGCATGTAAGAACATATGAACACACACACACACACAGTGGAATGTAAACATTGCCATGTGACTGTCACATGGCATTCATATGGCAATGTTTGTTAACCTTTGGCGGAAGAATACGAAATGAGCTTGAAAGTACAAATTTAGCAGGGCTTCAAGAAAGTCTCTTCCAGTCGTGAACCGACTATAGATACTTTCAAGAGTATTCTGTATCAAGGTATTGTTTACAGTAACTTTCCAAAAATTATTCTTACTATTTTCCTTTGTAAATTAAAAACCATTTTTTCCAGTTAGAAGAGTTTTCGCAAAATACATGCCGTAATAAACGACAGACAATGTTGTAATAGTAATAATAATATCGGACCATACCTTTTCTGATAAGTAAACAGCAAAATAGCCTACAGAGAACTCAGTTTTTTTCTACGTGTAGATAATATTTACACGCTTGTTCCAGGACATCATGTTGTCTACAGGATGAGGCCGAACAAACATCAGGTAATTGCTGAAGGGGGGAAAAAAAAAAACAATCCTTATCTACATATGACCGGAAATGTACAGAAACACTGTAAAACGTACAGAGACACTGTAATAAAAGCAACTGGAAGTGGGTTGTAAAGCAGAAAAAACAAGGGAGGCAAGAAAGATAAGATAACAGGGACGGATGGAGCCGTCAGTACGGAGATGGCAATGGCAGATATAATGAGAAATTTAATATTTATTAAATGCTGTACTACTTATTTTTCTGCGACTGCTATGCAGTAATATTTTGCTCTTATATAAAGAAAGTAACATGAGAATGAGAACTCATTTGTTAGGAATGCGTGTATGCTTATTTGCAGAAAACTAACTGAGCGTGCCCATAATTTTAACCTCAAGTGCGGCCTTTTTTTGCGTCCGTAACTAAAACTCTTGTATCATGAGCATCCACTACAGGAAAATTAGTTTTAGTACTTGTTTGGAAGTTGTGTATCTAGCAAGTAAATAAAGTAGGTCGCAAAACTTTTACAGTACTTGACTGAAAGGTAAACAGCATTGACTGACGTCACTTGACTTCTATCTTTTAGATACGACTTTTAAAATTTTAAGCTACCCCACTTATCCCTCGCTGTTCAAGCTTTCCTGGAAGTAAATCGTGACAAACGCACTGAAGCGCTTTGGAAAGATATGCAAAGATCATACATTTTCAGTGACTACATAATATAATTTTTTTCATGCGATTTGACGTATTGCCTGTAGGACTACGCCTGTTTTCATTTTATCATTGCAAGACGTATTTAATTATAAATTTAAAAACTTCCAATTTATTTTTTACCTAATTTTTTGCAACCTGGAAAACGAACTTTTGGAGGTAAAAAGAAGCTACATAAATGTGCGTCACAATCTGCTGAATAAAAAAAATGCCTAAAAAAAGGGTTTTGTCACAACACTGAATTTTTTATAAAGTAATGGCACCGTTGTTGCCTTAGCAGACACCTCCTGTTTTGTCTTGGAACGCAAAGGGGTCCGAATGTCCGGTTTTCAAACATCCTAAAGGGCGAGGTTTGCCCAGGCAGCCAAACAGAGTGTAGAGCTGCAGTCGTATATTTATAATTTTTAAACTGCTCAGTATTTTTGAGCGGTGGCTGCTTGCAAGTAGCATTTTATAAATCTTGCATGTCCGAATGCTAGTTTCTATTTTCTATTGTATACTATTTCTTTCTATACGAGTGTTTCACAGCCATTTTTAGGAATGAAACTTACGGTACAGGAAAATGATCGGGTCACCAATGAAAGTCCTGTATAGCTGAGTTGACGAAAAAAGTAAGATCACAAGCCAGTTAGTGGCTTGAGCCCTTACGCGTAAAGGCGGCCAGAAAATCGATGCTAGTACTTACGTCGTTCTTAACGCTCTAACGCTTCTAGTCCTCGGACACGCAAACTATATACAATTAGACAGCGCCCTTCAAGGGATTCCCTAATAAATTATTCTTGGTAAAATCGGCGTTTGCGCGTATACACGTCTCAGTAAATAAAT
Organism: Clitarchus hookeri; assembly: GCA_002778355.1. Taxonomy (NCBI): domain Eukaryota; kingdom Metazoa; phylum Arthropoda; class Insecta; order Phasmatodea; family Phasmatidae; genus Clitarchus; species Clitarchus hookeri. The sequence continues at coordinate 538,417 of NQII01000066.1, read as the reverse complement.
GGTATTAGAATACAAATTTTTTCCGGAAAAGGTAAAAAAAAAACACTATTATCTGCCACCATTACTTTTTACTTTTATCCTATTTAATATATCCAAAGAAAAAAAGATTAAAAACTGCATATTTTAGGCTTTCCCGAGCAGTTTCGTCAAGGGAAAGTAAAAAGTACAAAGTGGCTGGCACCTGCAGTTCAATCCATTGTCTTTCATCACGTGTACTAATATGCTACTGTTACAAATCTACTTTGCGAGAAATTCAGCTTCCCGGGAATGCATAACGCAGCCTTGGGAGGGGGATCAGTCCCCACCATATTGGATTTTCACTATTTCTACCATAGGTTTCATTTAAGAATGTATAACAAAATTTTTCACGCGAAATGGCATAAATAATAGCTTCTAAAGCTCTAAAGGCTGTTCACGATAAAGTGCACACTTTTCAAATCAACCATAGAAAGAAGACGCTGCTCCTGCATGCATATATTTTAACGGGCACACTGAGTGACATGCGTCCAGTAAAGTTGGTAACGTTGGAGGGAAAGTAGTTCCGTGTCTTAACGTCGAATTAAAATTGGCATAGCTTTCTGTTTATTTTAAGGCATCTAATTGCAAAAATTAGCAGATTTCTAAAACATTAACTTTTCTAATAATTTCGCAGTTTCACTTGACTGGCGCATGAATAAAGTAATGACGCCCATGACAGTGTTAATTTGACATAACGCGAAAAACAACACAACACACATACAAGTAGATCTTAAGCAAGGCTTTCAAAAGTCCTCAGTTTACCATGAACAGACGATATCAAACTACTGCATCTCTACTGCCTTTACTAATTTTTGACTAGTGACTGCCGGCGAGAAATAAGTAAATTTATCTTGCGGGCGGCGGTTACAGAGATCATAATAGCAAGAGAAGGCAAGCAATGTGTGTTTCAGAACATATGTAAAGCAATGCCGTAGGCTTTGTCGACACCCAAAATCAAATATAAAATATGTGATGTAAGTTACAGCGAAAATTCCGTAAATCCAAGATGGCGGGGACTGATCCCCGTTAAGGTCAGACGCAAACTTGGGACGTTAAAAAATGTTGTACTAGGGATTCCCCTTAAAATGTAGCTGTTTCCGAGCTAGGCAACGCCGCCAGAGCCAGCTCTGCGCGCGGCAACACAATGATACAGAAAGCGTGCACATTGCACAGCAGATGAGGCCTGTTATTTTTATCCGCCACACACTCATCTCGTTACGTAAGTGGCCGGCAACCGCGCTGGAGATGTGATTGGAAGGCAGGCTGCCTGGCTGGCTGCAGGTCCGAACGGGATACTGTGAGCAGAGAGAGAGAGAGAGAAAGAGAGGGGGGCTGGCAAGGGGGACCGGTCTGCAAGAACAGGTCTGGGTGTCTGCATAACAGGTGCGCCCAGCCTGCCCCTGGGCATGGAAAAGAACGCCCAAGTGTACTCTGCGCGCACACACTGCACACGGCGCGGATTCTGCGCGGCAACGGATTGCACGCGAAACAAACTTATATTTTTAAAACGCTGCGTCTTGAGCAATAATTAAATATAGTCCATTCACGGTTACTTCCATCTTTTTTGTAGCCCTACTAAAAATTCTACATTCAGCCTATTCCTCCGCATCATGGAAACAAAACGTAATGGAGTCTAGGTAATTGCGCCAAAGGGACTACGCACCGCATTCGTGGGCATTCAGTGTAATAATATTTTGCATAATAACTATTTTTTACTAGTCATTGCCAACACAGCTATTTTCTCCTTGCTTTTATCTGTATTAATTAAACATGATATATTCTAATTTAAAATAAATTATAATTAAAGGTTCGATTTAACCAAAAATAACGTACTTTCGTGTTAATACAAGTATAAAACGTTTGTGCCACATGACAGATTTAGGAAACAACCAAACATGGCGGAGCGATTTTTCAAAGGTTTGATTCAAAAAGTGTGAAGAAATCGCGAACAGACTACAATAATATCTTGAGTGTATTAACCGTGGTAACTATAGACTGTTCACGGTAAAGTGAGCACGTTTGAAGCCCTAGTTAATTATTTTTCTTTTAGCCATTTTTTTTATCATTAAACCACCTTTTAAATAAGTATTTCCATATAAGTAATAAACACAGTGTGCATATTCCTCCGCATTTGGAAGTTAACGTCTAAGGCTAAAATAAGATATATTTATTGACTATTATTCCAAATTAGAGGGCTTTCGGAAGTGCTCACTTTACCTTGAAAAGCCTATCGCCGCCAGGCATCGCCTAGTAACCGGGAAACTTTAAACGAAGAAAACTGAGATTTCATATTCCCCTACGTCTTTAATTTTGTATTTTAGCATCCCCCAAGGCTACAAATAAGTCGATGGTGGGCTTACATGCTAATTTCAACGTATATTGTATTTTTAAAATGTCGAGTAAATCCCTTAAATACTCATGATTCGAAACTTGATGTCTCGTGTAGAAAAGTCTCTCCTGCAAGCGGCCTTGCCGCACACACAATGAACATTAGAATTTCTTATAATACATTATTATACGTTATTAAGGAAAATGATCAAGGCAAACAAACTTTAACTACAAAACTGTAAAAACTTATTTGCAAATCGGACCGGCTGTTTGTCAAAAGCGAAGAGAGTTTTTTTTACAGACGAAAGATAAAAACAGATGATTAACTTTCAACGGCGCACTATATCATTTTCTCCCTTGGGGAAAATTAAATGGGAAGAAAAAAAATCTAACTTAGCAAGTGACGGGCGGCCTGGTTGGAGGTGTGTGCATGTGAATGAAAATTGGCGATCAGGTCGACATTCTCCCGTATTTCAAATAGGCGGTCACCGTTATTAATTGCTACGCTCAATCTTCTAAGAAATGCATGCCGTATAATTTAACGCAGTGATACGTCAAAGTTGTGGTATGAAAAGTAAAGGAAAAGGAGGCATTTGTATTGCAAGTCTGTACGTTGTATTGTTTTTCTGGAAATCTCTTTCGGAATTACGAGTTGCATTGTTATGCCATTATTATTTATAAAAAAAATGGTGCCCCTCAACGTATATAACTTAGCACAAATGCCGCGGACACCCTTGCACAGCTAAATATAAATAAAACTATACATGATACCTGCAGGAGCCATCGATCCTTTTATATTCCCTCCGAGGAACACTACAGTGCGAATGTGTTTGACCTCTCAGAATAAGAAGCGATGCTTACTGCTGAATTACGTAGCTCGCAGCACGATGCTCGGCTACACTGTGGAAATCCGCTTGGATCTTGAAGAAGCTGCAATCTCCAAAGGAGGTCGACAGGCATTGAACGCAGTTCACCAAGACACGATTAAATTGTGTCTCCCGGAAAAGTGTCCCAATAATTTGTGTCAGAACTTGCGTACATTATTGTGTGGTGGGCTGAACGAACTGGCATTACATATTACAGAAATGGTGTATATCTACGGTGAGTTTTACACACTAGTGGAAATGCATTTAAGAAACCTAGTAAATATCGTCCTATCCAAATGGGTTTTACAACACAAATTATTCGTATGTAGAAGCCATCCTGATCGTAAGTGAAAAGGCACCACTCGCCTGCACAGGTCTGCAGCCATTAGACTAAGTGTCTTATCGCAGGTCGCCTGGCAACACGAAGAGTGCAGTTGGCTGTGTGATTCTACTGTATGTATAGTGTGTCTGTGTAATGCTTGGAAGATGACAGCGAGAACATCAAGCATGGCTGTATCGAATGACTCCGAGAGGACGGCTGGACGTCCCGCAGAATTGCCACTCATTAGGGTGGAGTGGCTTTTAACATCGAAGTCTTGAGAGTCGATGAGGATGAAGGGGAGGTGAGAATTGAACTGCGCCGGAATGAAAGGGCGGGAGAAACGGGAGATCTCCGAGAAAACCCGCCGACCAGCGGCATCGTCCGACACGATTCCCACAAATGTAAATCTGGGGAGCGACCCCGCCGGGAATTAAACCCGATTTACCTAGGTGAGAGGCGAGTGTAATCTGATCACTACACCACCGCGGCCCCCACTCACTTGGGGCGTGGCGTATCAGTGGTCCATCGGTGGAGGAGAAGATATGCACNAGCTGCCTAGCCCCACCAGTGCCACCTTGCTCCAGTGACGAGCGCCTGCATATAGGCGGTTCAAGGTAAGGTGATAACTTTTGAGGCCCTTGTTACTTTTTTTCCTGTCAGCCATTTTTTATCCTTCCACCCTTTTTAAAATAAATATTGCCATGTAAGTAACACACACAGTGTATATATTTCACCGGATTTGAAAATTAACGTCTAAGGCTACAATAAAATATACTTATTAACTATTATTACAAAGGGAAGGGCTTTCAAAGGTGCTCACTTTGCCATGAATAGCCTATAGAAGGATCGTTTGGGCCGCCCTGACTGACAGAACAGCAACTGTACGTGCAATCAGAGCCACTGTGCACCCCCCCCCCCTAACTTTTAACTATGTTGGAATGCACAAAAATAGTGTTTCTACTGTGCATGACGTCTTGAAAGCACTCAACAGCTAAGCTTCATCTGAAGTGCGCTTTCTTTTAGTAGATCAGCACAATGGACGCGAGTTTAATAGTTTCATATGTAACCGTGTATTTCCAACAATCTGCAACGCAGTTTAAGTGCCTGGTAAGGGGACCTCTTAAGTATTAATTTAATGAAAAAAAAAAGGGCTACGTGTCTTTTCAGAACATTTTCTGTACCAGGATTTCTGCATTTGCATATTACCTTGAAGACACTCGTTTCAGTCATTATTCATGCTGAAAAAAATATACTTTGGAGATAAACTATTAATAAAAATTCTTTTTACAAATTGTTGCTTATTAACGTCCCACTTAGGCCGCTTACTTGCCTAAACGAAACCAACACTGAACAAAACAACTTGTCCCGAGCAAGAAAAACTGTTGGGCTAAGAAATGTACATTATTTTTAACTGGAGGGTACTCACAGGTAAAGAAAGCATCGTTATAATTAATAGCAATTTTCTTCGTTTAAAATACAAACCAATGGTCTACAAAGATCAATGATATTGAGCGGGCCTATCTATTATCGTTATTTTCTCGTATACTTCAAACAACTTTTTTTTTTTTTTCAAAAGCAATAGCTAGTTGTGTTGTCTACGGTGACTGGGATCTTTGGCAGTTTGTTAGCAAGGGGACTGAAATGGCTGGCGAAGTATGAAGAGCATCTTTGTCTTGTGCTACACATTTTTTAATTTCCTTAAACTCGTGACTGAGTATTTTCTTACATCACATATTATCTTGAAATTTTACCACGGGCCCTGCACATATTGTGGTGCTAAACCTAAGGAGATCTGGAAGCTATTTTTAAAAATGAACTGTAGACAAACTACGTTGATTTTCGTTTACGAAAACGAATAACATTTTATGACGCGTTTTTCACTTTAAGACAGGAGAAAATAACTAGTCACTACAATTCCATCAATCAAATTTTTTTAATTGATTATATTTGCTTACCAAAGATCAATAAACGTGTTAATTCTCGTTATATTTTCCATTGGTTTAATACCACACCTGCAAATGTCTGACGGAAAAGTTCAACTAACGAACCAATATGCGCATGTGTGAGATTCGCTCAACGTGTGGGAATAGTTCAGCAATAATAAATAATATGTTCAAACATATGTATTTTAACCGCATTGCGGAACAGAGAAATATAATTGACAGAAGAGACTGAAGGAGACAGTGAATTTATCAATTAATCTGAGCAGCATCCTGCTATCCATAACGCCACAGGTGTTTCTGCGTTCATAAACTGACACTTACGTTCGCGTTTGTTCGTAGTACCTGTTTCGAACAGTGGATCGGCTTCAACACTTGTAAGCTAATCAAGACGGCGGAGGGAAAGTCTTCTTTATAGTACAACAAACGTAAACTTAACTTACAAACTTCTACATTTCACTTCCTTGTCCGGGATACTAACTCGCGACCTCCCACAAACTAAGCAGGCGTCTCAACAAACTTCAATACGGTCGTAGTCATACACGGAGAAAAAGGTTTTGTTGAGACAAGCAAAGTTTGTTTCGCGCAAACAAATTAATTGTTTGTATTGGGAGCGTGCGAATGAGCTATTTTTAGTTGGTGCCTCTAGCGGAGACGGCGGTAGAAACTGAGTGGGAGAGAACGACAAGCAGGCACATCACAGAAAACGGTACAACGACGTCGCTGGGAGACACGTGTACTTTAATTCCCGAAGGGTTTCAGAAAATACAGCTTCCAAAAGTCCACTTTAAATAAAGGTCGACATTTAAATGAGAGTAAGCACATATTCGACGTTAAATAAATGTTAGGGCATGAAATACGTGGCAAGTGCTTGAGAGAAAAGTGTGTTCATGAGCCCTCCTACCACGTCAAAATTCAGGAAATTCTAAATTTCTTTACACCACAGTGTTCACGCTATACATATTAAGTAAACGTGGTTTTTAATGTGACAATAGATAAAAATTTGATATTTCTATTTAATTTTCAATGCAAGTATTGAATTTATAAAAAGTAAAAATCAAGCAGTGGAACTGTAAATGCTAAGTACATTTTTATTTTATTTTATCGTAGATTGACCCAATTAATAACATAGTGACATGTGACTGAGAATGCAAAGTATATTGGTCAAAGTTTACACACATATTGTTGCAATGTGCTTCTTTATTAATAGTGAGAGAGACGCTTCCAAGACAACCATGGAACAACAATGGGGAAAACTAAAACGTGTTCGCTAAGTTCGTATACGAAGGGAAATAGTGTTGAAGAAATGTTCAAATCAAAGGTTACAGTTGCAGAAAATATGGATTCGACACCCTTGGACAACATTAGTTTGTACTAACGAATAAACCACGTCTACTACACTTGTACTACTACCATGCTAAAAGCGGAATGCGAGAGTGAAAATTACGTAATAGCAGATTCGATTCGATTGAACGAAAATTGATACACGATGCTGAAGAAAAAAACGAAAGTGAAATTTTGATTAAATGTCTGTATACCTAAATTTCTTCAAGTTGGAGAACAATAACTAAATTCGATTGCTGCTGTACTCACTATTTTTACGTAAGCTGCAACATTTTTGCCCACTTCCCGCTCGTGATTTACACATGGTGCCATGTAATGCACGTAACCTGTGCTATTCGGGTATCTTGTTTGTGTACTATCAACAAAATGACTGCAAATCATGAAAATATTTACTGGGAGTTTATGGCTGTCACACTTTACTGCCGTGATACAAGCATTTTATCTCATGCTGTGGTAGTTATCGTTAGAACATATAAACACTTTTAACACCTGAAGGATGTGGCACTGCATCCCGTAAAACAACAGTTTTCATTGCAGATTTGTGGTTCGTTATCCACGTTTAATAAAACATCAAGAAGTTATATTCACGTAACAAGCTTCCTGCACGCATCTCACCAAAAGTTTACCGAGTCTCTCGCAAGAGCGCAGCACGCGTCATTCACACGCTCACTATAGGGGCAATAAATAAAATATTTTGTTGTTGAAACCAAATTATTTTGTTGTTTTATTTGATTGCCCCAAACAAAGATTTGGTTGGCGCAACTAAAGATTTGTTTAAATAGTTTCGGTTAATATTTAAAAAAAATTTGAAGCCTGGCCGAGATTCGAACCTTGATCAATTACGCCCGACCGTTACGCCTAAGCAATCTCAGCTAAACTGATTACTGGTGAAATTGGAATGTTTTTAAATACATACATTTTAAATACTAGACAACGCGCGCAAATAAATATTTCAAGTTTTACAGCTTTACTTTTTCGTTTCCTGTTGAACGTATTTTATTCGGATGTTATACCATTATTAAGCATCAATAAATGCACTAACAAACACTGTTACTATTCTAATTGTCACCAAAAATGCAAACAAGCCCTCGAGCTGTATTTTCGAACGAAGGCAGGCAATGAGTGGCTAAATAAATGTATTTAGTTGGTTCAACCAAATACTTTGTCGACAGTGTAAATTTCTTTGGGTCCAACGCAGATGTTTTGTTAATTCACGGGTGTATTTTGTTAGATGAACAAAATTAATTTTGATGCTTTTCAAGTTTAATTAATTCAACAAAATGTTTTGTTAACTGTTATCTGAATGTTGCAACGCTTAAATATTTAATTATACTCTTGCGGTAAACACATCAAACCCAGTATATATTTTTAAAAGTGAAGTTAGTTGGTAATACCAGTTTTACACGCTACTTATTTTAGTAACCGAGGAAAACGAACAGCGAAATTCTCTGCTCCGCCAGATAAGTTTACGGGCTAATTTAGTTAAACCCAGTAGTACAATATGATTTGTCATTAACTGCGGTTAACCAGCGGAAGTGGACATGTAGGGGACTACTAACACAAACAAAAAAACCCAAAACAGGACGGCAATGAGGACAGCATCGTCAGAGTTCACACAGGCAGCGGAAACGGAAATCCTTCGAGAAAACCTGCTCCGACACTAGTCGGTCCACCATAGGCTTGACTTGGTGCCGAGGTTTTAGTCAATCTACCCAGATGTCAATTTATTAACCCAGCTTCAGAATACTAAAAGGTAGTAGCAGGTAGACAATGTGAAGAATGCATGTAGTGGAACGTACGTGGTTCCAAAAAATAACGTTTTGTGGTGTTAAAAAGATTTCTGGACGCAAAAAAAATAAGAGTGTGAGATAAATGCAGTGGGTAGGTAAGTATGCGCGACCCAGAATCCTGCACCCCGAACTTCAACCACCAACAAGCTCTTGGATAACTTACGAAGCACTATTAAAATAAATAGCACAACAGGAATACGTGGCTAGACTAATGAGCTAAACCATTACGGCTTCCTTCCCGACCGGTCCTTCTTCCAACTACAATATATATCTGGAACTATGCTGACACTCTGGTCTCTGTGTAACTTGCACTTTCTCAAGCGGCGTTTACACTAAAATATTCACTACCGAATTAGCATGTTATGATTTCCCATCGACATCAGGATCAAGTACGCCATTTGGCTATTCGTCTGGGAGCAAGAATCGTACACATCCAGTAATTACAACTACCAATCGAACAACAGTGGAACGCAAAGAATGCAAAGTAGCCCCCAGGTTGGCCTGTTGGCAACAGTCGAAGTACTCAACTCGTTTTGCAATGAAATAAGTGGATCTGATTCCACTGCAAGGCCTACATCAGCACAATTGCTTGCCCAAACATCAACTCAACTAGACCAACTGCAACGTGGGACAGGAACAACCACTTGTCCGCTACAAGTGGATGCCGCTAAAGAGCAGCAGACGCCCCCACAAATACCTAGTTGAAATTAAAACCTGATATTCATAGATCTCAATTTTTTTTATGTTTTAAGACATTTTTTATCAATATGACAATTAGACACATGTTTTGTCAATAACACGCTCTTTTTTTTTTTTTTTTTCAAAAAACAATTATTTTAAAACGCGTCTAAGTGCTGGCTTTTACGTGCCCTTACATGGCATTGCAGGGCGTAAATCAATGCATCACTCACTTCAGGTGCGATAAGGCTGATGGTTGATTTTGACATTTTAAAAAGCACTGCCAAACTTGCAAACGAGTCTCCAGTAGCAAAAAAAGCTCAATGTTATCGTTAATCTTTCTTTAGTTGGGATGGCATTACTGAACGGAGTAGTTTTATTTTCAATTACTGGGCCAATCACTTGAAGTAAGTATTCAAAATCTTCGCTCGTCATCCTAAGAAAATTTATGAAACTGCCATCAGTTCTTAGTTCT